>JAJOZX010000123.1:1485000-2050000 GCA_023014485.1 Bathynomus jamesi | reverse complement strand
CTTCACTGACTAATGTTCAAAAACAAAAACGAGTAGAATTTGCAAAGCTTTTAGCGTATTTAGCAGTGCAACTCGTCAGGTGTACTGCTAAATACAGGAAAGGCCTTGGAATCGCTTTTCCTTTTTCCTTGTTGGTTTGCACCATTTATTTATTTCACGTGGTTAATTGTGAAATTCATCTCATATACATATATATATATATATATATATATATATATATATATATACAGGGTGTCCCATAAGTCCGGCATCATAGGAGAAATTCATATTTTTCTATTTCTACAAACCATAATTCATATTTTTCTCTTTCTACAGGCCATAATGTCTGTGAGCAAGGAAGAACGAATTCAGATAATTCTACTCATAGGAAATCGGAGTCAAAGAGAGGCCGCTGTTGAATTTAACAGACTGCATCCAGACCGCGAGCCAATAACACAGAGTTGTGTTAGCAGACTTGTTGCAACGTTTAAGGAAACAGGATCCATAGAAGATAAACCACGCAGTGGACCTTCAAGGAGGTCCACTGACGATGATACAGCGACTGCTATCCTGGCTCATTTTAAAAGAAGTCCCAATAAGTCTCTTCGGCGATTGTCCGCCGAGACAGGAGTGTCGAAAAGTAGCATCCATCGCATTCTTCCGGCTCACAAATGGCATCCATATAAACTTCAGATCCTACAGAAATTAAGCGAAGATGATCCCGACCGGCGGATGGAATTTTGTGAATGGGCTACGGTACAATATTCTCGAGATGCCAATTTCCCGTCTACCATTCTGTTCAGTGACGAGGCTGTTTTTTACGGAAATGGCGAGGTAAATCGACAGAACACCCGCTACTGGTCTCAAAACAACCCTCACTGGTATACCTCTTCAAAGGAACAAGGTGCATCTCGGGTGATGGTACGGTGTGGCATTTGGGAAGATCGCATCATAGGCCCCGTCTTTTTCGATGAACATGTCACTGGAGGCACCTACCTACGTATACTCAAGGAAGAAGCATTTCCCAGTGTTTTGAACGAAGAAGGAAATTTCCCAACATGGTTCCAGCAAGACGGCGCTCTTGCACATTACAGCACCCAGGTAAGGGAACACCTGTACCAACAATTACCTGGTCATTGGATAGGACGTCGAGGGCCTGTGGAATGGCCAGCTAGAAGCCCGGATCTCACGCCACTAGATTTTTATCTCTGGGGCCACTTGAAAGCGCTGGTATACGCAGAGAAAATTAGGAGTGTTGAACATTTGCGGCAGCGCATTATTGGGGCATGTAACACCATTACTCCTGACATCATTCACCGTGTGCTTGATGACTGGGTTTCACGTCTGAATTTGTGTATTGAAAACAACAATGGTGGACATGTTGAGCACGTTCTGTAAATAAAAGCTCTTGTTTTGCCTTTTTTTATTATTTTTCCTATGATGCCGGACTTATGGGACACCCTATATATATGATACACACAGACCGTGCATGGAACAAGGAACTCTTCTAAGATAATTAAATCCACTATAGTCTGAGTAAGTAATGGTAAATTAAAAATACCATAGTTTTTCTTTTTCATAATGCTAGCCCGACGCGGGCAACGGATCACTCGCAAAGAGGTCCCAAAAATATAGCTTCCATCACCAGCTATCTGCAAAGCAGATGGGATCCAGCTTTGGGACAGGATCTAGGGTTTAAAGCAGCCTAGCCCAGCTACATTTAGAACCTCAATATAAGCAAAATACTCGCTGCCTTCACGTCAGATTGAATACATCAAAGAAAAAGGGGTAACTATTATATTTTTAGCCAAAAACCAAAACTTAAACCTCAACTGGCAGAAGTGAGCGTCCACTTTTCAAGGCACATAACATGTCCGTTTCAAGATGGTAATGAACTCAGAATGGTTCCTTGAGATTTTTTATGATACCCACAGACCGTGCATGGAACAAGGAACTCTTCTAAGATAATTAAATCCACTATAGTCCGAATAAGTAATGGTAAATAACAAATACTATAGTTTTTCTTTTTCATGATGCTAGCCCAACGCAGGTAACGGGTCACTCGCAAAGAGGTCCCAAAAATATAGCTTCCCTCACCAGCTATCTGCAAAGCAGATTGGACCCAGCTTTGGGACAGGATCCAGGGTTTAAAGCAGCATAGCCCAGCTAAATTTAGAACCTCAACATAAGCAAAAGACTCGCTGCCTTCACGTCAGATTGAATATATCAAAGAAAAAGGGGTAACTATTATATTTTTAGCCAAAAACCAAAACTTAAACCTCAACTGGCAGAATTGAGCGTCCACTTTTCAAGTCAAATAACATGTCTGTTTCAAGATGGGAATGAACTCAGAATGGTTCCCTGAGGTTTATTATGATACACACATAATGATGCACAATCACAGAATCATTCCAGGGCTGAAATCCGAGTGAAACAAAATAGTACATTCTTTCCCTATTTTTAAAATAGATTGCAAACCAATGAATCCCCTCACCCCCCACAATGTTGGTGTTAACGATAATCCCGTACCAGTTTCTCGAACTTGGCAGCTTCAGTATTTCATTCTTCGCAAACACACCGATAAATTTTGAGCGTGTGAAACGGTCACTTTTCATTACCCTCTGGTGTGTATTCGCTTCCATTTTAAAAGTCTGTGACCACGTTCCTGAAACGATCAACTTCTATTAGTGCCTGTGATTCGAGGTACACGAATACACTTACAGGCGTTTCTATAGGCTTGGCAAATTCCAGCCTGACTGAGATATTCCCACTCTGCTGTGGACTTAAATGCGTATTTGCGCCAGCAGACAAGTCAGGCGTAATATTAAATGAATAAATGTTAAATTCTTGGACAAATTCCTTCTGCGTTACACCAAATCCAAGGTCATCACAGGCGCTTGTATTATGAGCCAGACTACTATATGCTCTCGCGCAGAGCGGGAAAATAGCGTCTGATGAGTAGTCCGTAATCATGGTCCCTCCCAAAGCGATGCCATTTACGTATAGAGTAATATTTTTAAGACCGAAATTCTCGAATTTAAAGGCACTCTTTTTATATTTTCCATTCGTCGAGGCGTGATCCTGCATTCCAATTAATATCCTTTTAGGTAGTACTCCAAGGGCCACGTTTTCTAATTGCTTCGAGGCCAACCCGGCGGGCATCGTGTATAGTTTCATCTGTACCCTGTTAATTGGGTATTTTACTGTGGCGTGTATTAAGTCTTTCTCAGTTTCTATTTGTTTCGGGAAACTTAATTTCACTAGGCGTATACGCAAATACGTCTCCATGATGTGAATCACAACGGATTTCGCGCCCCCTTCTCGATCAGGCCCCAGATTTATGCAGATCTCAGGAATCGTGCGAATAAGCTTCAACTTCATATCCACTCCGTTCATAAGCAGTTTCTCCTGGAATGTGAAATCTGTATGAAGACGTCCAAAACATTCGTATATCTTTTTTTTAGAATTTTTAAATTTATCCTTTATACCATTTTCATCTTTAGTATGGTAATATCCCTCGGCGGTTAAAAAGGTGTCCTTCGCTTCTTTTGAAAAGTTGAGGACATTTTCCAGATAGGCTCGTAGGTGGTAGTACCCCGTTCCTGCCGAGATGTTAACCTGGTTTAAATACACCTCACACTGGCTGAATATGGAGTGTAAAAAGTTGGTTTCAGGGTAGGCAGAGTAACTATCATCGCAGTCCGTTCCATCAGAATGGGCTATACGCAGTTTAGCGTACATGTGCATGCAGCTCGGGTCAAAAAAGTAAGGGCCTGAGCTGGGTATCACGAATTCTATAGGGGCACTGGGCGAACTAATTGTGTTTAATGGGTTAATTGTAATAAAGTCGCTATGCTCAATAGAGACCTGAGTGGGGGGCATATCAAAGAGGGACAGTTCCGATTTACAGCATTGTGAACTACACGGATGGATGAAACGCGCCATGACGAGTCAGAAATAGTGCCACCTCCCTCGACAAGTATTAGTCAGCCTATGATTCGTGAGAGTAGTGTCCTCAGCTTATATCAGTTAAAAAAATGATCAGCCATAGGTTTCATACGCTTAGAGCACTTCTTTTTTATTTCCTTTTACGTTTAGCGCCACGTGATGGTAACCCCTTCTTCCTGGCAGATCTCTTCTTTCCGCCACCACGCATTTTTCTCTTTGCATCTTTGATGATTTCGTCCCGTGTACGTTTTAAATGTTTTTTAGAGCTTCTTTAGGCTTAGTTCCCCATTATGTCTTCTGCCGCGTTAAAACCTGTTTGTAACGCCTTCCGCCCTAGGTACCTGGCGCCCCTCTTCAACAGTGGGACAGCGGTGCGTAGTATGGATGAAAAAATGGATCCAAGTCTACTCGCACGCTGGTATCTCACTCCTCGGTAGACTGTGAATGGTCTTCGAGTCATTACAAACGGCGAAAGTGTAGTTTCACTGTTAAGTTCCCATCACCGAAAGGGAATTTTTTTCCTTCGATCGTTCTTATATATATCGAGATGTTGGTTAATAGATTAGTCGCAACATTCACATAATGGGGCTTATCATATGTAATGCTCAAACTTTTCCTTCTATGGTTGGGGATGTGTGCAATGCGCAGCGGGCGCGCTTGGGTGTCCCCAACAAATTGGTACTCTACGTTATTGTTGTAAATATAGCACATGTCTGTCGGCGGAAATGTTTCACACAATTTCTTCATCTTCATTTGATACATTAAGCTGGATAAGTCATGCTGTGCCTCGTGAAAGGTATCTCTTTGGAGAGCTGTGCTATACCGACACCTCAGCCACAATTGTGAACAGCTCTTTATCTTTAATATTTCTACTAAGCGTTGACTTTATCTTCAATGTGCATGCAGGCGTGTCTATGTTTACGATTTCAAAAAGTAAATCGTATGTCAGGTACGACCTTTCAAGACTCTCGTTTAACCCCGTCACAATGTCCATGGCTGTATCATAATGCCCGATTCCTAGCGATACATTTGTGCTAAAGTACCGTTCCTCACCGAACAGGACTGAACGCATAGTATTGTCTAAGGTTATGCCTAATTTTTCGCACTCATCGAATCTTCTAATGATCAGAAATATGATTTGCTCATTTTCAAGAGTTAAAAACTTGGTGGCTAAAAGGAGTTCACATAAGCCCACCTCATAAGAATCACGCTCCAATTCAATGGGTCCGTGGAGTTCTGTCACAAAGTTGGCGAGGGTGTTGTTAGGATGTACAGACAGAGAAGAAGAGGACGAGAGTGTGACATAGAAATGGCTACGCGCCATGTTGCATACTAATTAAGCTTCATTATTACAGCAGCTTTTTTTAGGTGTTGAAGCTTTCTCGGTAACCCAGCCAATTCACCATGTACATTTTTCCCTTTCCTGAACCTTGCTGCCTAAAATTTTTTCAATTTTAAAACACTTTTTCCTAAATTATGTCACTTTCTGCAACTCCTCGCGGTAAAAGTCTCCAGCGATCTCTTTCCCATTCAAATTTTCAACGTAATACATCATTATCTCACCTTTAGGTCTCATAGCACGAACTTTAAAAATCTCACGTGTTCATCCTTGCTCAAATCCCTTCGCGAATTTATTTCCCGAACGTGATAGCCTTATATAATTATTGATTTTGAAATGTGTAGAGTGTGGTGGCGGTGCTCCATCTCTTCTCACCTCTGGCAGCGCACTTCTTTCTAAAACTTCCTTAGGCGTTGTGCCAATCGTACGATGGTGTGAACGATTGTATGATGAAGCCAATGAACCGAGAACGTTTATATATCTGTATGTGTTTTTATGTGTAAAATAGATAGCGATGCCTGCGCTCCTTCATGGTACGTTGAACTCTTTCAGCTAAAGAGGCCTTATGTATAGAACTGCTAGTGTAGTAACTGATATTAAACTCTGTCAGCATGTTCTGAAAAGCGCGACCTATAAATTCTTTCCCCATATCCTTACAAAAATAGCCAAGAACCCTTTCTTCTTTTAACATCAACGTTTTGGTAGCTTTAGCAAATGTTTCAGGCGATTTATTTTTCAGGGGAATTAGCCACAGATATCCAGAGAATATATCTATTATGAATAGGATGTAGCGGTGTCCGTCATTATACACTGAATATCTTTGCATGTCTGTTAAATCCGCCTGCCAAAGAGAATCATTCGAATCCGCAGTTGTCTTCGCAGTTTTAAACCTTTTTCTCTCCGGTTTATGAATTGTATAAGTATCCTGTTCCCGCAAAAACTCTCAACATCTTTTTTCCTTACACCTTAAACACCTCTGTATAGTCTATTAACGCCACCATAGGAAACGGGGTTAGAAATGTCATAATAGCGTTTACTTAATATATGAACCATTTGCGTATTTTAGAGACACGTTGATAAGGCTGGCCATTTGTTCTCTTCTTTCTCCTCTTCAGAGACAATGCTGCTGGGGGCGATGGCGTACTCAGTTGTGACACATGCGAGACATGATCCAAGTCTTTTAACCTTTTCAGATTACCTATCAATATTTTGGGGACATTTATTTGTTGTAGTCTTGCTTTAATATACTTCAATCCTGTTGGCGAGGGTCTGTCCCACTTTCTCACCAAATTATGAACAATATCAACGATATTGGATCCTTGTACCCTTGTTCCTTCAACAATGATCTCGCCTGTATCGGTCCACTCTATGATGGGGTCCTCACTCAATAGATTATAAAAAATTAAGCCTTTATTCCTCAATATATGTGGGAGGCTGTTTTTTAGCACATGTTCGATGTGTTGTGTTCCGTTGTGCTTTGGTTGGTCATCTCTAACGTGAGGGCCAGGTCCTGCGTCGTCATGCTCAGCACTACTCGCGCTGTGCCTAATAACCACGGGGAGCTCTGTAGGATACTTATATTCCCTGTACTCATGAAGAAATTTCTGCAAAGCCTCTTGTACAAGATCCTTTTCTCATCATGTGACTTTTCACTGTTTAATAGGGCTAGCAACTCGCTTTCCATTCATTTAGGCCTACTTTTAAGGTGTCTGGAATCTTTGAACTTTGCAATGAAGCATACACCTCGTGCGGAATCACAACCACCTTCTTCATTAAATTAATCTAGTTAATAAAGGACCCAAAACTGAAAATAACATGGGTAGGAATGATCCTCCTCTTTGTGCAATAATGCGCTTTTTCTTACCCACAGTTTGACTTTTATGAGCGAGCGCTCGTACTATGTTCTTGTAACGACGTGAGCGAGTCTTCTGAGAGGGTTTCATTGGCACATTACATTTTATAACATTAAGAGAGATTTCACAGTTGCATTTTAAAAAGTCAGAGTCGATATTTTTAACAAACATCTGTTGTAGTGCCAGGGGCAATCGTTGATAGATTTTTATTAATTCACGGTATTTCTTTAGCCTATTTGTCATTCTGGAATATACACCGTTTCAGGTTCGCTTGGGAATATATTCGTTCTTAGAAGCACCCTAAACGTGTTTCGCGGGTGAAGGTCACAAAGCAAATATCCATAACGCTGGTTTCTGGCCTCTTTATAAACCTCCAAAATCCTTACGCTGATTCGGGAACATTTGATTGGCTAATACCCCAATTTGTGACACTCTACGTTGCGCGAATAAGACTAGATATTGTGTATTTAGCGACACATCGCGCATGTATCTATTTTTGAAAAATAGATTCTGGTTGATGAAGAATACGCTTATGTTAAGATGGTGGGAGAACACTGTAAATGTCTCGGCAAACGTTTTATCCATCTCCAACATGAGATCGTCAATTACAGACTGTATGTTCATTTCCCTTTAACGAATTAACGTCATAGACCCCCTTGTGGAACAAGATTTCATCTTGGTACTCGTTGAACACTGATTGATACGTCGAATAGCACCATATAACTTTATGCACAAATTTTGAGAACATCTTCCCTTTTCTTTAATGATTTTAAGCATAAACACAGTTTTACCACATCCTGTAGGTCCAGATATAATACATGTGGATGGGCTCGTGAACCTGAATTTTTCTACAGAATCCATTTAACACGTCACATCCTAAGTGGGCCATTTACAAAATATTACAAATTTTGAGTGCTGCTCCTTATATTTTGTTTTCTTCTTCACAGAACCGTGAATGACGACGATGTACAGCACCCCATCATCGATATCACAGACGAACCCGTTGACCGTGCAGCTACAGAATCCATCCCCGCTGACGAATCCTCACCAGCGATACCTGTAGCACGCGCCAGTTCAAAGCGGAGGCATGATGAAGAGCCCCCACGTCAGGTATAAAGCGCGCCAGGATTGAGCCGGTTGTTAGACCACCAGTAATAGAGCCCCAACCTCAACGTCTTACGACACAACCCCCACAATAGTACCTTCCTCAAATATACCCCCTTATTCAATTCCGGGTACATCCTCCACAGCAGCTTCTCGTTCTGTTGAGGATGGCATAACATTCGAGTTGGTGCGCACCGCACCCCCACCCCCTTGACTAGAAATCGGTATATAGTCAGGGTTGATCCTAGATCCATGTATAGCAATGGTTTGAACACGGACTACGGCGCATAGTTGAACGTATTGTAGAGTTTGCCCTTCAGAACCGCGACGAACGTGAAGTCAGGACGAGGCTGTCCTTCGGATTCTGGTCAGATGACGGAGATGTAGATGATTTTTGGGTAGTAATACAGTTCAGACGCTTGGCAGCTGAAGATATAGAGTATATATTAGGCCGTATAATGCAGGCCTCTCAAAGTAGTATAGCCTTCAATATGGACAACTTCACGGTAAATATTGACCGTGTATTCCGTGTTGCGGGTCATAGTGCCACACCTTATACTCTTAACTTCAATTCTCAGGCTATTTATAGACGGCATATAAATGCCGATCGTGGTTGCGGCTTTATAGCAGTAGTCTTGGCCCGTATGTTTACTGTACTAAATACACGGTCAAAAATTTGGTTGCCTACGGTAGTGGAGCGTGCCCGTAAACTAGCTGTAGACTGTAAACTTGAATTTGAGTGTAATATGGGTCCTGAAGAGCTGAGAAGGGTAGAACAGGAAATGAATGTCGTATAGTTGTATTTGGAATGGATGATCGTCGTAGGACTGTGTATGTTTTTAAAAGCAGTGTGAGATCGTACAAGACCCCTACTTATTTTAGGGCTGTCAGGAACAACATATCTACCCATCCGTAATATAAGGGACCTTTACGCGAGTTATGATAAAAGTCGAAAATATGGACGACATCATGATTTGTGTAAGGGTTGTATCGAGTTTGCGGATGATATAGTGAAACATTGTAAAGATTGCCACATCGTATGTGAGCAGTGTAAAAGCTCCAAATGTGAAAGCCGTGTAGTTGAAGCTGAGAAGAGGGATTGTGATGTGTGTAGACGCACATTTTTCAATAATAACTGTTTTGAGCTCCATAAACCGATTGGCATGTGCAAGAAAATGAGAATCTGTGAATGTGGTATGTTTCATATGATGGATAATTGGGGGAATTTCAAGCAGAAATGTGATGAAATTCATTGTTCTACATGCCATGAGAAATATAAGGCGATTGTATGTTATATGAAAGACGCCAAGCCTAAAAACAGCCCTTGTATAACTGTGTACGACGATATAGAAACATATACGAATGCTGAAACCAAAGAGGTTATTCCACATTTACTTGTAAGCCAGACTATCTTTGATGAGTGTATGGAGAGCGAGTGTGATGAGTGTCACAAATGTGTTAAACGGACAAACGTTTTTAAAACGAATGCCCACCATAGCCCTGTGAAACTCTTTGTGTCCTATATTGTCAAGTTAGCGGACAAGTTTAAAAAAATGACTGTGTATATTTTCGCCCATAACGGGGCAAAATTTGAAACACAGTTCCTTTATAAGGAGTTGCTTAAGCACGCATCATCTGAGATATTTACAGGTGATCCCTTGAAAAGAGGCAGCATACTAATACAGATGAAAATAAGAGGTAATGTACAGTTTAAAGACACTTTATTATTCACACCTTGTAAATTAGCAAAGCTACCCAAACTGATGGGACTTTAAATTACGTAGGACTACCTCCGTCCAAACATTACTTTAACTATGTATGTATGAGTACAGATGAACGTGAAGATTTTGACCGGTATTACAACAGTTTTAACGAATGTAATCTTTATAATATGGCTGATGAATGTGAGCGTTATTGCGTGAATGATGTGCGCGTGCTTAGAGTATGTTTCCAGGCCTTTAGAAGGATGTACATAGGTCGTTTCAAATGCGAACCGTTTCAAGTCGCAACCACCATCGCCTCATTATGTTTTACGGTGTTCAAGAATAACTTCATGCCTAAAGACACTTTAGCCGTTATCCACAGAAACAACCCCCGAAGTTATGTGCACAAGGCTATTTAATGGCTCATACACTTAGAGCAGCAGACAGGTGTGTGTATATAAAGCATGCCCTCAACACGGGTGAAGTACCCATTAAGGTTAATGGTTGTGTTTTTTGGGTTGATGGCCTAAGTGAAAACCGTGCCACTGGTGAGAAGACTGTACTCCTTTAACGGCTGCTGGTGGCACGGATTCCCCCGTCCTGAGTGTGGAATCGTAGGAGATATCCAAGGTAGATCTACTGCCGACTCTTGCGTTGACCAGCACCCGCGATCAACTTATAGGCTCCCAGTTCACTCACAAATTCTTGTGGGAGCATGAGTATGATGCACGGATGGAGACAGATGGAGAGTACCGTGAAGAAATAAACATGATCAAACGTTCAAAGGTGCTGGATCCTCTCAACTGCGGTGATAGCTTGTTCGGAGGGCGTACAAATCCCTTCAAGCTATACTTTCCGCCTACGGAGGGTGTGAAACTACGACTTCTGTTCTTTATACCCCTCGTGATGAAGAACAATCCGTACCGTGCAGGTGCACCTGAAAAAATGGTGGGTTCCACCATACCAACCATCGAGGAGTTTTCAGCTAACTTGAATGAGCGCTACTTTGGACTTTCTTTCGTAGACGTGCTCCTCCCTCGCGATTTATGGATGCCGATCTTACCCATCGTTTAGATCACAAGCTCATGTTTCCCCTATGCGTGAAGTTCGCAGAAGAGAACAACGGTGATTGTGACCATACAACCCACCAGCGTAAGATCAGAGGTGTGTATACAAGACCTGAGCTGGCCCAGCCGTTCGCCATGGATATAGAATAATGAAGATACATGAGGTGTGGAGGTTTCAGAAGCTACCCAACCTTTTCACACCATATATAAACGCTTTTTTGAAGGATAAGGTTGAGGCGTCAGGATATCCGCGAGGGGTTGATACCGAAGATGAAAAAACGGCTTATATTCAGCATTACCGTGCCCATGAAGTTATACAGCTTGACCAACCCCAAATTGTTAAGAATCCTGGCAAGCGCTTTAGTGCAAACAGTCTTTGTGTTTAAACAGTCTTTGGGGAAAGTTTGCGCAGAATACCGGCAAAGGTAACGTCCATTTGGCACAAAGTTATAGTGAAGTCTGGGATTATGCCAACGCCCCCGATAAAGAGGTTATGGAGATCGTGAATGTAGGTAATACTTACAGAATAAATTACAACAATACCGAATTGGCCACATATAACTCATGGGTTACAAACATACCTGTAGCCAGTTTCACGCCGGCCTACGCCCGCATCAAACTTTGGGGCCTATTGCACTCTCTTGGACGCAGGGTGTTGTACGCTGACACAGATAGCGTCATATTCACAGCGAGCGAAGGTGAATACATGCCCGCTATTGGGGATTTCCTCGGAGAGCTAACTGACAAGATCACGGATGAGTATGGTGATGGTGCATACGCAGATTCCTTTGTGTCAACAGCGCTAGAAACCTATGGGGTACGGTTGAGGGTAGGGGATGATACGAAGTATATCGTGAAGTCTAAGGGTATCACGCTTAACCACGCGAACCGTCGAGTCGTTAACTTTGACTCGTTGAAGGAACTAGTGTGCTTGGAAGATGAGGGTGACCAGCTACCCCAACTGACTATGGGGACGCACAATTTTTGGGCGCAGAAACTGGGGTGTGTGAAGGAACTTAGGGGCACGAAGGTATGCCGTAACACCTATAGGAAACGTTACCACGTGCCTGGTACCTATGATACCGTACCCTTTGTCTACCTTTATCCTTGATTGTATATATATATATATATATATATATATATATATATATATATATATATATATATATGTACTCATATGTTTATTTATCACGTATATTTGCTCCAATTAAGTTTTCATTTTCTCCTTTGCGTGCGTGCGTGTGTGTGTGTGTGTGTACAGTAAAAAGCTAAGCCCCGCCCACTGTAAGATCGGCAATGTGAATCCTGCCGCTACCTGAGTATATATCTATCCCTGCGTGCTCAGTTGACCTCTGCATACACTTGAGCTCAGACGTGTATTCTCCCGCATAGAAGCAAAATAGTAATGGCTACCTTTAATATTGCGTGTTCAACATTTATTATGGGGTATTCGGCAAATTGCCAAGATGTGGTGGATACTGAAAAACTCTTTATTTCCCCCTCCTCTGATACTTTGAAGGTTACATTGAGCCGTTCGAAGGATCAAGATGTTCAAATACTCTATGGGTATTCTGGCGAGGGCATTGTAGGAGTTTGTAGTACAGACGATGTATTGAAGTATGTTATAGACCTAACCTTTATAAATGCTCACATATACAGCGAAGTAGAAGAAGCAACACGTTCAGAAGATAAGCAACGGTTATGGATAGTGAGTCTTGTTGATGAGTGGTGTGACAAACGATATTATGTCATGTTACACCCAGGGATGGGAAACCGAATCGAAATCGATAAACCGATAAAACAGATATTTTTTCTTGAAGCGAAATCGAAAAAAAACCGAAACTGATATTTTTGGAAAAACCGAAGTCGAAATTTAGACCGAAATCGAAAAGAATAAAAAAACTTGAATCGGAATCGAAATCGATAAAAAATATCAGTTCAAACCGAAATTATGAAATAAAATTTAATATTCAAACTGCTTTCTATTAAAGGAGAGTTGACCAACTTCCGGGGATTAAAGACAGGGCTACTTTTATGATACCTGACTCCTCAAATAGGGTAACATAAAGGCGTGAAATTTTAATATGTATTAGCTTCCTTACATTCCATCCAGTTTTGTTTATTTATCCCTGATTTTTTTTATATATATAAATAGAAACAGGGTGCTTTGACTACGTTGATCTGATAAATATATTCTCCTCCCTCAAAGGAGGGCGGTTTTAGGTGGGTCCCTAAGTTGTAGAAATAATATGAAAAAGTTTACTGAAAAAAAATGAAGACAACTTTAAGATATACAGTAGTACTGATTAAATGTAAATAATCATCCAATAGCACAACTTTTTTATTTTGAATAAGTGTGCAGAAATAATAGATAAAAGCTCATATTATATGTAAATAATGAACATATTATATTGAAATCTGGAAAACTGAAATCGAAATCGAAACTCGAATCGAAATCGATATGAAAAACCGAAATCGAAAAAAAAACCTGAATCGAAAAAAATGAAAAAATCGAAATCGAAACCGAAATCGATATTTCTTAAAACTATGAACTGAAATTCATTTCGGTTTCCCATCCCTGGTTATACCATACTTACTACTCGTACCCTACGGTTGAGAATGTAAATCTTGTCATCATGGAGAATCTTAAGTATTTTTACCACTATATTAATATATATCATGACGAGGTTTGTAGTGAGGTTGTGGCTAATGGGCTGTGTGAATTTTTAACAGACTTTAGAGACGAGTATCGCTTGTTAAACAAAAAGGATAAATATGGGTATATGTTTCTCTCAAATAGTGCACCGGATTGTGAAGTTGTTTAGTTTGTGGAAATGAACGTCTGGTGAGTGATAAAACATTAAACCCGGTATTGTTTCATGTAGTGGAAAATTCTGTTTGTCCAAGAGCAAAATTGTTCGAACAAGCCTGTACACGCTTTAGCAGTGTGACTGGCTCCCCCCAGCGAGCCGCCCACTCGTGTACCTCATGAAACACACGAGTTCGAACACGAACACGAGCCGATCCGTTCACCTGTGGCTCATAGTCATCTCAGAGCTTGAACCGTGTGGACGTGCGAATACGATGGAACTTCCTTTGAGAAACATTCTCAACGCCTCGTACGATGTCTCCGTGACGAAGTCATTGCGCGTGTTCAGGCGTGAAACCGGCACCATTAACTATGCACCTGAAACGATTTGCAGGCAAGCAAACTCTGGTAAACGTAATGTTATTTATTTAAGTGTTGAGGAGATGAATAGAGTTTTCGTGATAGTTGAGAAATGGGGTGAGGACCGTTATAAAATACCTGCAGGTGTAGGTACAAGAAGAGAGCAGATTAGTGACGCTCCCTCATATGCCGTTGTTTGCACGTTGTGTATAAATAACGAACAGCCATGCATTGATATACGACTGATGTGGAAGAATGCTTCTGATAATAACGTTCTTGTCCCTACGAGAAACCGTTTCATCCTTTGCCTATATTCGAGGCCCGTGTTACGGACATGATTTATTTTGACACGGTTCTTGAATACGCATACAACGCTGCGGTATAGGGCAGAGCTTGCCTACACTGTTCACCCTGAAGAGCTGTACCTCTATATAATGAATAGCTGTCGTTCCGACTTTGAAGATTATTTCAATTGCCGCTATGCAGATTGAAGAAGAGTTCATGATTGAAAAGCTCGGGACGGTAAGAAAAAACCCTCGATTGGAAAGGCGTGTTCATAAACTTGTATTTAATAATGATTGTTGTGGATAACGATGACCTCTTTGTGCGTGCTTTTGATTGTATTCTAGCCGTGTTTAAAGATAACTTGCCAACCGTATGTAAAGTGGGCACAAAAATAGTATTGAACGATATGAAAGCCATTTACGTGGAGTATAGGCATCCGTATCAGTTAAACGGTGAAGTGTTGTTTGGACGGTTTTACCGCGTAGTACAAAGTAATATCGATGTGAATGTAGGCTCGAGTACGTGTGAGTTTAGCGTTTTGCACCGTAGAACATAAAGGATGTATATTTAATTATTTAATTGTGTATATATGTATTATTTTTTATTATTTAATATACCCCATAGAACATAAAGGATGTACATTTATTTATTTAATTGTGTATATTATATATATATATATATATATATATATATATATATATTTCCTGTAATAATATGCATTTCATTATATGTTTCTTATATTATTATTTTCAATATATTTAATTATTTAATATAACTGGGTATACTGTATATATATTTTTTCCGGTACTAATATATTGATAATACTACGTTTTCTATATTTTTTATTATATATTTCCCGTTCGTGTTTCTTATGCTACTATTATATTTTGATCATATGTATATTCCATTGTATATTTATTACTTATTCATCGTCCGTATGTTATTATTAATTTTGATCATATATATTCCATTGTATATTTATTTTCTATATATTCACATTAATTTGCCTAAATAAACAGAATGCTGTAATGGTGTTTTATTTAATTCTTTTTGGTTGTACACGGTATTTAATTGTACCAATTGGATGGCTCTAAAGCGGATTTGTAAACCAGAACATATGCATTAATTAAATAAAAAGCGCTATCTGACAACTCAACCTGTACACCTGAACGAGCCATTTACGCCTTCTAAGTCAACTGTCGGGTTAAACCAGAATATATGCTTTAATTAAATAAATTGCGCAATCTGGCAACTCAGCCAGATACGCCAACTGGCGGGTTAAGTCAGAATATATTCTTTAATTAAATAAATAGCGCAAAGTGGTAACTCATCCTGATACGCCAGCTGGTGGATTAATCAAGAATATATGCTTTAATTAAATAAATAGTGGAAACTGGCAACTCAGCCTTCTATTCCAGCTAGCGGATTAAGCCAGAATATATGCTTTAATTAAATAAATAGCGCAATCTGGCAACTCAGTCATATAAGCCAACTGGCTGTTTAAGCCAGTTGGCTGATTAGGAACATATTAAGACAACGGCTGCTCGGCTGAAGTCTTAATATGCGCTTCGCTCCTGCCAGGCGAACACCTCTCTTCCTTTCTCTCCTTCTCCTTTCTCTTTCTCTTGGGGGATAACTCCGCCTCCAAGTTGCATAACCCGTTGTTGCTCTTGCAACATTCTCCCTTGTTGCATAAAACTTGCAACATCCCCCTTGTTGCATAACAACTTGCGACATTTCCCCTCCCCTTGTTGCATAACAACTTGCAATATTTCTTTGCAACATTGATCAACATTTGCAATTGCATTGCACCCGTCCATTTTGCGCCCACACTACTGAGGTTAAATGTTGCTATTCACAACTGAAAATGTGAAAATTCTGCGGTTTTATTAGATAACCACAGCGTTCTGTGAGTGTGTGTGTGTGTGTGTGTGTGTGTGTGTGTTTGTGCGTTCGCACGTACACGCGCACATGAAATTTTGACATTAAATTTTTTATTCGTTTAATATGATACTCAGAAAGAAGAAAAAAAATTGCTTCCAAATTCTTTCGTGTGTCACGCTTAATTATAAAAACGTCAATAAACAGACGCTGAATTTAACCAAATTATAAAAAGTTTAAGGTGTAAATTAGATTTACTTTCATTTAAGTTAAATCTCTTCTAATGAAGGATTCTTACAGTTATTTAATTATGTCATTAATAACATTTCATTTGATTCCATTATTCTATTTCACATAATTTTATTCCGCGTGTTTCTCGTGGAAATGTTTTTCGGTGACTGATATTCTCTCTCTCTCTCTCTCTCTCTCTCTCTCTCTCTCTCTGCATGGTATAGATTAAATTAAGAAAGTAGTAGAGTATTTCATGTTATGCTTTATTTTCTCCTGTCTTCTAATTCGTAACTGGGTACGCAAGATAAGTGTACGCATGGTGCGAATGAACTCTAAATCTATAGTATATTATTTTCATTATACTTTTCCTTTTTTTTTATTCAAAAAGGAAGGGGCCATGGACAAATGCCAGCAAAAGCGCCACCCCCTCCCCCCCATAGAAGAAGAGGAGAGCCAAATCAAGGTCCGGGGTTTGCGAGATGCCTAGACACTCTGCGTTTGAAAGATTAAAGGTCACAGACAGAGGGAAAGATGGATTGAGGAATATTGTTCCAGAGTTGACCGGGTGAGTAGATGAAAGGCTGAAAATACAGATTAACCCTTGAGTTAGAGAGTTGGACAGAAAAGGAATGAAAAAGTGTAGAAAGTGTGGTGCTGCGTGCTCTCCTTAAAGGAGGAGGCATGCAGTTGGAGAGTTCAGAAGAGCAATGTCCGTTATAATAGCGATAGTAAAGAGAGAGTGAGGCAACATTGCAGCGAAGAGAGAGAGATTGAAGCGAGTGAGTAAGAGACGGGTAATTGATGAGACGAAAAGCCTTTGATTCCACCCGGTCAAGTACGGCTGTGTGACGAGTAGACAGGTGGAGGAACTGAGTTTTTGAGGCGCTGAAAGCCGCAAGGATTTCTCTACCCCAATTAGAGATAGTAGAGAGTTCAAATGTCAGGTGTTCCATTGACGTACTACGCGAACAATAGAGTGACTGTTGAGAGGGACACTTTGGGAAACGGGTGGAGAAGTGAAGAGTGGAATCATCGGCACAGGAGTGAATAGGACAGGAAGTTTGAATTAAAAGATCATTAATAAATAAAAGGAAAAGAGTGGGTGACAGAACAGAATCCTGAGGAACACCACTGTTAACAGCTTTAGGAGAAGAACAGTGGCCATCTACAACCGCAGCTATAGATACTTTCCTATAACTCTTGTTTTGCAACTGTTTTCGGTCAGCAGTGGCTGGTGGAAGAAGGGGGAGTCTCTTCCCTTCTATATTTTGGAGATCTAAAATAAGAAGTGCATTGATACAAATCAAACCAAATTTATTAATAAGTCACTCTGTGAATAGACAAAATAAATCTTTGACAAATTATTAAAACCCCAAAAGAGAAAAATTAATTTATTCTTGTTATGTTCGAGACGGGATAATACTGTATATGCTTGTAAGCGCCAGGAAGGACAAAGAATGTCGTTCGTACTCAATATGATTTCGATAACTTTCGACAGCATTTTCAAATAGAATTGCTATAAAAATAATCGGTGTGCTAGGTAAACTTATCATTACTACTGTTATACAGTATATACAGTATATTAATAATAATGAAAAAAAAACAAAAAATTTAAGTTGATCGTGTCTTACAATTTTATAATTCTATAATCCTTATAATCTTATAATTTTATAATTTTCATGTCCTTTAAATTTTATAATTTTTAATTTTAAGTTTTTAGAATTCTACAATTTTCTAACTTTTCAACTTAAAGTCTCTTTGTGGATACATATATAATATTAGGTGTGTGTATGTGTATATATATATATATATATATATATATATATATATATATATTATAATATATATTACCCATTATTACTTTTGTTACCGTATTACCCCAATCTCTACACCATGATCAACACTTTAAATACTCTCAGTACTGTAAAGGAAATTAATGGATCTAAAAATGTAACTGTCATTAGAAATTCGACTCTGTAGATCAAATTGGGTACGGTCCCCGCTTGATTGCATCTCAGGTATAATTATATTAAATATATGCATGGAAAATATAAAATTTGGCTGTAGATCACAGTTATAACAATAAACTAAAATGCCCTCAAGGAATAACAGCTTTTGACGGGAATATAACCATGACAGTGGAACAAAAATTCAAACATTCTCAAGCACATTAATGGAAATATTCAACACAAACTTTCCTCTTAAATCAAAAGTAATATCTAAAACTGAATATAACAATCAATGGGGCACCCAACGCTCATTGCGAGTATTTCAAAGGAATATACAAAGGACACCAAACAGCAACAGACCGTCTGGTCCCGACGAGGCTGTTTCTTTAGGAAGGGAGGTTAAAAGAAGTCAGAAAATTTAAAGACAATTTTAAAGCAAAACAGAGAAAAGATGTTGAGAGGTAGGAAAGAAATTTAAAGATAAAGTGAAAATTTTAAAATACAGAGGAGGGAATCCAAGTGAAAATTCTCCAATATTTCTACACGCTAACAAATGCTTCCAACTAGGGGTTTAAACGCAACCTTACTCTTTAAATTATGGAAAACTTATATTATTACCTAACGGACATAAAAAATTACTGTAACAGACTTAATGCAGCCAATAAACATTGAAAGCAGATCACTATTGTTCAAAATTTGATGAACAAAATTCCAATCCCAAAAGGCTATGGAACACTGACGGATTTAATTAACACAAAACAGGTGAAAACAAACACCTTGTCCTCCCCTCACACAAAGCAGAAATTCTTACAGTGATCCCAAAGACAGAGCCAAGTTATTAAACAACTTCTTTGCAGCTATCGGCTCCAATATTGCAGCCTCGATTCCAAATACTGACACTCACTACCGACAATACAAGTCACAGCTCACTCGAAACTCATTTTTCTTTGATCTAATCCTACCAAACGATATTTCATGAACAATCAATAAAATATTTGAGAAATAAAAACTGATATCAATACGATCTCAGCAAAAGTATACACATTAGTTGAGGATGAAATTGCAATCCCACTCAGTAAACTAATGAATGAATCAGTAACACTGGTATATTCCCTGATATTCTAAAGGAAGCCATAGTATGTCCTGTATTTATGTCAGGAAACCCAGACACTCCATACAATTATCGCCCCATTTCCGTACTGCCAACTTTAAGTAGAGTATTTAAAAAATCGTATACATACTGTGCAATAAAATTACTAAATTTTTAATCAAATACGATATTTTAACTAAAACACCAATTTGGGTTTAGAGGTGGGCGTACAATGGAAGATACCATAAACATGCTTTTAGAAAAAGTCTATCAGAACCTAAACGACAAATATACAATGCTTTGGTCTTCCTTGACTTCTCAAAAACATCTGATACACTTTCGCATGAAATTTTATTGAATAAATTTCACATACGGGTATATGGAATAAGAGGAAATATCCTCGATTGGTTTAAATCATATCTGTCAAATCGTCATCAGTACATCAAATTAAAAGATTTTTTCGACAAGGCGATGCTATCTATTGAGATTTCACAAGGATCTATTCTTGGGTCATTATTATTTCTACTTCACGTCAACGATTTTAATCTCTCAACCACATTGAATTGCACACAATGTGCAGATGATACCCCACTTACTTTTTTCCACCATAATTTAGACCTCCTGATAAATAAACCGATCAGGCAATTAAAACATCTGTACATATGAATATATATTAATAAACTTTTATTGAACCTGACGAAGCCATATGATTATTACCATAAAATATATAAATGCAAACTTTATTAAATAAAAATTGGGAATTCTTACTCTTCCAAGGATGAATGAAGTTACTAATTTACTAATTACTAAGTTACTAATTTCAGAAGTCATGTATAACGTATCAAATCCAAAATATCAAGATTTCTATTCATATTATTTAAACTTGAAAAGACTTCCTCAAAACGCACTCCTTACCCTGTATATTCCCTTCATCCGCCCACATTTATTATTTTGCATTACAGCATGGGGTAGCTCAAAGAAATAAGCACACCGGACAAAAAATTAGTCACCCCTCTCAGAATGTACCTAATAACGTGTGACGGCGCCTCTGGCCTTGATAACCGCACGAATCCGGCGAGGCAGAGACTCTACGAGGTTGTGCATGTACTGAACATCGATTTGCTGCCACTCGTTCATCAGCCGGTCCCGAAGTTCCGCCAGAGTCCGTGGGTGTCTATTCCTGCGCTTCACTTTCTGTTTCCAGCCTGAACAACACCTTCGACGCATTCAGGATTAAAGGCTTCATTGGACCTGCGATGTACTCGTCGCCTCCCATCATTGGAAAACAAACAAAAACGGGACTCATCGGACCAAATTACACGTTTCCAATCTGCCGCAGTCCGGTTTTTGTGCCTCTGAGCCCATTTATAACGTGCCAATTTGTGACTTGCTGTTAACAGCGGCCTCTTCCGTGGTACCCTGCTCCAGATGTCCATCGCATGCAGTTCTCGTCGCAATGTCCGTTCGGAAATTGGTCGCTGGAGAACCTCATTGGTTTCTTGGAGCAATTGTTCTCTGGTTTGAAAACGATTTGCAGTTACTAGACGAGAAACATGGCGGCGGCCCCTATTGTCGAGAATTGTTTTCCGGCCACAGTTACGCCGTCGATTGTCAGTTGATTGCGAACTACACCACTCTTTGTAAACTCGCTGGACAGTACGCGTTGACACACCAACAAATTGGGCTACTTCAGACATTTTGTGTCCGTGGGCTCTGCCAAACACGATGGCTCCTTTTTGCCACTGAGTAACGTCTGCCTCACGACCCATTTTGCAGACTATATCCAACACACACTTTGTTCTTCACCACCTCACGAAACAGATCTGATCCTGTGTGCTACGTCACCGCTACTTGTCACTTACCAATGCTACATCAGCGCCCTCTGTGTGACCTTGAACTTCCTACTATCGGTGCTATTAGGGGTGACTAATTTTTTGTCCGGTGTGCTTATATAAAATTCCCTTTGAAAGTCATTCATAAAATATATCTGCGAATCCTCTCGTAACAACTTCACAAAATCACACTTCCTAATGTTTAAAGAGCTAAATATTTTAAAATTAAATGACTTATACAAATTCAATGTTGCTGTCAATATGTTCAAAGTTATTAAAAATCAACATATATCAAAGAGCAATCACCGCCCCGACCAAATTAAATTCATCATCACTATAACACTAGAATTCTCAGGGATTTTATATGAAAACCACACAATATATACTGTACAGTGGAAACTGCAGGAAATGCACTCGCTTTCAAAGATGTATGGAATGCAATACCTATAAATATTAGACAAGCTTCATCACCAAATGTATTTCGCAAATCACTAAAGAAGTACTTCATTAGCTCCTACTGTTGTATAAGCTTACTTCTGCCATTATTGCCATAGTAATTAATTCCCACTTTATAATTAACTATCTAAAATATGCTAACGTTATTAAACACTTTTAATTTCATAATTTGTCTTTTATTAGTATTATTAAGCATCATTTATTTTCTACTAAATATAAAACATGATTTTATTTAAAATTGCTTAAAATAATCGAACACCTTTTCTTTATTATTATTATTATTATTATTATTATTATTATTATTATTATTATATTCCTATTATTATAATTATTATTATTTTTTATTATTATTACTATTACTTGCCATTTTTACTTCTCTTATGTAATAAATAAATCGAATCCCATTAATTTTGCTTCATAGACTTCCGCGCTTCCAACATCATATTCAGATTAGAATGCTGTGAATATATTAATGTCATATCAGTTATCTAAATTGTACAGAAAAATACTAAAAAAAAAATATCGTAAAACTTTATGAACTTGTATTCTTCTTCTGAATGAAGGATTTTGTTTTGTTTTGTTTGATCGATTTCTGTGCGAAAGCTTCACACGTTTATAAGTGCGTGGTACAAGAGTTTTCACTATTCTTTATTTTCATTTGCCTGTCTTCCTTTTTTTCCTCTGTCGCCTTTCTACTTCCTTCTTTTTTTATGCAGGAAAGAGGGGGCCAAGGGCGAATGCCCTCAAAAATGCCCCTCCCCTATAAAGGAAGAAGAGAGCCAAAATCAAAGTCCAGGGTTTTCGAGATGCCTAGACACTGCGTTTGAAAGATTAAAGGTCAAAGACAGTGGGAAAGATGGATTAAGGAAGATTGTTCCAGAGTTGACCGGTTGAGTAGATGAAAAATTGAAAATATCAATTAACCGTCAGTAAGAGGTAGAAAATTGATGATACGAAAAGCCGTTGATTCCACCCGGTCAAGTGGAGCTGTGTGGGTTGAGCCACCCCACATATAAGAAGCATACTCCATATGTGGGAAAGATCACGAGAAAAGGAAGCGCCAAGAATGGTGAGAGAAGAGGAAGAATTGTGTACTGCCGAAGGTAAGGAGATAGTCGTGTGGAAGATTGTGGCGAGTAGACAGATAGATGAGGAACTGAGTTTTTGAGCCATTGAAAGTCACAAAGTTTTCTCTACCACAATCAGAGATAGTACAAAGATCAGATGTATCATAGCCATCCCACATTCATTCGAGATGAAGGCAGAGATACAAGGATAGAAACGGAAGGAGGGCAGTTTGGAAAATTAAAGATTTGTGCCGGACTCTATCAAAAGTTTTTGATATGTCTAGCGCAATAGCAAAGGTTTCACCGAAATTCCGAAAGGAGGATAACTAAGAGTCAGAGGGACATGCAAGAATCTGTTGAGATTTTGGTCCGCGTAACGATACAGCCGCATCTGTAAACATGTCAAGTGGGATGGTGATTTAGACGCAGATTTAAGAGCGGAATGGGAGACAATTGCAGAGGATACTCTGACATGACAGCTACTCAAATATGCATACCACTAAAACTGGAGGTAAAGAAAAAGTTTTTATTATTTGATTCTCCAATTCCTTATTGCCATCTAATTCTAGCTAAAGTTGAGTTAGCTTCCTAAAAGGAAGTTACTATACCGCAATTGAAATTGACTACTGCTGGAATCTTGATTCATCTGAGAAGACAACAGTCCCAAAACTAATCAGACTTGCCTTTGCATGGATGGCCCATTCATATTGTTTCCTCTTATTAGTCACAGAAAACAATGGCTTCCGTCTAGTTACAAGTCCTCTGTACCTAGCAGTTTGCTTCTGGAGGATGGATCTGGTTATGGAGGGCCTGTGGAGATGCGTTCAATTCTAAATTGTTGCAACCCATTATGAAATGCAGTGATTGTGCTGTTATGGTGTGGGAAGGCATTTGATTCTCTGGAAAAACTTACCTTTGCTTTCGTCGAGGGACATTTTAATTCAGAAGGTTACATATCCATCTTAGATAAGAATCTCCCGCCTTTGTTTCGAAATGAAAATTTCACCTTGAGGAAATCATGTTTCAAGAGGACGGTGCCAGATGTCCATTCCGTTGCTTTAAGATTTTTTTTTCATTCTATCAGTGCAGTGTGTGTGTGTATATATATATATATATATACAAAATATAAAACAATAAAATAAAACAACAATAAAATAATAAAACAACAATAAAACAATCTAAAGATTTTTCCCCAACAGATAACTTAATCTAAAGGCTACTAAATTATTGAATACATAAAAACTATATAAAGGAAATTAGACAGTTAACATGTGCACAAAAAAAGGTTCTTTTGCATTATCCTCCCAACACTAATTTTTTTTATATAATGTTGGTTTGGTTTTGGTTATGGTACTTTATTTTCTTTCCATTATAAAAAAAATTAGTGTTGGAATTAGGTTAGGTTAGGTTAGGTTAGGTTTGGTTAGGTTAGGTTAAAAACAGCCCGCCGCAGGCGTTAGCCGTAGTTAGCCGGCTTCAAGTTAGGTTAGGTTAGGTTGGCTGAATTTATATGGCGTCGCAGTGTTGAGCATGAAAATACCTTTCTTGCGATGTTGCGAGATATTACTGCTTTCATGCCCTTCCACGATTAAAAATTAAAAGTGTTTTGCTAACGTAATTTATTTTCCTTCCATTATAAAAAAAGATTAGTGTTGGGAGGATAATGCAAAAGTACCCAAAAAAATTATAACTGTTATTAGAAATAGTATTTAATTAAAACAGGCAAGAATCTAAGGAAACAAAAGACATGGTACAATCGTTGACACGTGCTCCTTCCAGAATATTCCGTTACCTATTGGGGAAGTGAAGAATTCCCCAATAGGCACCTCAATTTAAAAACAATCTAAAAATGTTTTCCAATCGATAACCTGTTCAAAACTCTACTAAACTATCGAGTACATAACGACTATATAAAGGAAATAATACAATTAAAATTTACACATAAAAATGTTAACAATTATTAAAATAATATTTATTTAATTAAAACAAACAATTAATTGGCAAGAATGCCGTCAAAATAATACACCACCTTTCTAACAATGTACGAGTCTAATTTATAAAGCCCAGGGCTAATATTAAGAAAAAATCAGCATTATTCTTGATCACACTCGATTCAATTATATTTCTATTAACAATAGATTTACTAAAACTTAATTTGGAGGCATTTTTCCAGTCAATGGGATGATTGGTATCTGTTACATGAATGAAAATGGCGTTAGATTCCTGGCCGGTTCTTATACTGTATTTATGTCGCTTAATACATAACTCTAACGTCTTGCCAGTTTGACCAATGTAAAATTTATTACATATTGTGCCCTGGGCTTTATAAATTAGACTCGTACATTGTTAGAAAGGTGGTGTATTATTTTGACCGCATTCTTGCCACTTAATTGTTTGCTTTAATTAAATAAATATTATTTTAATAATTGTTAACATTTTTATGTGTACATTTTAATTTTATTATTTCTTTTATATAGTCGTTATGTACTCGATAGTTTAGTAAACTTTTGAATAGGCAGAGATGGGCACTAAATACACTGAAAGTATTTAGATACTAAATACTAAATACATCACCAAAATGTATTTAAATACTAAATATTAAATACATATTTGAAATGTATTTAAATACTAAATATTAAATACATATTTGAAATGTATTTAAATACTAAATATTAAATACATATTTGAAATGTATTTAAATACTAAATATTAAATACATTTTTGAAATGTATTTAAATACTAAATATTAAATACATTTTTGAAATGTATTTAAATACTAAATATTAAATACATTTTGGAAATGTATTTAAATACTAAATATTAAATACATTTTGGAAATGTATTTAAATACTAAATATTAAATACATTTTGGAAATGTATTTAAATACTAAATATTAAATACATTTTGGAAATGTATTTAAATACTAAATATTAAATACATTTTGGAAATGTATTTAAATACTAAATATTAAATACATTTTGGAAATGTATTTAAATACTAAATACTAAATACACAAAAGGTATTTAAATACATTTTATACAACAAAATTCACACATACGAATGATTTTAATATAATTAGGATTAATATTAAACTCAAAGTAACTTTGATTATATACTTCATTCCTTTATAAATTGTATTACAACAAATTCCGATTACATAATTATAGTGATTAGATAGCATTTCGGTATAGTGATTGACTGATTGGATAGCATTTCGGTAGCATCGAAATGCTATCTAATCACTAGTTCACTACACTCGGAACACATTTTTGTTGCTACGTAATAATATCAGTCGCTCCAGAGTGCTGTCACTAAGTCTGTTTCTTGTAGGGGAGAGTGTTATCCCTGCAAAGGAAAACAGGCGTTCTACAGGTGCAGATGATGGTATTGTGGTGTTGTAACGCAAGAACATGGTCTGTATTAGCGGATGTTTAGTTAGACTTTCGATGGAATGATCGGGGTCGTTCAAATATGCCAGCACTTTCATATCTACAGTTGGTTCATCAGAGGATGATTTCTTTTCAAAGCCGTGTACAGTATAAGTGTCAAAAGTTCATTTGTGCGCATGCGCATATGTCAGATAGATGCTATATAGGCAAGATGTCACATGACATAAGCACAAGTACGCAATGCCGTAGTTAGAACATTTATATTTTGGAACAAGATATTAATTACAAAATTATACCCAATAAAATATTTGTCTAAAATTGTCGCTGATTTTGACAGGATAATTTAATATTTGATGATTATTTTGCCATAGCATTGCTTGCATGCTTGCGATTTTTTTTAAACTTAAATATACTCTTTGTTGGGCGATTGGACCGCCATCTATTGTATTTCTATGAAATTATTCACAAGTCCATATTACAATTTATATACTGGTTCATAACACACTGCTTTCCCCTAGATCAGTGCTGTCCAACTTCTATAAAGCGCGGCCATGATGTTGCCTATAATCATACACTGTTGGTTAATACGACTTAGGAACCCGCTGAATGTTGTTCTCCCTGCTAGAAATGACAAAATAGGGAAGAAAATTCAGAAATTAAATTTGGCAATCGTCCATTCCGCGGGCCGCAAGTTGGACAGCGCTGCCCTAGATTATTAATAAACGAATAGCGAATCATTTATATACAAAATAAAAACTTACCTTCAAGTGTGTATATAAATTTGTAATCGAATTCGTCGCAGCAGAAACCGCGTGATTACACAATATGCATGTACACTTAACTTTATTCCCGTCTTTACTTTTTATTTTAAAATATTTACCATCAAAAAGTGGGTGCAATGTGTTCTTTTATGATGGTTCACCTGTATTAATACTAGAGCTAGAGCCACTGGACGACGTCGACGCCATAGTTTCGGATAACTACCTGCAGTACCGGGTACTTGTAGCTTGAAAGACTATAACACAACCACTACCACACACGAAAGGATATGGTTGAGAACTGAGCCCTCGCTGAGGCAGAGGGTGTGCACCATCACGTGATCATGTTTGATCACGTGATGGTGCACTCCCTCTGCCTCTATATATCACTTATACTGATCATATCATTGCATGTTGAGAACTGCAATGATGTGATCGGTATGCATTGTGCTGCTGTGTATCGGTAAAATCGGCAGAAAGAGCAAAGTTATTCACATGTATTTACTATTTGCATTTAAATACATTGTATTTAAATACTGTATAATGTATTTAAATACAGTATTTAAATACTTGAAAATTAATGGATTTAAAAATACATTGGTAAACACACGAATGTATTTAAATATGTATTTAAATACATTTGTATTTAAATATGTATTTAAATATGTATTTAAATATGTATTTAAATATGTATTTAAATACATTTGTATTTAAATACTGCCCATCTCTGCGAATAGGTTATCGATTGGAAAAATTTTTTAGATTGTTTGTAGATTGAGGTGCCTATTGGGGAATTCTTCGCTTCCCCAATAGGTAACGGAATATTCTTGAAGGAGCACGTGTCAACGATTGCACCATCTCTTTTGTTTCCTTAGATTCTTGCCACTTAATTGCCTGTTTTAATTAAATTCTATTTCTAATAACTGTTATAATTTTTTGTGTACATGTTAATTGTCTAATTTCCTTTATATAGTTTTTATGTATTCAATAATTTAGTAGCCTTTAGATTAAGTTATCTATCGGGGAAAAAATCTTTAGATTGTTTTATTGTTGTTTTTTAAATTGAGTTGCCTATTGGGGATTTTTTTCGGTTGTGTATTTAACTCATTTACTTGGTAAATTCTGTCTATTTCTTTCTTGTCCCTGAAGATGTGAATATATCATGAAAGCGCTCGGATTTCGTGTTTCCCTTTCCTTTTCCCTGTGGTTCTTTGTTACTCCTATGTAAATGTTACTCCAGTGTTCTGTAACTATCGTAATGAAAGTATATAGTAGAAAACACTGTGAGACATTTTATTTTATACAGAATTATACAACATTGTAGTTTATACATAGTTATACGCAAGTTTATCATGTATCCAATAGATCTGTATACAAACCATCGTTCTCACTGCACAGAATGATTTTACGCCAGGTTCGGTGTGCTATGCTCCTCAGCATTTTTGGTGTTACAAGTTTAAAAACATCCTTTACGGCTTCCTTTATCCGTCATTTGAATCATAACGTTTTTGAGAAACCTTTTCCTTTATAAATCCCCATAATGCATTGTCACAACTCGAGAGATCTGGGCTTCTCGGAGGCCATTTTAATGCAGACCCTCTTCCAATTCATCGATCAGGAAACACCTCATTTAAATATTCACGAACCCTCAAGGAATAGTGGGGAGGTGCTCCATCCCATGACTCCAGATTTGAAAAAATTTACTGGAGCACAGCTCTGAATTTACTTTTTTTCCCCTTACACCACTAGATAGGTTAATGATAGTAAACTCTTGAATTGACGACATACCAATTACAAATTGTTTTAGCTAAACATAATAATACAATAATGTACAGTTTATAACTCACCTTAAGTTTATTTATTCATTGCAGCAGCAACAGTGGACGATGTTAGACCTTGCATGTAGGCATTTGTTGTGAATTTACCGCCATGTATGCTTGGCCACTGATCAATGGCTTTCTGTGTGATCATTACAGCAGATCTAGTGCCTGGAGCTGGACCCTCCTTCACAATTCTGCACAGCTTAGTCAAATGAGATGGCTTAATGGATCCTTTGTGTTCAACAATGTAACCAAGAATGGAGAATGTCCCTTCAGCTGGTGCTTCACTCCAGGCAGTTGATCCATCTTTATCAAAATGCTTTAATCTCTCTGTGATTCCTTTCCACAGCTGTTCTATATATTCTGTCAGCCAATTTATCACTGAGTCTTTTGTAAAACTACTTTCAGATCTGGTTCTGGATGGTCTAGCAACTTCAGCAACCTGGTAGTAATCAGAACGTTTCTTAATGTATTTGTAAACTTCATTTAGGATGTAATCCTCAGCTGTTAGTTCCTTTTGCTGCCCTGTGGTATCGTGCTTAAATTCAGAAACTACATCATTTGCATTTCCTCCATTAGCTAATTTGGAAATTGTTCCATCACTCTTAACATAACAGTTTTCCCTCCTTCTTTATAAAATATATTTTCTACAAATTCTGCACTAACTGTGGTTTTTTGAGCTACTTGCAACATAATCTTTGTTACATAGGAAATCAATACATAGAACTTGGCACTAATTTCTTTCTCTTGTGGATGATCAAAAAACACAATTTTCCACAAATCTGTCAAATTGATCAAATTCGTAATTAACCATGCGAGTATCAGATTTGAGTTTTGGTCTCTTAAAACCAATGATATTTTCAAGAACCATATTGGTATAGTCAAGGCCTGATCTCAGATTTGAAGAGTGATTCTGAATAAAGTCTAAAAGCTCACTTAGTTTACAAATTTTCTTCAATGCATCAACGTGGGCTCTGTTCACAAGATGCATTAAGTCCCATCGAAATTTGAAATTTTCTCCAAACAACTTTTTCATTTCGTTTTTAAATGGCTCGTTGTCCTTACAAAAAGCCCCATCTCCAACCATTCCAGATACCTTGGATTTAATTGCTTCTTCAGATAGTTTCAAGTGATTAGGAGACTTCAACACATCAAAAATTTCATTGGCCAAATAAACTCCTGATTTGCTGCGTACTAAATTTATCCCAGCAAGTTTTACAGTCTTATCTTCTTCACTCATAACTAATACAACTAGCATGCTTAATCCCAAAATTGTTCCAATGTCAGCTGTTATTGTTACTGAAGTTTGTTCTACAGTAAGAACCATTTTACAGTTTGTTCTTTAAGTTGATTATCTAATAGCTCACAAATTGTCTCGCACGCATGTGTGCTATGATTCAAATTTCCAACCTCACAACCTGACCTATGTAATACAGCTAGACGTACTGGATATAGAGCCCATGCAGTGTTTGTTTTCATTATGTAATATAAGATGTTCCCACATAAGTCTTCTATGCGTTTAGTAGTGTTCCGAGAAGATGTTTTCATCACTTCATAAACAGCAGCTCTTTGATGATGCTGAAGTTTAATTAAATGTCTCTTCAGGTGGGTTTTCAGATTTCTAAACCATCTCTCTTGATTTTCTCCTTGTTTGCATACATAGGTTAAATCTTTAACATTGAAGTAACCTTTTATGTTAGAATGTTTGTCTGAAGCACATGCTTTGGGGTCTGTGCAAGCTATGCAATATAATGTAAACATTTTATCATCAGAAGCATCATCAATATCTTCTTGATTATCATCATCTTCATCCTCAACAGCTATATCTACATCAGGCATATTAGTGTCACTATTTGCATTGTTTTCCATTATATCACTTGGTACTGAAAATGAATCATCAGCATGCCCTAGATCCTTCTTTTCCACCAATTTGAATGTAGATTTGATAAAATCATTGTTCAGGATTTCTTGTATTGATTTACACTTGCTTAAATGGGCTATGGAAATGTCAAATTTGTTGCTTTTTGCTTTATTAGATTTGGATGCAACACTTGAACTTGAAGGCATATTTTGACTCTTCTCTTTATTAACCACAACAGCTTGGTGAGTTTCTTTTGTTAGGCGCAAAATTGCATTCAATGTCTTCTGGATTTGGGAATTTTCAAATTCCTCTAAAGCAGTTTTGTTAGTCTGATGCGCAGATTCCTCACTTACCTTTTGTTTCTTAGGTGGAGGAGAAGCACTTTCTTCAGTCTGTGAAACATCTAGTGAAAAAGTTTCATTTTCTAGATTAGCAGTTGATGAAGTTGGTTCATTTTTCTGAGGTCTAACACTAGCACATTTTGTGAACAAACTAAATGACTGCTTTGCCGTATCTCTTTGCTGCACTTCATCCTGGTATTTCTTTACTGCAATATCTAAGCTGTGGGCCCAAACTCTGGGACCTCTTGTATTGTAACAAATATTTTTTTGGAATTAAAATGTTCCTCCCAGTTTTACTTCTTTGAATATTTGTTCTTGCATTGACCACAAAAGTAACCCCTTTTAACACCCTCACTTTTCTCTCCAACTTCATCAATATTAGGATCCATTATTGATTATTGACTACCTGAAAAAATACAAAATAATTAAAAGTTAGTAAATATAGTATGGTAAAAGTGAGTAAAAGTAAGTAAATATAGTACAATGAAAGTAAGTAAAAGTAAGTGCTTTAAACTTAGTAAAAGTAAGGACGAGTAAGTAAAAGTAGGGAAGTTAAAGTAAGTAAAAGTAAGTTTAAACTTAATTAAACTTTTCAATTCTAGAGTCATGGTGGATTACTTAAAACCGCACAAGTAATTATCTGGCCAATTTATCAAACCTGGCCGAGATCAATGGAACATAGTCCAATCCTGATAATTTTATATTAAAAAAATATACGTTTTAATAAAATTTTAATTATCAAAACATTGAAGCTTAACAAAAAATAAAAATAATTGTTAAATATGCAATTACCAACTAAACTTAAAATAACTAAATTTGTAATTTAAAAAAATTGGTTTGTACATGAACGTATACGCAAAAAAATTGCATAACGTCTAGCTGATGAACAAAACCCAAACCCAAATTTACTTTTTCTCATGGTCAAATTTACTGGAGCAATGCTCCCAAGATCCCAGGAATCTGGAGTCATGCTCCATCCTGTTGGAACCAAACATCATTTAATATTCCGAGATTATACATAGGTGTAACAAGACTTTCGGGACACCCTGTATGTAAGCTGTAAATTATAGGTTAAAGTCCCGCTCAGTTCAGCTTCAGTTCTACACTATTTTTGGAGTCGTCGTGGAAGTATTCCTGACGAAACATTTGTAATTTGTTGCACATTTACTGCAATTTGACCAGGATTGCTGGTGAGCGCTTGCACAAATGATGATGAATATAAATGTCTATAAATACAGTATGAGTAATGAAGAACATATCCAGTTAAATATAACTGATACAGGCTATATAGTGTTTTTTCTAAAAGTAATTTCATAGATGCTCTTATTTAGTAAGGGTTTATTTAATTGTGATAAGTTACTAATGTACCGTAAGAAAAATGAAAACTAAATAAAAATTTTTCCTGGAATTCAATTAAAAATAATATTTACTATTAATTAAGGTAGTTTGAGTAAGAAAAGTTTAATATTAAGGTAATTTGCTTAAAAAAGCTGGCATCAAAACCTACAATGCGGAAGCTATCAGAAGTTCAGAGATCTCAAATTTTTGTGTTACATGAAGGATGGTCGCTGGGACGTCAAAAAACTGCAGTAAGTGGAAGCGATTTGAGGGTGGTGGAACGAATTTCCCTTGAGAATCACCGAAAGTCATCCGACGAATTTGGACGAACTGTAAGAAGAACCAAGTAATCTCGGTTTCGGAATGCAATGCGAGGAGGACCTTGGTAAAAGAGCAATTCACTGTCAGACTGCTAGACGGAAACCGACGATTTCGGAGAGAGATAGAAAGCTTCTTGCGTAGTCAAGGATCATCTGGACTAATGAATCAAAGTTTAATCACGTCAAAAATGTCGCTCGGGTCCTTGTTCATTGTAATGCATAGGTTTGGGCGGAGCACCGACAATTCAGCGCAGGACAATTCAGCGCCGACAATTCAGCGCCGACAATTCAGCGCAAAGACAATTCAGCTCAAGACAATTCAGCGCCGACAATTCAGCGCAAGTCAGTACAGTTAAAAGTTTAGTTAAAAATAATAAAAATAAATCGCAATAAATAAAAAAGAGAAAAATTTGTATATTTATATATATGCTAAATTGGGTCTGTATCGAAGGAGTGACATTTCAAAGGAGTGACATAACAAAAAAGTGACATAAATACCATAACGAAGGAGTGACATAACGAAGGAGTGACAAATCGGAGCTAAAATTCAAAGGAGTATAATTATTAAAATTTTATTTAAAAAAACAAAATTTGTTAGAATTGTTAAAATTAAGATTTTATTTCAAAAACTAGAAACCTAACCTAACCTAACCTAACCTAACCTAACAGTTGCAAGCCTCTCTTCCCTCTGGATTTGTTCTTTCTTCTTCTTTGTTGGTATTTTCGCGCTGAATTGTCTTGCGCTGAATTGTCTTTGCGCTGAATTGTCTTGCGCTGAATTGTCGGCGCTGAATTGTCGGCGCTGAATTGTCCTGCGCTGAATTGTCGGGTCACGAGGTTTGGGCTTCTTTTTCTGCCACAAATCCATGGCCGGCCGATTCATAGAACCCATATGACTTTCGATCGTTTCCAGTACGTGAACATTTTCGAAAAAACCCTGTTCCCTAATGCCTAACGGATTTTTTAACGTTACTTGATCCTACAAAACGATAAAGACCCTATATATATATATATATATATATATATATATATATATATATATATATATATATATATATATATATATAATGAAGTTTCAAAGTAAAAAATTTAGAGCTTCCTGAATATAAAGCCTGTAGCACCAAACCAGATTTATTTTGATCTTGAAGTTTCTTCTTTCAAGTAATATCAAGACATATTTTTTTTAATTTTTAGCAAATAATCAAAAGTTCTTAATAAAAAAATCTGGTTAACGCCGATAGGAGAAGAGAGAGAGAGAGAGAGAGAGAGAGAGAGAGAGAGAGAGAGAGAGAGAGAGAGAGAGAGAGAGAGAGTGTCAAGAAGTATGGAAATGTGTTTGCATAGGTGTGTTAATAATGATAACGATTTTAGGAAATTATTAAGAAGACCTGTATTTATAAATGGTACACGACTACACGTATGTTGTTTGTACTTAATAGGCAACTTTTTCTGCTTGCATGATGGGAATGTTTATTTGATTGGATCACAGCTGGTGATTGGTCTGTCGGAGGCTTTGTATGCACCATTTTTGCTTTACGCCTAATGTGCATATATATATGTACAATATTAATTTGGGTGCGTTTCAGTTATAATGTATTACTTTTGCAAATAAAACAATCTGTGAAAAAGTTGAGAAAAATAGGCTACGTCTGCCCTTTAAACAGGTGCAGGGAAATAAATCACCAAATAACACCAATGTTCCCTGAATAGGAAAATTTTGAGGAGTGGATATAGATATTTATTGAAAAAATATATAACAATATTGCTAAATAATACCTTAATCTTACGATAGAGAGAAAAATAAATGTATATTCATACATATTGCTTTAATTGCATGTGTATCGGGAAATTTCAGACCAAAAAGGGAAATTTTAAGGGCGAACCGAGGGAAACTATATAATTCAGACCTGAAAACACTGCACTGGGGTACGATTATTAAAGGTCGTGCTGCACTTTTGATGGTAAAACACAACATTGATAAATTCCTACTATTTTGAGTAACGTCTTTATGAAAAAAGTTTAGGTAATAATATCGGGTTAAATTGATGCGTAAAAAGATGTAAGTTCGTATCAAGGGAATATGCTTCGGCCCGATTTGTTCGTTCTGCATAACCTGAAACTGTAGTATTCGGCTATATCGGCGATGTGGCCTGAGTTAGGTTGTTCCGTTTAACATTAATTTAAAGTAAATGGACGTCGTAAGCATGTTTTAGTGAGATTTCAATATTTTCGCTAAACCTACGGTCAAATCATTGAGTACTGCATGTAAACAAATAGCTCGTCAATTCCCAGCCTTTCACTGACTAAATGACAGATAGAATTCAAAATTGGAAAGTAACATATTTCAGTAACTGTGCACGGATATACGAGACGCCCTTATTATAAGAATTATAAGGACTTGTGAACCCTCATCAGTTTAGAGAAGTGATAAGTAATGTGAATTAATAGGAAAAATCTGTAGATAATAAAAATGTTACCCTTACCCGCAAATCCGCTATACAGTTTTCTTTGTATACATAAAGAATGGAGTTTTAGCACAGACATTTGATGTTGCTTTAATAATTATCACTAGGTTTCACGAGGCTGCCAATATTAAACAAGTGTTGGGTATTTTGTTATATATCAAAATCTTCTGTACTAGCTGTATTATTTTTGGTCTTGATGCGTATATATATATATATATATATATATATATATATGTTAAGAAGGACCAGTGTGTAGTATTCTTGTATTTTCGTCTACTGGCTGTTTTATGTTTGATGTAGATATACTGTATGTGTTAAATAACTTCAATTATTCTTGTTTTGCCCCTAATGAAAGCATTTCCAGAAACATATATATACTTAAAACTTATTTATTAGTCTGAAAACAATTACTGCGAGTTATAAACGGCGAGATAAAGGGCGAAAAATACATTCATTAACATATTTTGATTAGCGTCTTTATAAAATACGTTTAGAAAAATATTATTGGTTTAAAGGGCAACGCTGGCAACTTTTTCACGCCAGCTGGTGGAGATAGTTACCAGATATGCTTTGTAAAAAAATAAAAGAATGGACAGTTATTATGCTGCTCTTGCATTCGTGTTGATACCTACTTAAGAAGTTAAAGAATGTATTTATACATTTTCCCTGTATATATTTGACTTATATATATAACCGTTTATTTATTTTGATTTATGAAATTATTTGTCTGCTGCTCACCGACTTTTTATATATTGTGAAATACAGGATCTCTCCAAAAATAAGATACTTTTATAAAAAATGAATAAGTTAGCCCTAAAAAGTAAAATCTAATTTATTATAAAATTAAATGAATACTTTTTATTATAAGATTTAAAGATATATTTCTAGATTAAGGAAAAATTTTTTTTGCTTTAAATTTGGTTTACAGTGTTTCAGTTTTTGTTTGAAAGAACAGACAGGATTCGAATACATCACAACCCTGGCCTTCGTGACAGCATTCTGTCACGAACTGATAATTATATTGTCTGTGCTATTTTTTTTAGACCTTACCGGTCTAATGGGTGGTGGTGGTGGTGATGGTGGTGCTGTCTATGGTTGTGAGGTATGTCATGTATTTTGCTGTCTTTGATATGGGGCTGTGTATGAAGGGGTGTGTGAGGTATTCTAATGGTTCGCATTTATTTTATTATAATAGAATTGCTTTAATTCTCCTTTACGTGTGTACGTTATGTGCTTGTGTCTTGTTGAGATGGGACTATGTATGAAGGGAATTGTGAGGTATCATAAGGTTTCGCGTGTATTGTTTGGGATAGATCTGCGTTAATTCGCCTTTACGTGTGTGTTTTTTGAGGCAAAGCGATGCTAATTCTAGTTTATATATACGAAAGTAACTGTGTACGCCCTATACGACTGGCTGTGAGGTGATTGGTTGCCTTCTAAGCCTGATGGCTGTGATGCTAAAGACACCATTATGCGATGCTCCATGGCTACGAATGGATGGAACTTCTCTCTTCCTTCTTTTGTTTTATTTTAGGCTACCCATCTTTGGGGGTCTAACCCGCGGCTCTCCGCTACATATATATATATATATATATATATATATATATATATATATATATATATATATATATATATATATATACATACTCAATTCATATATATATATATGTATATATACACATAAAACTTTGGTATACATGCATACACACACACATACATGGTTTTTAGATATAATTTTGTGACCCTGAGCAGCCAGGTTAGGTTACCCATTGGAGATCACACACATACAGATATATATATAGAGAGTGGTTTTTTAACCTCAGCACTCTCCCTCAAAATTATAAAAATATGAATATATATATATATATGTATAGAAACGACGTAAGTACAGAGGAGTGTTCTGCACACGCGGAAGAGAAATAACAAACAAATGAAAAATAAGGCACCCGCCCGGGAATCGAACCCAGGACCTTCCGATTGCCGGTCAGACGTGCTAACCACTACACTACGGAGCCACGATAGGAGAATTACAACTTCTGACTATCGTGGCTCCGTAGTGTAGTGGTTAGCACGTCTGACCGGCAATCGGAAGGTCCTGGGTTCGATTCCCGGGGGGGTGCCTTATTTTTCATTTGTTTGTTATTTCTCTTCCGCGTGTGCAGAACACTCCTCTATACTTACTTACGTCGTTTCTATACGTTAATATACTGCGCGGTCATTGCAGTTAAATGTATATATATATATATATATACACACACATTTATTTATTTATTTATATAATTTTGGGGGAGAGTAGGCTGGGGATAAAAATCCACTCTCATCATGTTGCATGCAATGCTGGAATGTTGCATGGAGTTGCATTGCACTTGGGATTTTTGAGGGCATACTACTAGTGCGTGTAGGGCGTGTGTTACATAAAATGTAACGCTTTGCAGTGGTAAGCATGATCCTGTACTTCCCTGCTGGCGTTTTCCAGGTTTTCTACTACAACCTTAGCGTGATTATTTTAGTGAAGTATACTGGAAACAACTCAAAAGCGGAAATGAATTTTCCAATTTCGATATTCGTAGCTCGTGCTACTCTCTCTCTCTCTCTCTCTCTCTCTCTCTCTCTCTCTCTCTCTCTCTATATATATATATATATATATATATATATATATATATATATATATATGTATGTAATTTAGGGCCATTTTGTAAGATACATTTCTTCACGTGTATTGCAAACTTCACTTATGGGGTCATTTTATTAAAATTATTTATTTTTCTTTTCTAGCATTGTTGTTCAGCCAGTGTCATGTAGAGGCGCAGCATTTCATCTTCATGCAGCCCCACAAGCTAATGCTTCGATATTCTGCTATTCTAACCCCCATTATAAGAAAAAATTAACGTGGAATGTTTATTTCCATATTTCCTTTCATATGAACTCGTACACGAGGAAAGAAACAAGGATGAAACAGATGAAATCATGTAGCGCGCAACGGAAGGCTTCATTTTACGCATTCAGTATGCATAAATGCAAATAGCACTTTGGAATTCGTTTGCATACATTCCAGGGAGTTTGTAAAGGTAGAATAAAGTTTCCTTTGCTTGGTCGATCCTTCTCCTCAACAATTATACTCCGCATCGTCTTAATATCTTTTCTCGTTTCCTCCATTTGTACATTTATATCGCGGCGAAGAAAGGAAAAAATTATACCAGAGTTGATCTTCATTTTTAGTTATACAACATGCTTCGTATTATTAATGTTATTGCTTTAAAAATGGCTTATTTTTCGCACCAGCAGTGACATCTGTGAGGAGAACGAAAAATAAAAAAAGCTTAAGGAAAGAATGAGAAGTAACGGAATAAAGTATATATAAAAAAAATAACATCCAAACTCGTTTAGGTTTCGTGACTATGGATTTAGAAGGTTGTTTGCAATTTCAAAGACAGGGACCAGCGGTGGCCTTAAGCAACGTATAAGAAGAATAAAGATTAGTGTTGTGGGTACTTGCTACATAATATTCTAATTTCACGTGCTCACTATAAAAATCAATGTTTACGATAAACAAAACACAAGTTCTTGAACTTGAAAGACACACGCTCTCTGAAGGCAAACACCGTATTTCTGATTACATTTTTAATGATTATTTTGAGGATGTGAATTTCCACATTTTTCAGTGGCTTCAAACAAGAGCAAGAACAAACCGACTAAAATATCTTATCTCCTTTTGAATTTCGATAGCAGCCGCAGGCTTATGATCATACATGATCTCCTCTCCTTTCCTTGCAACATTGCAATCCTTCTCTCCTGGAATCCCCCGACCATCATTTTTTCTACGCCCCTTCATGCTATGTCACCCAAAAGAAAGAGAGGCAAGTTTTTAAGTATGTGTAAATGTTATCAATTAGTATATGTAATGGGATAAGAAATTTATTTATTTATTGAAATGTTCGTTTCATATTTCAATACATCGGAGAAACACCGTCAGTTCACAGAAAGTGGCAGGCTTCAATTTACGTGTTGGATCAATTCATTCAGGCGACCCCCTTCACTCCAGATGCACTATCGGAATTTATTTATGAAAGCGTCTGCAACCAAACGTTACCTCGAAACAAGCACTAAAGGCTTAAAATGATTATTCTCACTCCTTTCTATAAACAACCTGTATGTATATAAATAATAAAAATAAAGTTCATATGATTTTATACAAATTTTCTTTTCTTAAATAAGAAAATCTTAATACGTTTATACTGAAACTTGAATTTCTGTCATTGTGATAGAATGGGGGCCTTCACTGCATAATGATTAAAAATAATTCAAATTGCTTTAGCTAATTAAATTCTATCAATGTCAGTAGGCATGAAGAAAATTCAATTAGTGTATCTAATCTACCACACGCAGTGTAAGGAGAATAAAAATAAGTCAGGAGACTCAGATATTGTCACAGAGCTCAGACCAACTAATGCGGCCCATTGTTCTAATTCTTGCATTATTATTATTATCAGTATCATCCGGATTCGAATCTCTACCTCAACGTCTTCGCTTCGCTTATGGAGAAACTCTGTAACCTACTGAACTACGGACGCTGGCCACTGTGAAGAGACAAGCTAATTTGGAGCTGGGCAGTTTTTAAATATACTTTCATTATTCCATTTTCAGTACACTATAAAAACTATTATTTATCAGGTGTCACTTTTTACCTTTTCATAATCGAAGAATCTGCTTTTTGTTGTGAATTAAAATATATTGAAAAGTGTTTCGAAATCTGCCATCTGTGCATGCGCATGTGCGCTGGTTTTGTTAATTTGTTTATGGTATATCAGTTCAAAAATTTTAATTTACTGGGAAAGGTGGGTAGATAGTTGCTCGGGCTACATCATGGCCGATATTGCAACACTGTTTCCCGTCGATCAGCGAAGTTAAACGACACTGGATCTGGAGAGTAGTTGAATGGGAGACCGTCCTCTGCGTTTAGATTACTGTATGTAGCGACCCGTGGTTCTAATCCTATGTAAAGCTGTAGGTTCCTTCCGTCGTAGGACTGACTTTCCCGAAGGAGATCAACCAATTAAACAAAAGGATAGGTGCTCCTCAGAAATTAACTTAAAGCAGGTTGATTACAGACAGTACTATAATGAGTTATCGACATTATAAAGTAGAGTGTATACGACATAAATTTCGGAAAAGAAAAGCTCGATAGACCCGATAAATTAAATTTGAAATGATACATACATTTTTAAATTTGGTTAAATTTAAGTTAGCATTAATTCCACAAATCCAGGTTTATTTTCCTTCAAGCTATTTTCCTTCAAACTTTCCTATGAGCTATTGTTAAATTCAGTAAAGTATATACGTCCTGTTCCATCAATAAAGCTCTGAAATTTAATATTTGTCATTTGTATTTGCCTTGCATGAGTCATATTGCAACATTATATCAAACGTAAAATCTTTAACCCTTTAACGACGGAATTTTCGGTAGGGTTAAGTTATGAATGCGTATATTCGAAATGTTACCAATTTGTACCGATCGTCTGTAAAGGGTCAAACATGTTTCGAAGAAAATCGAAACTAAAAACATGTTTGATCTTAAACCTATTTAAAAAGTGTTGATAGAATGTCTAGGGGATCACTTTAACATATTGCTTACCAGGAACCTCTCTTTAACATATTGCTTCCCAGTGTATATCACTTTAGCATATTGCTTCCCAGTGTTAATCACTTTAACATATTGCTTCCCAATATTTAGGATAAGGAGTACAATAAAAAATGTACGCCCTTGACGATTGGTTAGGTTAGGTCGTGATATTTTCGTTAGTTAGCCTTATAAAGCTAACTAAAAAAGGCTGGGGTGACGGATCTTCAGGTGATCCAAAATGTTCGCTTTAATAAAGTAAAGGCATAAGAAGTAAATCATAACATGTTAAAATATTAGATTGAAAGTAAATTTATTAGAATTGTTGAGCTATATGGTCACACAAAGTGACCAACCAACCTTTCTCTTTTTAACATATTGCTTCCCAGTGTTAATCACTTTAACATATTGCTTCCCAGGAGGGATCACTTTAACATATTGCTTCCAAAAGCATTCGGGAAGCAATATGTTAAAGTGATGTTAAAGTGATGTTAAAGTGACAGAATGCTGTCACGAAGGCCAGGGTTGTGATGTATTCGAATCCTGTCTGTTCTTTCAAACAAAAACTGAAACACTGTAAACCAAATTTAAAGCAAAAAAAAATTTTCCTTAATCTAGAAACATATCTTTAAATCTTATAATAAAAAGTATTAATATAATTTTATAATAAATTAGATTTTACTTTTTAGGGCTAACTTATTCATTTTTTATAAAAGTATCTTATTTTTGGAGAGGTCCTGTATTTCACAATATATAAAAAGTCGGTGAGCAGCAGACAAATAATTTCAAAAATCAGAAATAAATAAACGGTTATATATATAAGGCAAATATATACAGGGAAAATGTATAAATACATTCTTCAACTTCTTAAGTAGGTATCAACACGAATGCAAGAGCAGCATAATAACTGTCCATTCTTTTATTTTTTTACAAAGCATATCTGGTAACTATCTCCATCAGCTGGCGTGAAAAAGTTGTCAGCGTTGCCCTTTAAACCAATAATATTTTTCTAAACGTATTTTATAAAAACGCTAATCAAAATGTTAATGAATGTATTTTCTGCCCTTTATCTTGCAGTTTATAACTCTCGCAGTAATTGTTTTCAGACTAATAAATAAGTTTTAAGTATATATATGTTTCTAGAAATGCTTTCATTAGGGGCAAAACAAGAATAATTGAAGTTATTTAACACATACCGTATAAGTACATCAAACATAACACAGCCAGTTGACGCAAATACAAGAATACTACACACTGGTGCTTCTTAACATATATATATATATATATATATATATATATATATATATATATATATATACGCATCAAGACCAAAAACAGTACAGCTAGTACAGAAGATTTTGATATATAACAAAATACCCAACACTTGTTTAATATTGGCAGCCTCGTGAAACCTAGTGATAATTATTAAAGCAACATCAAATGTCTGTGCTAAAACTCCATTCTTTATGTATACAAAGAAAACTGTATAGCGGATTTGCGGGTAAGGGTAACATTTTTATTATCTACAGATTTTCCTATTAATTCACATTACTTATCACTTCTCTAAACTGATGAGGGTTCACAAGTCCTTATAATTCTTATAATAAGGGCGTCTCGTATATCCATACACAGTAATAAAATTGTTACTTTCCAATTTTGAATTCTATCTGTCATTTAGTCAGTGAAAGGCTGGGAATTGACGAGCTATTTGTTTACAAGCAGTACTCAATGATTTGACCGTAGGTTTAGCGAAAATATTGAAATCTCACTAAAACATGCTTACGATGTCCATTTACTCTAAATTAATGATGCAAGGTGCCAAACCCCCCTACCGTGCCATAAAAAGGAAAAAAAGGGGGCAGGGTTGAATCCCCCAAGCTGCTACAAGCTAGGTGGAATCCTACCCAAATCTAAACTAAGAGAGAGGAGAGTAGGAGAGGAAGGAGAGATATTCTTGCTAGCGTGTCGAATCGCATAATAAAGCTCTTGACCTCAGCTATCGGCCATTTGGCTTAAGCAGCTAGTTGGCATAGAAGGCACTGCCGACTGGCTTAAGCGGCCAGTTGGCATAACCAGCCATTTGGCATATTATATATATTTATTTATTGAAGCACACATGTATTGTTTATATATCCCCATCAACCCAGTTTTTCCTTAATATCGCTTATATATATATACGCACCAAGGAAAGCACTTATTTCGATCGTTTATTGGATAATAAAACACAACTACACCATTCTGTTTATTAGACGAATTATTGGAAATAATTTAACATACATGAAATATATAAAAAATAAATATACATTCAAAAATTAATATATGAGCATCAAAAAATAATAATAGTAGAGGAGAAGTCTATGTACATATTTACATTAAATAATAAACCTAAAATAATACTAATAATATCTATTAAATACATTCTTAGCTGAATTAACCTCTTTGCAAGAAAAATACACATTTATATATAAACTTCAAAATAATATATGCCAAAATACACGCACTTTATGTTCTACTGCGCTTAAGTAAAATACTGAACTCGCACGTGGTCGAGTGTACAGTTACATCATTGTTGCTTTGTACTGTGCAATAAAGAGGATTTAACATTATTATGCCTATACTCTATATAAAGGGCCTTCATTTCGTTCAATACTACTTTTGTGCCCACTTTACAATTGATTGGAAAGTTGTCACTCTCTTTAAACACGGACAGAATACAATCAAAAACACGCACAAAGAGGGCATCGTTCGACACAGCGTCATTATTAAATTGAAGTTTATAAATATAAACACTCCTTTCCAATCGAGGGTTTATTCTTTCCAAACCGAGCTTTCCAACCGTGAACTCTTCTTCACAACGCATATCGACAGTTGAAAGAATCTTCTAAGTCGTGACGACAGCTGCTCGTTATATAAAGAAATAGCTCTTCAGAGTGAACGGTGTAGGTGAGCTGAGCCCAGTACCGCTCGAGTCCTTTGTACCGAAGTTCAATATATTTCGAAGAGTCTATACCTTTTAAATACACATCCAGTTCCAAGCCATTCTCGCCATGTTCAGTGCTACACTGGGTATACCTGTCGAGCAGAACGGTATTTGCGTATTCAAGAACCCTGTCAAAATAAAGCATATCAGTAACACGTGCGTCTAATATAGTTTTGAGCTTGTGGAAACCGACGATTTGAAACATTCTGTCGAGGATGAAACGGTTTCGCGTAGGGACAAGGACGTTATTATCAGACGCATTCTTCCACAGCAGCCGTATATCAATGCATGACTGGTCGCGATTTATACATAACGTACAAATAATGGCATATGAGGGTGTATCACTAATCTGTTCTCTTCTTGTGCCTATGCCTGCAGGTATTTTATAAAGATCCACGACCGACTTCTCAACTATCACGAAGATTCTATTCATCTCCTCAACACTTAAATAAACAACATTCCGTTTACCAGAGTTTGTTTGTCTACAAGTCGTTTCAAGTACATAGTTAACGCACCGGTTTTATGACTGACCACCCGCAATGACTTCGTCACGGACACATCGTATACGCAATACACCATCGTAACGCAGTGCCATTGAGAATGCTGCTCAACGAAGCTCCATCGTATTCTATTGTGAGGAGTGCACGTCCAGCAGTCGGCTGATGCTCTGAGGTGACTATGAGCAGCCGGTGAACGGTTCGGCACGGAGGGAAGTGTGGGGGAACGAGCCACACGAGGCGTGTCATACCATGTGTTAGTGAATCGTGTACGGGTTTGTTCCAGCATGAAAGAGTCATGTGAATACTTGTATCCCACTATAACGGGCAATCGTTTAGAGAACTTTTTCCATCTGCGATACATGAAGTAATTCGGCTTTTATGTTTCATCACTACCATTCGCCGGAATGCGTACCAGACATTTTCATTCAGGGATATTTTCTCGAACTACGCACATTTTATTAACACTCCGGCGAACTACTTGAGAGAAATATGTGCCCATATTTGTCCTTTTTGCTTAGCAAGCGAAATTCGTCTCTAAACTCTATTAAAAACTCTGACAGGCCTTTAGCCACAACCTCACTGCAAATCTCGTCATGATATATATGAATGTAATGATAAAAATATCTCAGATTGTCAATGATAACAAGATTTATATTTTCAGCCTCATGATATGCGTACTCGGTATGATGAAACATGATATAATACCGCTTGCCACGCCATTCGTCAACAAGACTCACTACCCAAACCCGTTGCTTCTCTTCTGCACGTGTTGTTTCTTTCACTTCACGGTGTATGTACGCCTTTACAAAGTTTAGCCCTATGACGTAGTCCATTACATCGTTTTTGCCACGAAATCCAGCAATGTTCTCGCCAGAATAACCGTAGAATATTTGAACCTCTTGTTCCTCACGCTTCGTACGGTTCAATGTAACCTTAAAAACTCAAAGGAAGGGGAATAGGGATTCTTTCAGTATCCACCACATCTTCCGACTTTATCGAATACCACTTCATAAATGTCGAGCACGCAATATTAAAGGTAGCCATCACGTTAACGTCTACGCAAGAATTCTTAAAAATCCACGTCTGAGATCCAGGGCTTGCAGCAGTCAACTGAGCACGAAGGGGTAGAGCTATGCCCAGGTAGTAGCAGGAGTCACGTGGCCCTTTGATTGATCATACAGTGGGCAGAGCTTAGAATTTTTCCTGCACATACAAGCAAACACACACACACATACACACACACATACACACGAGGGAGAAAATGAAACGCTAATTTAAACATGATTTATTTAATAAACATATCATCAACAAGTAAATAATTCATGTTCTGTGTATATATATATATATATATATATTCAAATAAGCGTAATAAATAAATAAACATATCGTTAACAAGTAAATAGACACACCCACTCACAAATATATATATATATATATATATATATATAGATGAATAAAACCACGAAGGAAAGGAAACACAAAATGGTGCTCAAGCGCTTTCGTCTAATGACATCCTCAGGAACACTGAAGTATATAAAAGGGTAACAGCATATATATAGGTTACAGAAAGAAAAAAAAAGAAAAATAAATAACATACATACATACATACATACACACACACACACACATACATATACATACATATCTATATATACACATACATACATATATATATATATATATATATATATATATATATATATATATGCAATAAACAGAGAAGTAAAAATAAAAATTAAAAATTAAAAATTAAAGGATTATCCGTGAGGCGTACAGATTTGTAAGGAATAATATCGATTTTTAGCACAAGATCAAATGGATTATAAAAATACAAATTTATATTGGAATACTGCCCGGGTTTTAACACTCTGCCTATGGTCAGGTTTCGATATATATAAAAATAAAATGCAAATTAAAAGTTAATAAAGTAGCAGACAAGTTTACCAAAGATTTAGTGTTCTACCTTTCTTATCTAAATCTGTTTGGAAGGAATTCAAAATAACAGGATCGAGTTGAAAACGACCTTTGCTTATGTTGAAGTTATTTGAAAGTTGGATAATGGCAGACTCAAGAATATTTCTATTAACAATGTTGCTAGAATGGAATAAAACTGAAGCATTATTCCAATCAATACAGTGGGCTAACTCTGACAAATGGACAAAAAGGGCACTGGACAACTCTCCTGTTCTAACGGAATATTGATGCTGTTTTATACGTGTGTGCAAATCCTTTCCCGTCTGACCTATGTAAAAGGAATCACATTGTTTACAACCAATTTTATAGATAATGCCTGAATTATTGGTAGGGCTATTTTTTACTATGATATTTTTCACAATATTGTTATATGAAAAACTACATTAATATCCAAAAGTTTAAGTACATTAGCAATGCCTAAAAAGCCCGGGAAAAATGGAAGTACTAAAATATTTTTTGACAAAGTACGAGTGTTATTATTGACACGATAGAAAGTTCGTTTTGCCTTGTTGAGACAAGATTCCATAAACGCAGATGGATAACACAAATCACTTCCAATACCGTTGATTTTTTCCAATTCGGCATCGATGTATTCCGGACTGGCGATCCTAAGGGCGCGGAGAAACATTGCTGAAAAAATGGCCTTCTTAGTGGGGTGTCATGTCCCGAGTAAAAGTGTACGTAGGACAAATTGTTTGTTGTTTTCCGATAGATACTAAACTTAAAACCTGGGCTTTCCCTATGTACACGCACATCCAAAAACGGGATTGAATTGTCTTGTTCCACTTCTAAAGTAAACTTAATGGAGGGGACTTGATCATTTAACTGAAGGAGGAAGTTATCCAGGTCACGATTCATGGGCCAGATACACAAAATATCGTCGACGTACCGCAACCACGGGATGCCAACCCCCAGGATTCTCGGAATATAAGTAATTTCGAAAAACTCCACATAAATATTGGAGAGGAGGGGCGATAAGGGGTTGCCCATGGCCATCCCAAAAACTTGTTGATAATACTCGTTATTGAAAGTGAATTTACAGTCTTTGATGCAAAGCTTAATAAGTTCCAAAACAATGTGTGAAGGTAGTGGCAGGTCATACTTACGTAATTCTTGGGAGAGAAAGTCAAGCATATCGTCTATCGGCACTTTTGTAAACAATGAACAAACATCAAAACTGATCAATCTATCGTTAGTTACAGTACGTGCATTATTCAATTTTTCAGTAAGATCCATGGAATTTTTTACATGTGAATCAGAGATAGTTCCGAGAATGGGGGACAAGACTTTGACAAGCCATTTGGAGAGTTTATAAGTAATAGAGCCCACCGAGCTAATAATAGGGCGCATTGGGTTGCCAGGTTTGTGGGTTTTAATAAGCAGACAAGGCTAACACCATAGTTATTATTGACAAAGTGGAGTACATCGGAAAGATGAACGAGCTTCTCCAGGACCCCGCCACATACAGCAAACTTAGGAAGAACCCGCAGGATGACGTCATCAAATCATTTAATAGTGGCTTGAAACGCATTCTCAAAGATCATAAGGACTTAATTCCGCTTTTCATGTCCACTTCACCTGCTCTGCCCTACCTTTACGGTCTTATATATATATAACAAAAGCATCAAGGGCTATGGTACCCAAAGGGCACAGTGTCGTAAGTGCTAAACACCTGGTAACGTTTCCTATACGTGTTACGAAACACTTTCGTACCCCTAAGTTCCTTCACGCCCCACAGTTTCTGTGCCCCAAAATTGTGGGTCCCAAAAGTTAGTTGTTGCGGTTGGTCGCCCTCATCTTCTAAGCACACTAGCTCCTTCAACGAATCAAAGTTAACGATCCGTCGGTTCGCCTGGTTTAGCGTGATGCTCTTCGCCTTCACGATATATTTCAGCAACTCCCCCACCCTCACCCGTAACGCATAAGTTTTTGAACCTGTTGATGCAAAAGAATCAGCGTGTGTACTATCACCATACTCATCCTTGATCTCATCAGTCAACTCTCCCAGGAATTCACCAATAGGCGGCATGTATTGACCCTCTCTCTCTATGAATATCACACTATCTCTGCGTACAGAACCCTCCGCCTAAGAGAATGCAATAGTCCTAAAAGTTTGATGCGAGCGTATGCGGTTGTGAAGCTGGCTGCCAGTATGTTTGTAACACGTGAGGTATATGTGGCCAATTCGGTAATGTTGTACTTTATTATACACGTATTACCTACATTCACGACCTCCATGACCGCTTTATCGGGAGCACTGGTATAATCCCACACCTAGTTATAACTTTGGGCTAGATTAACGTTCCCCTTGCCCGTATTCTGTGAAAATTTTCCCCAAAGACTATTTAGGCACAACTTTGCACTAAGCGCTTGCCAGGGTTCTTAGTAATTTGGGCCCCGTCAAATTGTATCCCTTCACGGTCACGGTAGTGCTGAATATACGCCGATTTTTTATCTTCGGTATCAACTCCTCGCCGATACACTGATACTTCTACCTTATCCTTCAAAAAAGTGTTTATATATGGCGTGAAAAGGTTGGGTAGCTTCTGGAACCTCCACACCTCATATATCTTCAATATTCTGTAGCCGTGGCGAACGGCTTGGGAGAGCTAACGGCTTGTATATACACCTCTGATATTACGCTGGTTGGTTGTGTGATTACAACCAACTTCTCGCACAGGGGAAACATGAGCTTGTGGTCTATAACGACGGGAAAGATCGGCATTCTTAAGTCGCGAGGGGAGAGCACCTCTACGAAAGAAAGACCGAAATAGCTCTTGTTCAAATTTGCTGAGAACTCTTCGATAGTGGGCAGAGCTGGAACCACTAGCTTTTCAGTTGCTCCTACGGAGTACGGATTGTTCTTCATCACGTAGGGGTATAAAGAACAGAAGTCTTCGTAGTGGGGTTTCGCGCCATATGCAGGTGGAAAGTATAGCTTTAAGGAATTTGTACGCCCACCGAACAATCTATCACCGAATCTGAGAGGACCCAGCACCATTGAGCGCTTGATGGTGTTTATTTCTTCCCGGTACTGGCCATCTGTTTCCATCCGTGTATCATAGTCATGCACCCACAAGGTCCATGCAAGACTGTCGGCATGAGATCTACCATGGATTTCTCCCACGATACCACACTCAGGACGTTGGCATCCATGCCACCAGCATCCGTTAAAGGAGTACGCTGTCTTCCCACCAGTGACACAGTCTTGTTTACACCGTCCACCCAAAAAACGACCAATGACCTTGATGAGGACCTCCCCCGTGCTGCGGGCATGTTTTATATATACATCGGTCTGCTGCTGTAGATGTATGAGCCATTAAATAGCTTTATGCCCATAACTGCAGGGGTTGTTTCTGTGAATGACGGCTAGTGTGTCTTTAGGCATGAAATTATTCTTGAAGACCGTAAAGCACAATGAGGCGATCGTGGTTGCGACTTGCAGCGGGTCGCATTTGAACCGGTCTCTGCATAACCTTTTAAAGGCCTGGAAACACACTCCAAGCACGCGCACATCATTCACGCAATAACGTCACATTCATCAGCTATAGTGTATGGAATTTCTTCATTAAAACTGTTGTAGTAACCGTCAAAATCTTCACGTTCGCTATCACTCATATTTTCGTTAAGTAATATTTGGCGGGAGGCAGGCCAACGTAATTTAAAGTGCTGCAAGTGAGGAAAGTGTAAGGGAAATAACCTTTTGAAAATTCGGCTGCTACACCCATCACCTTGGGTAGCTTGGCTAATTTACAAGATGTGAATAATAAAGTGTCTTTAAACTTGACATTACCTCTTATTTGCATCTGTATAAGTTTGTTTCCCCTTTCCGAGGGTTCGCCTGTAAATATCTCCGATGACTCGTGTTCAAGCAGCTCCATATAAAGGAATTGTGTGTCAAATTTTGCGCCGTTATGGGCAAGAATATACACTAGGGTGCATCAAAATACACATTTCCAGCATATTGATCTGTCTGGGTGCTAAAAGTGTTCAATTTCATGTTGTTATAACACACGCAAAACATGGTTGCAATCCGTGGTGATCTAGAGGTGCAACGGCACATCAGCTTTTCAGCATGTCAACTGGGGTCTTAGACTCTTAGTGTTGATTGGTAATATCATGTTTTTTGTTGGCTGGAGTTCATATCTTTCCATTTTGCTGTACTCCTAACTCTTAACTCTTGTTGATTTGCAGATCTATAGGAGACGACGAAATTAGCGCTATGTCGTCTGCACAAGTTGGAGCCGAGCGCTCTATTTCCTCAACGCTATCGCCCGCCGCAGGATCCAGCTCTCACAAGACGTCGCCCTCGGGCTTCCGCACGAGCAGCCGCAGGCTGGTCTTCGGTCTGGGCGCCAGCATCACAAACGACGATGGCATCATTACTGGCGCCAAGCTGCCAAGTGGTCGCCAGATCTTGCGGTGCATGCTGTACAACTGCGACGCGCAACTGGATGCCAAGCGACCCGGATCGATCGGAGCCTTCTCGCGGTTCGAGGCGGCCAAGGTCGTCCTGGAGCAGGTGCGGTCATTTTACGCCAAGGCCAACATCCTAATGGTGAGCGATCGGCGCGCATGCGACAAGATGGTGGCGCTTGTCGACGACAACAACAAGCTTCGGCGCATTCCGCAGGCTAGGCGCTCCAGTGAGGCTACAGCTCGACAGGCGGAGCTATGGAGCGCAGGCTGGATGCCACATTTCCGCTGTGGTCTCCAAACGCTGAGGAGCTGATCCGCGATCCAGAGGACGTCGCTTTCCTGGCCAGCATGAAGGGCGACAGACTGGCCACATTTGGCGCGTTCGATGCCAAGCTGCAAGCCAAGGTGAAGCGGCGACAGGAGCATGAAGCTGCGGCAACAACCCTGCAGGCACGCGCTACCAAGGAGCAGCAGGAGATGACCGCGACGTCCAGCACGGCCGTGTTGGAGAGCGAAAGCGATGAGGATAGCGACGCACAGGTTGAGAACACACCACGCACCCGTGAGCGCAAGAAGACTGGCACCACAGCCTTCATTCCATCCGACATCCTCAGGCGGCCGAGTCTCGTGTCACTGGCTACGCGGTTGAAGATGCAGCAGGCTGCCTTCACGCGCGGCCTGATCGCGGAGTCAGGTGGCAATTGGTCAAAGGTCTCCACATCCTACGCGACGGCGGACCGATCGCGACGGCGGACCGATCGCGCCGCCAAGTACTGGAGGCTATCAGCGAGGAACGCCACGAGCAGTGGACACAGCCCCCCATGTGCACCCTGCACTGGGACAGCAAGTTGACGTCAACGCTCAGCAATGTGCGCCAGTTGGAGGAGCATCCGACGGTGGTGGTCGGAGATACGGCGCGGCTCAAGCTGCTCGGTGTGCCAGCATACACGAAGGGGACTGACGAGGCGTGCGGAACGATCATCGCCCGGCTGTCGTACAAGTTGCTGCAGGAGTGGCGCTGCGCCGACCAGGTTGTCAACATGGCATTTGACACCACCGCGTCAAACACTGGCCATCTCACGGCAGCCTGCATTGCCATACAGCTCTCACTGGATCGACCACTGCTCTGGTCCTGGTGCCGGCACCACATCGTCTGAAAGTGGAGACGTCGCGCTCGCCAGAGGTTGACTTGTTCGCGCGTCTGCGGGATAACTGGAACCTGGTGCCGCACGACGACAGCGTCCCACTGTCCCGCTACATTCCTGGCGACGCCGAACCACCGTTCCTGGGCAAGTTGCGTGCTGAACTCACCGCGTGCGCTGCGGGAGTGCTCGACTACAAGCGAGGCGACTACCGCGAGTTCGTGCAGCTGTGTCTTGTGTATCTGGGTGCACCCGGTGCAGCGCAGACTCCAGTGACCTTTAAACGGCCGGGAGCGCTGCACAAAGCGCGATGGATGGCCAAGCTGCTCTACACTCTCAAGCTGGCCTTGATGGAGCAGCACATCGCGTTTCTTCCCCAAGACACCATCACCACGCGGCAGCAGGTGCTGAAGATTCGGGCGTTTGCCGACTTCATCACGCACATCTACGCGACGTGGTGGCTGACCTGCAACACAGCTATAGATACCGCCTGGAATGACCTCACACTCTACCACCACCTGTACGCGTACAAGTCCGTTGACGCGGGCATCGCAGCGTCAGCGATCAAGGCGCTGGAGCGGCACCTGTGGTACCTGACGGGCGAGATGCTGCCCCTGGCACTCTTTAGTACCAAGGTGCCAGTTGCCGAGCGGTGCGCACTTGCGGATACCATCTTGGAGCACAAACCGGCTGATCTCCCCATGCCAGCCCCACAGCTGCGCTTTGGCACTGGCTTCGGCAAGCCGAAGTTTCCAGCCCTCTCGCCGACCACCAGATTGGCCGACCTCGCCAACACAGACTGCTGGTTCGGCATGCACCAGCCTCACGTCGATCTAGCGTTTCTCTCGCTCGACGTAGAGGATTGGGCTACCAGTGCAGCATTCCAGGTGGGTGCGGCGAACGTACGTGCCATCAACGTCGTCAATGGCTGCGCCGAGCGCGGTGTGAAACTTACGTCAGACTTCGTGGCAGCAGCCAGAAGCGAGCAGCACCTGCAGAATGTGCTGCAGGCAGTTGAGCATGACCGCTCTCAGCAGCCGAATCTTCGCTGCTGCAAGCGCAAACTGGACACAGACCAGGAGTAGGACTCTATGAGGCTCGAGAATAATAATAAAATGTTCTCAAAAACAATTTCTAAAAACAATTTAATGTTGTTCTCAAAAATAATTTCTAAAAACAATTTCAATGTTGTTCTAAAAAATGTTCTTAAATACAATTTCCTGTGTTTTTATTCTAAAAAATGTTCTCAAAAACAATTTCCAAAAACAATTTCAATGATGTTCTCAAAAATGTTGTTCTTAAATACAGTCTTGAAATTCTTGTTTTTTTTCTCAAAAATGTATGTCATCCTTGTCAAGTTGTCAAGGAATAGGAGTTCTGAAAACACCCAAAAATGCAAATTTTTAAAATTTCACCTACCTTGTTGCACCTCTAAATCAATAAATTTTCCCAAAACTTTGCACAAGTAATTTCTATGTGCATTCGAACGAAATGCAACCCCAGACAGTTTGATCTGTTGATATTAAAATTTTGCCTTGCATTTTGATGCACCCTAATATACACATTCATTTTTTTTAACTTGTCTGCTAAATTCAAAATATAGGACACAAAGAGTTTCACGGGGTTGTCATGTGCGATCGTTTTAAAAACGTTTGATCATTTACCACATTTGTGACACTCATCACACTCGACATCCATGAACTCATCGCAGATAGTTTGGCTTACAAGTAGATGTGGGAATACCTCTCTGGTTTCAGCAACCGCATATGTTTCTATTTCGTAGAACACAGTTATAGAAGGTCTAATTTTAGGCTTAGTTTCTTTCATATAACATACATGCTTTATACCATCTGTCTTATATTTCTCATGGCATGTAGAACAGTGAATTTCATCACATTTATGCGTGAATCTCCCCCAATTATCCATCATATGAAACATACCAACTGACGTATGGAGCTCAAAGCATTTTTTATTGAAAAATGTGCGTCTACACACATTACAGTTCCTCATTTCAGCTTCAACTACACGACTTTCACATTTGGCGTTTTCACACTGCATACACTATGTGGGAATCCTTACAATGTTTCACTCTGAAGTCTGCAAACTCGAAACATCACTTACACAAATCATGATGCCTTCCATATTTTCGACTTTTATCATAACTCGCATAAAGGTCCCTTATATTACGAATGGGGAGATACGTTGACCCTGACACCCCTAAGCTTTTAAAAACATACACAGTCCTACGACGATCGTCCATTCCAAATACAACTCTACGAACATTCATTTCCTGCTCTACCCTTCTCAGCTCTTCAAGACCCATATTGCAGTCAACCTCAAGCTTGCAATCTGCTGCCAGTTTACGAGCACGGTGCACAACCGTCGGCAACCAAATTTTTGACCCAGGTATTTAGTACAGTAAACATATGAGCTAAGATTACTGCTATAAAGCCGTATCTACGATCAGTGTTTATATGACGTCTGTAAATAGACTGAGAATTGAAGTTAAGAGTATAAGATGTGGCATCATGACCGCGACACGGAATACCCTCTCAATACTTTGGGAGGCCTGCATTATACGGCCAATAATATACGCTATATCAACAGCGGCCAAGCGTCTGTATGGTACTACTACCCAAAAATCATTTACATCCCCGTCATCTGACCTGAATCCAAAAGACAACCTCGTCCTGACTTCATGACCGTCACTGCTCTGAAGGGCAAACTCTACAATACGTTCAACTACGTGGTTCGCGGGTCAACCCTGACTACGTACCGATTTCTAGTCAGGGCTGTGGTGGGGTTAGCGGTGCGCACGAGCTGCTGCTGTGGAGGATGCGACCGGAATTGAACAGGAGTAGGGGGGCACATTTTTATTGGTTGGTGGGGGGAGCCAGTGTGCGGATTATGCCGTAAGATGTAGAGGGTTGGGGCTCTATTACTGGGGGTCTAATAACTCGTGCACTCCTGCCACGCTTTATACCTGACGTGGAAGGCACTTCATTATCATCATGCCTCCACTTTGAATTGTCGCGCGGGGGCGATTCAGCTGGCGTTGGTGGGGGTTCGCTAGCGGTGGTGGAGCATGTAGCCACAACTACACTGTCATCAGAATTGTCTGTAATATCGATGACGGGTACATGTTGCTCTACCTCATCGTCATTCACATTTCTGGAAAGAAGAGGAAAAACAAGACTGTAGAATAAGGAGCGTCACTTAAAATATTATATTTTGTAAATGTTACACTTAGGAGTGTGACGTGTTAGAGATGGATTCTGTAGAAAAATTCAGGTTCACGAGCCCGTCAACATGTGTTATATCTGACCCTACAGGTTGTGGTAAAACTGTGTTTATACTTAAAATCATTAAAGATAAGGGAGAGATGTTCTCAAAATTTGTGCATAAAGTCATATGGTGCTATTCGACATACCAGTCAGTATTCAACGAGTACCAAGATGATATTTTTTTCCACAAAGGTGTATATGACGTTAATTCATTAAAGGGAAATGAACATACAATCATTGTAATTGACGAGCTCATGTTAGAAATGGATAAAACATTTGCCGGACAATTTACAGTCTTCTCCCACCATCTTAACATAAGCGTGTTCTTCATCAACCAGAATTCATTTTTCAAAAATAGATACATGCGCGATGTGTTGTTAAATACACACTCTTTCGTCTTATTCGCACAACGTAGAGATGTGTCACAAATTGGGGTATTAGCCAGTCAAATGTTCCCGAATCAGCGTAAGGAGTTTTTGGAAGTTTATAAAGAAGCTACAAGTCAACGTTACGGATATTTACTTTGTGACCTTCACCCGCGAAACACGTTTAGGATGCTTCTAAGAACGAATATATTCCCAAACGAGCCTGAAACGGTGTATATTCCAGAATGACAAAGATGTTAAAGAAATACTATGAATTAATAAAAATCTATCATCGACTGCCCCGGGCTTGCAACAGTTGTTTGTTAAAAATATTGACTCTGACTTTTTAAAATGCATCTGTGAAATCTGTCTTAACGTTATAAAATGTAACGTACCGATGAAACCTCTCTCAGAAGGCTAGCATACGTCGTTACAAAAACATCATATGTACACTCGCGCGTAAAAGTCAAACTGTGGGGAAGAAAAGACGAATTGTTGTACAAAGAGGGGGTTCATTCCTCCCCATCTCATTTTCAGTTTTGGGGCCTTTACCTACTAGATTAATATAATGAAGAAAGTAGTCGTGATTTCCCACAAGGTGTATGCTTCACTGCAAAGCTCAAAGAGTCCAGATACGGTTCTAGAGCCACGTAAAAGCAGGCTTAAAAGAATGGAAAGCGAATTGTAGACCTATTAAACAGTGAAAAGTCACCTGATGAGAAAAGAATCTTATACCAAAAAGCTCTGCAGAAATTTTTTCATGAGTACGAAAATTATACGAAACCGACAGAGGTCTCGTGTTTATTAGGCACAATCTAGACAACGTTGGGCATGATGGCATATGGCCTGGGGTCGACGCTAGAGATGACTAGACAAAGAATAACGGGTCGACCCACAACATATCGAACATGTATAAAAAAGCAGTCTCCCATATACGTTGAGGAATAAAGGCTTAAGTCTTTATAATGTATTGAGTGAGGACCCCATTATACCTTGGACCGATACAGGTGAGCTCATTGTTGAAGGAACAAAGGTACAGCGCTCGAATATCGTTGACATCGTCCATGATCTGGTGAGAAAGTGGGATAGGCCCTCACCATCAGGATGGAAGCATAGTAAAGCAAGAGAGCAACAAATAAATGTCCCCAAAACATTTATAGGAAATCTGAACATGTTAAAAGACTTGGAGCAAGCCACGCATGTGCCACAACTGAGCACGCCTTCACCCCCAGCGATAGCATCTCTGAAGAGGAGAAAGAAGAAGCCAAACAACAACGGTCATCCCTCCCCGCGTGTCTCTATAAATGTAATACGTTATTATGACATTTCTAGCCCAACCTCCTACGGCGGCGTTGATAGCCTGTACAGAGGTGTTTATAATGAGGGAGTAGGGAAAAAAGATGTTGAGAGGTTTTTGCGGAAGCAGGATAATTATACACTTCATAAGCCGGTGAGAAAAAGGTTTAAAACAGCCAAGACAACAGCTGCTTCGATTGACTCTATTTGGAAGTGGATTGAACAGACATGCAAATATATTCAGTGTATATTGGTGGCTACCGTTACATCCTATTCATAATATATGCATTCTCTTGATACCTGTGGTTAATTCCGCTGAAAAATAAATCGCCTGAAACAGTTGCTAAAGCTACCAAAGCGTTGATGTTGAAAGAAAACAGGGTTCCTGGCTATTTTTGTACGGATATGGGGAAAGAATTTATAGGCCGAGCTTTTCAGAATATTCTGACAGCGTTTATTATCAGCTACTACACTAGCAATTCTATACATAAGGCCTTTTTAGCTGAAAGAGTTCAAGGTGCCATAAAGGAACGCATGCATCGGTATTTTACACATAAAAACACATACAGATATATCGACATTCTGGAGTCGCTGGCCTCATCCTACAATCGTTCACACCATCGTGCGGTTCGGACAACACCTAACGAGATTTTAGAAAGAGGTATGCACACAGAGCGTGAGGTGAGAAGAGATATTCGTAGAACACCGCCACACTCTTCGCGATTCAAAATCAATGATTATGTAAGGCTGTCGCGTTCGAGTAATAAATTCGCGAAGGGATGTGAGCAAGGTTGGACATGTAAAATTTTTAAATTTAGGGCTATGAGACCTAAAGACGAGATAATGCTGTATTACGTTGAAGATTTGAATAGGGAAGAAATCGCAGGAGGCTTTTACTGCGAGGAGCTGCAGAAAGTGACATTTAATTTAGGAAAAAATTTGTTCAAAATTAAAAAAAAATTTAGGTAGCAAAGGTTCAGGAAAGAGAAAAATGTACCTCGTGAAATGGCTAGGGTACCCAGAAAGCTTCTACACCTGTATAAAAGCTGATGCAATAATGAAGCTTCAATAGTATGCAACATGGCGCCTAACCACTTCTCTGTCACATTCCCGTCCTCTTCTTTGTCTGTACATCCTGGCAACACTGACCAACTTTGTAACAGAACTCCACGGTCCCATTGAATTAGGTCGTGATTATTATGAGGTTGGAATATGCGAAATTCAGCTGAATATCAACTTTTTAAGTATTGATTATAAAGAACCCGTTTTTACGGTTTTTAGAGATCGTGATGAGTGTGAAAAGGTCGGGGTAACTCGCGATGAAACCATGCGTGCCGCCCGGAATGGGGAGGCACTGGATTACACCACATTAGTAACACGAGTCCCGGGTCGTTATGGTGCGGCTGAAGATGTTGTCAGAGACTTAAACGGTAAATTAAAAAGCTCAAATCTTACGAATGATTTAGCATACGAAATCGTAAACAAAGAAACCCCTGCACATACTCTGACCCTAAAATCACAGTCTAACAGATATATTAAGGCAAAAGACTATTCAAAATTATAACAGAGGGCTGATATGGAGCAGCCCTCCAAAAAGATACCTTTCACGAAGCAGAACATGACTTGTACAGCCTAATGTATCAGCTGAAATTGGAGAAATTGGACGATGGCTATCCACCCCCAGATATGTGCTATATTTACAGCAACATCGTGGAGCATCAATTTGTTGTGGATACCCAGGCACGCCTGCTGCGTATCGCTCACATTCCCAATCATAGAGGACAGAGCTTGAGCATTACATATGACAAACCTCATTATGTCAATGTCGCAACTAATCTATTAACCAATATCTCAATATATATAAGAACGATTGAGGGGAAAAGTTTCCCATTCGGACACGGGAATTTAACACTGAAGCTGCACTTTCGTCGCACTGTGCTACAATGACCCGAAGGCCTTTCACACTCTATCGAGGGGTGAGATACGAGCATGGGAGTGGGCTTGGCTCCATTTTTCCAAACATACTGCGTACGGCTGTCCCCTTGTTGAAGAGAGGTGCCAGATATCTCGAGAGGAAAGCGTTACAATCAGGTTTTAACAAGGTAGAAGGCATAATGGCGGGGGCTAAACCTAAAGAAGCTCTAAAAAGGCACTTAAAGCGTACACGGGACGTAATCATCAAAGATGCAAAGAGAAAAATGCACGGTGGTGGGAAGAAGAAGAAGAAGAGGTCTTTCCGGAAGAAGGGGTTACCATCACGTGGCGCTATTACCAACACGTGCTGCTAAACTTTGAAGGACATCAAAAAAGAAGAAGTGTTTAAAGCGACTGAAACCTATGGTTGACCATTTTTTTAAATGATATAAGCTAAGGACATTGCTCTCATGAATCATAGGCTGCTTACTACTTGTCGAGAGGTGGCACTATTTCTGACTCGTCATGGCACGTTTCATCCATCCGTGTAGTTCACAATGTTGTAAATCGGAGCTGTCCCTCTTTAACATGCCCCCAACTCAAGTTTCTATCGAGCACAGTGACTTTATTACGATTAACCCGTTAAACACAATTAGTTCACCGAGGGCCCCAATAGAGTTCGTGATCCCCAGCTCAGGCCCTTACTTTTTTTATCCAAGCTGTGTGCACATGTACACTAAACTGCGTATAGCGCATTCAGAAGGAACGGATTGCGAAGACAAACTTTCTACAAACTATCTACACTCCATATTCAGTCAGTGTGACGTATATGTAAATCAGTTCAGCATCTTTGCAGGAGCGGGTTACTATCACCTACGAGCCTAAGTGGAAAATGTCTTCAACTTCTCAAAAGAAGCGAAGGATACCTTTTTAACTGCCGAGAGGTATTATTAGGCTAAGGACGAAAGCAGTATAAAGGACAAATTTAAAAATTCTAAAAAGAAGATATATGAAAGTTTTGGACGCCTGCATACTGACTTAACATTCCAGGAGAAGCCGTTTGTAAATGGGGTCTATATGAAAATAAAGTTCGCTTGTACGAATCCTGAGATCTGTTTAAATCCGGGAGCTGAACAAGAAGAGAGCGCAAAGCGCGTGGTGATTCAGGTTATGAAAACATACCTTCGCGTGCGTCGTGTGAAGTTAAGTTCGTCTAAGCAATTAGTAACTGAAAAACATTTACTACAGGCCACAGTAAAATACCCAATTAACAGAGTACAGATAAAACTATGCACGGTGCCAGCAGGGTTGGCGTCGAAACAGCTAGAAAACGTCGCCCTGCGAGCTCTACCTAAAAGGTTATTAATTGGAATGCAGGAAAACGTTTCTGTGAATGGGAAATATAAAAAGAACGCCTATGATTTCGAAAATTTCGGGCCTAAAATTATAACCTTATACATCAAAGGAGTAGCCTTAGGGGGGGACATTAGAAACGGATTATTTAACAGACGCCGTGTCCCGCTTTGCTCGAGAGCTTATAGTAATCTTGCAGATATTGCTGGTGCTTGCGATGAATTAGGAATTGGCATAACGCAGAAGGAATTTATCGAGCAATTCAACCTTTACCCGTCTAACATCACCCCGGACTTATCTGCTAGTGTAAAGACGCACTTATTTCCACAGCAGAGTGGAAACATCTCAGTCAGATTGGAATTCACCAAGCCGCTAGACGCACCTATTAGTGTAATCGTATACCTCGAATCACAGGCCCTAATAGAGATCGATAGATTTAGAGGAGTAATCAAAGACTTTTAAAATGGACGCAAATACACTCCAGAGAGTAATGAATAGTAACCGAATCAATCGCTCCAAATTTATCGGTGTGTTTACGAAGAATGAAACGTTGAAGATCCCGCTACGAGAGCCTGCGGCGCACTTATTTTAAACACAGATGTTAGTGGTTGAGAAAAAATTCAATGGATAGCCGTCTATTAAAAAAAGGGATCGAATATACTAATTTAACTCACTTGGTGCTCATCTCTGGATTGATCCTATTATTGTAAAATTTCTCGAGCAACTGTACATTCCCCAAATTGCCTGGAATCCTCCGATTACAGGGCTAATGTAGCAACGTATGTACTGCCTGTCGTTTCTCTTACATATGGTCCGTGAAAAGGAATTTACAAATTTTCTAAAATTATTCGAATTGCGTTAGTCAGCGGAATGATCAAATGGTATGCAGACAGATAAAAAGAACGTTTCCGTTTGTGCGCACTCGATGTATTGTGTGATGTTTTACACACACATATATATATATATAAATTGTAACTTATGTGTTGCATACAGTAAATGCTATTATGTACTATTTTATAAAATATTCCTCTGCGTTTAAGGACGAGTTTTATGGCGTTGTAACTTATTTAAAATGTATTGGATACTAATTCTGTAACTAGTTTATGCTGGATATAAATATATGTATAAAAAATTGGTACCAATGTCACTCCCAGATGTGTGAGAAATATTGAAGGACATATTACGTAAAACTGTATACAGTAAATGCTATTATGTACTATTTTATAAAACATTCCTCATGGTTCTGTCATTTAATAAAATGTTGAAGATACATGGCTTGTTCTTCCCCGAAACACACACACACACACACACACACACACACACACACACACACACACACACATAAAAAAAAAGGTTGCACTGTCCACGACTGGAGTTTCTTCAAAACTATCACGAAAAGTTTCTACAACAAGAACGAGTTCCTCATCGGTCCTTTAAGGAGAAAGGGACACGGATGTAGGCAGAATTTTTAAAATTATTTGTGGGTAGTTCATACATTTTTTTTAAGAAAGTCTGCAGGCCGTTGATTTATGGTATAATTAATAAGTAAAAGTTGAAATTTGAGCCCCTTTCAAGAGAAAATGAAGAATAACTTTTAAATGAGACATTGCGGAGCAGTTATTCTAAATACAGCTGACAATTACTTTAAGCCTTATCCGCCGGGGTGACTCAAATGAGCCAGATTGGTGGACGATTGGAAGCCTCATATGAGGCAAGCGCACATCCCTCCGCTTTGAAATCTTGATGCGCACTGTTTCACTTATTGTTTCTCGCTTCCAAGGGAATAAGAAGGTAAAAATAGTTGCCTAGTGTTTTCAGAAAAGACATAAGAGTTTCCAAGTAGTTATGCATCAAAATGAAAAAAACAAAAACTAATGATTTGGGAATTGTGTGACGCAGCGCAAGAGTCAGAACAGCTGCTAAACCTATCCCCCTTTACTCCACTCCCCCACCCGCACATATGGTTAAGGAAGGATTTTAATGGGTGAGTAATCTCTGTCAAAGCCTAATATTACGGTACATCATATTTGCGTATTTCATAAGTCTGCAATATATTATAAATATTAAGATAAAAAACGCAAAATATGCTGTATATATTTTTTGTCTTTCAATGGGGAGGGATTTTCCTTATCCTCGCGGATAAGGGTTAATCTACAGAGTCGGAAATACTTTTATCCTAGCGGGGCATACTACGCATCACCTGTCATCACCAGGTCTCGAACCCAGGACCGTTGGAAATCCCTCCCTTTAAAGTTTGCAGTAATTCATTCTTGGTACGAGTCCAGATATGGTTAAATTATGAGTTTTATAAAAATAATTAACAATTGCAAAGGATTCTTGATTAATATAATGAAGAACCGTATTACTCACTGAGCAGAATGATACACGATATATATATATATATATATATATATATATACAAAGATCAGTAATCAGATTAAATCACACTTCACAAATTAGAAAAGATTATGTAATAAATCATAACGGTACATTAAAATTGCCTAATTTATGCCAATTGTCTTCCAACCCCTTTCTTTATCGTATGGATGAGAGACTGGGTGGGCATACTACATATCGCCCGCCGTCACCGGGTCGCGAACCCATGAGTAGATAATAAACAATTAGCCTAGCCGGGATCACTCACATATACAGTGATAAACTCATTATATGGTAAAAAAAAGTTACTTAAAAGAGATGTAATTAGTTTTTCTAAAAGTCTACCTGTAGAACTTTCTATAAATTTTTAGTTTTTTGAATTATTACATAATTATTTGATAAAGAAAATAATTTGAAAATTCGATCTCTAAATACTTAATACAGTACAATTACTTTAATTCACAGAGTCGGAAATACTTTTATCCTATACTTACATCTCAATGGAAGGATGACTAGCTTGGCATGCTACGCATCGCCCGCCGTCACTGAGCAGAATGATACACGATATATATATATATATATATATATATATATATATACAAAGATCAGTAATCAGATTAAATCACACTTCACAAATTAGAAAAGATTATGTAATAAATCATAACGGTACATTAAAATTGCCTAATTTATGCCAATTGTCTTCCAACCCCTTTCTTTATCGTATGGATGAGAGACTGGGTGGGCATACTACATATCGCCCGCCGTCACCGGGTCGCGAACCCATGAGTAGATAATAAACAATTAGCCTAGCCGGGATCACTCACATATACAGTGATAAACTCATTATATGGTAAAAAAAAGTTACTTAAAAGAGATGTAATTAGTTTTTCTAAAAGTCTACCTGTAGAACTTTCTATAAATTTTTAGTTTTTTGAATTATTACATAATTATTTGATAAATAAAATAATTTGAAAATTCGATCTCTAAATACTTAATACAGTACAATTACTTTAATTCACAGAGTCGGAAATACTTTTATCCTATACTTACATCTCAATGGAAGGATGACTAGCTTGGCATGCTACGCATCGCCCGCCGTCACCGAGTCACGAATTCATGAGTAGATAATAAACAATCAGCCTAACCGGCTCATTCGCATATACATCCATAAATATATATATATATATATATAAGTTTGTATATATATATAAAATGCGCCTCGGTGGTGTAGTGGTTGGCGTCGCTGACTACGAATCCATCGGCCCGGAGTTCGAGACCCGACGGCAGCCGGCGCACAGGAAAACCCAGCTCTTCATCCTTCCACACAATAAAGAAAGTGGTTGGTAGATAAATGGGTACCCTAGGTGGCCTAGTGGTTAAGACGCTGGGCTGCTGATGGGGCGTGGTTCGGATTCCACGTTAAACTGTAGGTGTAAGGTGGAGTGAAAAGCTTGACCTTCGTCAGAATGAACAATTCGGGCGGAAGCTAACCAAAGGTTAAAAGTTATATATATTATATATATATATAATGTAAAGAACGATGCTTGTGTAGAAGAGCGTTCCGCACAAAATGAGGAGGGAGAACGAACAAATGAAAAATGAGGTACCACCCGGGAATCGAACCCGGGATCATCCGATTGCCGGTCAGATATGCTATCCACTACACCATGGACCTCGATCAATCAAAAGTCGTAATTCTCCTACATACGAGCAGAAACCAATGCCCTGAGGGGGCACCTTCGCATGCCGTACATATATACATTTTAACTGCAAACAACACACAGTATAATTAATGTAAAGAACGACGCTTGTGTAGAAGAGCATTCCATACAAGATAAGGAGGGAGAACGAACAAATGAAAAAAGAGGTACTACCCGGGATTCGAACCTGGGATCATCCGATTGCCGGTCAGATATGCTATCCGCTACACCATGGACCTCGATCAATCAGAAGTCGTAATTCTCCTACATACGACCTCAAACCAATGCCCTGAGGGGACACCTTCGCATGCCGTACATATATACATTTTAACTGCAAACAACACACAGTATAATTAATGTAAAGAACGACGCTTGTGTAGAAGAGCGTTCCGCACATGATGAGGAGGGAGAACGAACACATGAAAAATGAGGTACCACCCTGAATCGAACCCGGGATCATCCGATTGCCGGTCAAATATGCTATCCACTACACTAATGCCCCCTCAGGGCATTCGTTTCTGCTCGTATGTAGGAGAATTACGACTTCTGATTGATCGAGTTCCATATCTAACCGACAATCGGATGATCCTGGTTTCGATTCCCGGGTGGTACCTCATTTTTCATTTGTTCGTTCTCCCTCCTCATCTTGTGCGAACGCTCTTCTACACAAGCGTCGTTCTTTACATTAATTATACTCTGTGTTGTTTGTAGTTAAATTGTACATTATATATATATATATATATAGGGAGAGAGAGAGAGAGAGAGAGGAGAGAGGGAGAGAGTTGCAAGTAGTTACAAGGAGATACAGAGAGAGAGAGACGCTTAAACAGCCATGGTACTCGTTTAAGTAGCGGATAGGTTAATTAGACACCATGCTAGGTTAAATGATTCCTTGACTAATTCAACTGTGCGCGTATGACGAAGGGTTAGGTTAAATCGTGGTTAGCAAGATTAAGCAAATAGAAATTGAAAAAAATTACTACAGGTCACAATTTAAATTCTATTAAAACGTGAAAATATGAACACTAGGGTTATGACTTTTTAATTTTTTGTCATAAATATTGTTTCCTGTATCATCAATCGATGAACATTTGCTTGAAAACAATAAAAAAGGGCCTAATTCTTCAGAATTAAAAAAAAAATGTCACCCCGAAAGCAAATATAGTATATTAGTATATTCGAGACAGCTGCATTGCACCATTCTAGATTGGTTACCTGATGATTATCATAAATTGTCCAATATCTTGCAACAATACCGAAAAGCACTAAATACTCTGGAAAATCACTGGAACAGAGACCCATCTGCAATAGCTATACCAAGGAGCAACCAATATTTATTATTTTATTAATTTTTTATTTTTTATTTTGGGGTGAAGTTTTTTCAAAATATATCGAAAAAACTGTTATTTTCATTGTCAGGGGGCAAAAGTTCATCGATTTATGATACAGGAACATGAGGTTATAAAAATGTCATAACCCTAATGAACACAGCTCTTAACTTTAAAAAACGAATATTCAGTCGCATTCTAGGAGCTATTTTTTATGAGTTACGGGAGAGATGTAAAAAGAAAAGCTTTGTCGAAAATACAGGCACATAATTTCTACTCACATTTCGCACGTATAACTGTCCGCTGCATCGCTCTGTTCGGTTTCACAGATATTTCCAACATCCTGCGATGAAAATTTGTTCACGTCGGCCGCTGCGAAAATCAACCTAGTTGCTTCAGCATTGTCGGAAGACCGGATAAAAATTACTCTTTCGTGTGTGTGTATATATATATATATATATATATATACGGAGTGGTAAACAATTTCCCCCCTGCACCGATGAAACTAATAGAGGTAGAAAAAACTTATTGTTGCATCTTTTAGACAATTTAATTCTACGTCTAAACAAAACCACTCAATAGTTGGTGTTGCCTCCTTGTGCTTGGCGGACGGCTTCAAGTCGGCAAGGATAGGAGGTGAGGAGACTCGAAAAGGTCAGTGTCGTACTCAAGATTTCGGAGGATTGTTTCGATGTGCTGCTCCATAGTCCGGCGGCAGAATCGAGTGGCTGGTGGTTCAGCAAGCATCAGGGATTCCACTCGGTCTTTCAGGATGGATCCTGAAAGATTCTGCTGCCGCCGGCCGGGCCATGGAGCAACACATCGAAAAAATCCTCCGAAATCTTGAGTACGACACTAACCTTTTCGAGTCTCTCCTCACCTCTTACCCTTGCCGACTTGAAGCCGTCCGCCAAGCACAAGGAGGCAACACCAACCATTGAGTGGTTTTGTTTAGACGTAGAATTATATTGTCTAAAAGATGCAACGATAAGTTTTTTGTACCTCTATTAGTTTCATCTGTGCAGGGGGGCAATAATTGTTTGCCACCCCTTATATATATATATATATATATAGAGAGAGAGAGAGATATGTGTGTGTGTGTGTGTGTGTGTGTGTGTGTGTGTGTTTTGTTCTTACTTATGGTCCCCATCTTCATATAAGTGTGGTAAACAGTAAAGTTGTGACTGACTCATGACGAATAGTAATGCGTGGTTGTTCACTGATAAAAATAATTGCTATGGGCGTCCGCTGAAAATGCCCCCTTTTTATATATATGGTACGTAGGCTAATTGTACCCGCCCTCAGAAACCAAATCCCCGACTCGATGGCTCCCTGATTGGTGGGCAATGCATCTGGGCATGGATATAGCATCTATATATGATCCTTGACCCAATCAGAAATTGTCGACCAGAGGAATGGGGCGTGGTAGCGAGGATACGACGTTTTGTTTGGCCATCGCTAAGATTCTGAAGGCGTCTTTATCAGAATTGGATTAAACTGTCCTCAGATTTTTTTACAGTTTTCTGAGAGTCCAATGTTATGTAAATTAATTTTTATCTCTTTCAAAATTTGATTTATTATTATTATTATTATTGTTATTATTGATTTAGGTAAATACATTCCCCACGTTCCTATAACAGCATTTTTTCAAAATTCATCACTTTACATACGTAACAATGACAAAAATCTGGCTTTAAGAATTAAATTATATTATAAAAGGTCGGTGAACACCTGGTTAGCGTCAGGAAATTTTCGGGTTGACTACTTCAGGAAAACAGATGGGTCACTTCGCCAGAAATAAATTAGGGAGATTAGAAGCATCCCTTTTGAATTTATATGGCATAACTTGGAAAAAACTCTATATTTATACACTGAAAGGAATCCTGTGTAGTTTGGGTGTATATAGCTTTCTTCTACTATTATTATTTTGATGGTATATTTATCTCCTATATATTTCGAATAAGCGCATGTTAAATAAATTATTTCATGTTAAATAAGCAAAATGATGTAGTTGGATTCTATTATTCAAAGTATATGATATATATATATATATATATATATATATATATACACACAAAATACATATATGTATATATTGTTCCAGCATTTAAAAAAAGAGTTGAATAATAAGTGAGGTGAATAATAAGTATGGCATACTAAATAAAATTAAAAATTTTTGGCCATTTTAAAAATAAATAAGTATTCAGCATGAACATCAGTGAGAATTTACAGATCTCAATTGAACTTCCCATTTGAAACAGTATCATTAATAAATCAGTTTTCGAATATATATATATATATATATATATATATATATATATATATATATATATATATATATATTTCTTAATAAAAACTAGTCCTAATATAAACTCTAGTTTGTTTAAAAATTATATTAGATCCAAAACATCTGCGAAGGCAAATTCTGGGTTCTTAGGCAAGCATCATATTGTGGGGTTAAAATATAATTTTTGTTGGAACCTTTTCTTCCACGATAATATCTAAGCACAATCCTCAAAATTTTTTCTCATGTTTTAGATAAGCTTAACTCCAAAAGGATGCATTGCAAAAATAACAGGTGTCAGGCTTTTTCTCAGAGAAATAATTTTAGCGCACGGACGGATTAGCGATTCGAAATTTACCTGCCATTCCCCTCCTGTACAGATGTTTGAAATATGTTATTCCGAAATTTTTTTTTAGGAATATATTTTGAAAAACGTGAATAGTGAATAAATTATAGATATGCGCCTTAAGGGATTTTATATATGTACAGAGTCATGTAAGAAGTAAATAGACAGCCCAGATTTTGCTGTAACAATTTGGCGTAAAAGATTCAACAATTCTGATCGTGTTGCTGTTTTTTTTGGGCTTTTTACGTAAAGTCTTGTCTAGTATTGCCCACACGTGTTCTATGGGGTTCATGTCAGGGTACTGACTCGGCCAAGGAAATCGTTTGATACCATTTCGCTCCTCCCATTCTTTCGTCTTTTTGGCAGTGTGGCATGGGGCTCCATCTTCCATGAACAAGCAGCTGTCTTTTTCAATTTGACCACTTGAGAATATTGGCATAAGTCCTTCTTCAAGGATAGAAATGTAGGAAACGAATATTAGTCATAATAATGGATGCATACATTTTACCATAAAATTAAGGGTGTCTATTTACTTCTTGCATGACTCTGTATATATATATATATATATATATATATGTGTGTGTGTGTGAATATATATGAATAGATTTGATTGTCGTTGTGACAAGAGTTTCACAATTATTTTTTACATACCTCTGTTTATATACGAAGTGTATGTTTTAATACAATAATTTTTTCTTTTTGCGAACCGTTTGTCTACTAATTATGTCGTTTTTAGAGACCTTGTTGGATATTGGTGGTGCCGGATTGCGAGGTAGTGGGGTAGTGGGGCTGTATTTTGTGCGGTAGTTATTCTAAGGATTGTGTATATAAATTTTGCTATCGGGTTAAAAACTTTACATGCCTCTGTTTATATACGAAGTGTGTGTGTGTGTGTGTGTTTGTGTCTCCAGAAGGGCGCGTCGATCACCTGTATAAGGGAAACGTATCGAAAAGATTAGTTGCTGGATTTTGGTGATCATTATGATTGCGAAAAGAATAAACAGCATTTCATAAGGCTGGGCTGTTTTCGTATGAGGAAATCTTGCACTATTATTATTTTGACGCTTATATAAAAGTGTATATTTTATGTATATATATGAAAATCACCCATGTAATGGAATGGTATACTAAATAAAATAATTTTTTTTAGCTGGATTAAAAATAAATAAGTCATTTTGTTACAACATCTGACGTCACGAGTAGATATTGTAATAATAATAATGAGGATTTTATATACCTATAACCTATAAGTATTTTAATTTTCATTCCACTTTATTTCCTGGTGTTAAGTGAAACTCTGAAAATGACACTCGAAATTAAGTTGCTTAACGAAAGCGCTTTAGTTCAGCTTGGAATATATATATTTAATAGATATCATTATTATTTTTATTATTATTTTTATATAGATAGGTTTTATTATCCAATAAGCAATTGAAACAAGTGCTTTCTTGAGTATATATATATATATATATATATATATATATATATATATATTTTTTTTTTTTTTTTTTGTATTTGTATATATATATATATATATATATATATATATATACTGTATATGTATATATATATATATGGGAATTAATTCAGAATGGTTCCCTGAGGTTTTTATGATACACACAGACCGTGCATGGAACAAGGAACTCTTCTAAAAAAAGTAAATCCACTATAGTCCGAATAAGTAATGGTAAATGACAAATACTATAGTTTTTTCTTTTTCATGATGCTAGCCCGACGGGGGCAACAGGTCACTCACAAAGCGGTCCCAAAAATATAGCTTCCCTCACCAGCTATCTGCAGATAGCTGGTGAGGGAGGTATATATGCAAACAACACACAGTATAATTAATGTAAAGAACGACGCCTGTGTAGAAGAGCTCGTATGTAAGAGAATTACGACTTCTGATTGATCGAGGTCCTTGGTGTAGTGGATAACATATCCGACTGGCACTTGGATGATCCTGGGTTCGATTCCTGGGAGGTACCTCATTTTTCACTTGTTCGTTCTCCCTCCTCATCTTGTGCGGAACGCTCTTCTACACTAGCGTCGTTCTTTACATTAATTATACTGGGTGTTGTTTGCAGTTAAAATATATATATATATATATTATATATATATGATGGCCCAAACGTCTGTTGCCCCGATGCATTCTAAGCTATTTTTTCGGGGAAACAAACTTTTGGCCCACCCTGTTCTGTATATATACCGTGTGTGTGTGTGTATATATATATATATATATATATATATATATATATATATATATATATATATATATATATATGAAAACGCTTACAAATGAAAATATCTGAAAATACCAGCATTAAAAGTATTAGTTCGTTCAACGTTTTACCTGGTTGTGATTCTCTATCTCTCTCTCTTTATATATACTACCAAAAGTGGGCCCCACGCGCCCAATTTTGTTAGGTCTGCGGTGCTGGGGCCTTTGGCCTCCGTAATTGAGGGATCTGAGGACACCCAATTACTGGGGAGTCAATTATTCGGTCAATAAAACTATAGAAAAGAACTCAGCCCTGAAAATCTTAAGCTTCACAAATCTTGACACAATGGGTTCGGATGTGAAGCTTAAGATTTTCATTGCTGCGTTCGTTTCCATGTTTTATTAACCGAATAATTGAACCCTCACTATTTGGCGGGTCTATTATTCGATCAATAAAACTATAGAAAAGAACGCAGTAATGAAAATCTTAATGAGCTACAGTAAAAAGTTGAAACAAAGTAAAGCGCATTCATGCCCATATTCAGAATCGCTTAATGGTAACACGGACGGACAGACAGGACTGCCTTTTTATAGTATAAAGAAGATGGTCTTTCAAAAGTCCTTGTGCACCTACATATATATATATGTGTGTGTGTGTAGATGCACAGTAACTTTTAAAACACCCTCTACACACACACACACAGTGGCGGTCCTAGCTTACATGACGCCCTGGGCGAACCTCACCTTCAGCGCCCCCCCCCTGTTCGCCAACACACACACATTCGAATCCCCCCAAAATAAAGGACAGACATAACTCTTTCACAAAATAACTTTTTATTGGACTAATTGTTGGAACTTCAGAACCAAAACAAAGACTCAAATTTCTGAATTTTACAAATCCTTCATCACGTAAATAGAATAACTCACTTAAGAGAATGTAATTATGATACTATGAACAGGAAAAATACAAATTAAATTGCACAACTGCCATAAATAAGCTAGAGAATCAAATTTCTAAATTGTACAAATGCTCTATCACATAAATAGAATAAGACACTTAAGAGAGGGTAATTATTATGCTACACTTTGAACAAGAAACAAAATAAATTGCACCACAGCACAACTGCCATCTAAAGCCTGACTCTTCTTACCTTCCTTGATGCAAAGTCATTGATCTTTTATTATTTATTTTATTTTATTTTTTATTTTTATTTATTTCTTTATTTATTTATTCTTATTTTTATTTTTATTTTTTTTGCAGGCGCTCATGCCGCCCCTCCACAAATGCCGCCCTGTGCGGCTGCCCATATTGCCCATATGAGGAACCGCCACTGCACACACACACACACACACACACACACACACACACACACACACACACACACATATATATATATATATATATATATGAAATTCTCGATAAGTATTTTCAGAAATCAACCGTCCTAGAAGTTCTAACACAAAAATTGGCTGAGAAAATGTCACCCGATACAAGGCAACCCTTTCTCCAAAGCTAAAAAACATTTCTTTCTCCGTAAATTTATCAACAAATCAATAATAGAAAACTGAACAACTACTGTGCAATGTCATATATATAATGTGTGTATATAAATGCCATGTGTTTTGTTAATGCACATCATTATTATTATTATTATTATTATTATTATTGTTATTATTATTATTACTAATATTGGCTTTATATATACACACACACATGGTGTTTATAAAGTCCCTATCTATTTCAGTGAAAACGTAGCAAAAAAGGTAAAATTCAATAACAATATACTGTAAAAGAAGGCATACGTTTAATGAATACTTAAGCATATGATTCTACATGAGCACCATCAGTATCTCTACAGAGTTCGAATCAGTCAGCAGCATTGCGGAACACATTTTGAAGCATGACAGGGGTTATTTTTGTAACTGCTGTTAAGATACGAGCACGTAAATCCTGCAGATCTGTAACCCTCGTTTGATAGACGTTTGATTTGATAAAGCCCCATGCAAAGAAATCTAAGGGCGTTAGGTCGGGAGATCGAGCCGCCCAGGGCCTGTTGCCTCCACGTCCAATCCACCGATTTGGAAATCGTTCATTTAGGTACTCCTGAACAATGTTTGCGTAATGACAAGGTGCCCCACCTTGTTGGAAGACGACGGTGTTTAAAATGCCATCTGAATGAAGATGGGACATTTACGTGGTCGTATCGTAACAGCAGTTACACTGTCATGCTCCAAAATGTGTTCCGCAATGCTACTGACAGATTCGAACTCTGTAGAGATACTGATGGTGCTCATGTAGAATCATATGCTTAAGTATTCATTAAAGGTATGCTTTCTATTATATTGTTATTGAATTTTACCTTTTTTGCTACGTTTTCACTGAAATAGATAGGGACTTTATAAACACCCTAAACACACACACACATATATATATATATATATATATATATACACACACAGAGGGTTGACAAAAGTAAAGAGCCACCTTGTGTTTTTCGAAAAAAAGTCGTGATACTTTCATTAAAACTAACGAAAATATCACGACAACCTAAACAATCATCAAGAGCGTACAGTTGACCTAACCGGGCATTCAATTAACCTAACCGGCCATTCAATAATTCATTTGCACAAGAAATGAAGGTCACATTTGAATAAAACACACCAAAATACACCAGAGAAACCTGTTCTCATATCAAAATCGACCCGCAGGGGTAAAACAAATAGTTACCACCATACTGTTTCAATCGATTTTAATAGATCCAAAAAATTGCTTATATTTCCGTTAATATCAATTTGCACAAGAAAATCCATAAAAGAAAATAGATTCAGATTTAAATTCTACATAAGAAAAACTGGATCTTGTGGGTTGTTGTATTATATGTAAAATGAAATAAATGATGGGATTGATGGGTATAACGCACAAGATCCAAAATTCTAATTGTTTTTAGACAAAAATTTAAATTTTTAAAAATCTATATATATGCTGTCTGTCTGTCTGTCTCTCTATCTGTCCCACCCAAAAACATGGAAACGGCTCCTCGAGAGAAAAAATTATTAGCTGAAAGTCGTTTAAAATTAATCGAAACCTACGGGAAAATTATTGAATTCCTGGTTAATTATTATTTATGTCAACCGGTTTAGGTTTGGTTAGGTCAACTGTATGCCCTTGATGATAGGTTACGTCGTGATATTTTCGATAAAACTAACGGAATTAATTGAAACCTACGTGAAAATTATTCAATGCCCGGTTAGGTCAACTGTCCGTCCTTGATGATTGGTTAGGTTGTCGTGATATTTTCGTTAAAACTAACGAAAATATCATGACTTAATCTAATCAATCGTTAAGGGCGTACAGTTGACCTAACCGAGCATTGAATTAACCGAATGAGTTGGTTAATTTTAATGATATATATATATATATATATATATATATATATGTGTGTGTGTGTATGTGTGTTTGTGTGTGTAAAAATGAACAATGAATAATTCTTATACTTATATATTCTTATATTCATATATGCATATATTCATATATTCTTATATTCATTTTTGGATATGGAGCCTAAACTCGCATAACGCTGAAACAAGTTCGGATACAAAATTTTATTTTCTTTCTATTTTATTTTTGCTGAATAATTAATGAATTATTTCTTTTTTAATTACTTAATCATTTTTTTAGATTTAGCTTAATAATAATGTTAAATTCTGCAATGTTCATTTTCTTTGTACATTCTCTCTTCGTTGTAAAAGATCAAGTCATGCCTTGTTTAGCACTTAATGCACATATGCATGTTTATTTGTAATTCATAATAAAATGCATATTTCAATTTCCATTTTTAGTTAACTCAGATGATCATAATAATATCAGATCTGTCAATATGCGGTTTAAAATAAAAATATGGCTTCATCTTCAAATATCTTGCTAATCTCTTTAGACATTGCTCCAGCTAAAATATTTACCTTATCTTTAAATATTTTGCAAAATAATTCAGCCTATTGAGAATAAAAAACAAAACAGGTCAACATTAAATAATAATGATGTCATTAAATTTTAGATATATAAACATGTAGAATTTCTCCAGTGTTCATTCTGATTCTGATTTGTCTGATCTGACTTAGAGGATGAGCATTACCTGTAACATTTTAACAGTAAACTACAGTAAGAGAATATCTTTGTCTTCTCCTTCGAGCCTTGCTATCTTCAGAGAACTTAGTCTTAAAAATAGAGAAAAATAATTTCCCGCTACCTACAAGAAGAATCCGGGAACCCTTAGAGAATTTAGTAAGCCTCACAGACTTCTCCAATCCCTTATAAGAAGAAATCGGAAAGTAGTACAAGAGAAACTACTGCGATTTCCTACACGGTACCAGCTGCTCCAAAGTAACAATCTGTTGATGCCACCTAACTAGAATCCCCGTCAACTTCGAACCGCCCAAGGCAATAGACGGAGGGGTTAACAACTGGCGACCTCCGCAACCAGGATTCTTCCAGTCTTCTAGACACTGAAACTAGATCCAACATTCAAATAATTGTGGCTACATCAGTTCACCGGCGTGTCACGACTTCCGTTTCTTCACGTCCATCATTCGACCGGTGTGTCATGACTCCAAGTTCTCCACGCCCATTCTGCTTCCACGAACAAGTGGCCAGCAAGACACGTCTTCAGCACACATATTCAAGGATTTCGTCGTAGGAAGTACAGATCTCTTTTTCAAATTTATTACCAAACGTTTGAGAAGTCAATATAATTACCAGTTAATAATTAGTATCAAACCAGAATTAACAAAACACAGTGAACACTCCATACACCAGTGATACACTTCTTTTTATTGAAACCGAGTTATTTCCATTATTATAGTTAGCATAGAATAATTTTATTTAATGTGCCAATCATAATAATACCGTACATTCGAGTGAATTTTAGTTTATATTTGTTTACAATTTTCCCAATTTTTCCCCCCCACTGTAGTTAGGCAATTTGTTGTGCATTTATTTATGTATTTCTTAGATAGAGTAGTTAGGAAAGCCACTCAAGTGATCATTTCATAGATTGAGATCGGTTAAGCAGACCAAATTAAAATACATTAACAGTACCTTAACATATGAGCTATTCACACGGTGCACTTTCTGACATTGAAAATTCCCCTATACCCAATTTTCCACCTACCCCGCGCCATTCAAGCATATTTCCAAACACGCAAACTTCAGATCAAGCCCAAGCCAACATGTCTGAAACCGCTCCCCCAGCACACATTAATTTAGGTAGAATTGTAAACCTTTCGCATACTGTCCTAATTTTTAACGGAACCATAGATAATAACTTCGTTGAACCACGGTAGAACCTTGGATTGAGTCTCTAGAACAGCATTTCTTGCGCGAAAACATCACAGATGATGACATAAAGACTAGCGAAGCTAAAAGGTTTATTGACCCTAAAGAGGGCAATGCCCATGATACAGTTACATATGTACCATCCATTAGCGATGGACAATTTGGGACAATTTTAAAAAACACTTATTAGAATTTTTCAAAGAAATAACACTCGCACAACCTTTGGCCACATTAGAAGCTGTCTTCCAAGCTAAATGGAAGAAAGAAGACACGAAGATTTAAATAATTTTATGACACGAACACATGCAGAAAATGCATGCAACATTACATTCACTTCACAGCAAAGAAACCTAGTATTAGCAGCATCTATTTAACAAAACCTACCCGTAGCACCTAAAACGAAATTTCAAGTGTCTAAATATTAACAAACTAGTAAGCGGAGCCATAAATAAAAAAAAGGAACAATACCCAGTCTTAGCGAGCCAGAACTACCGGAAGGGTAGAGAGACCCCCATACACTACAGTCACCAACAACAACAACAACAACAGCAACCTCATAAATCTAAGCCAATGCAGGGAACCCCACCTCAGAAAGAAGCTCCACAAACCTAGAATGCACGCCCTCCTCCTTAGTGTTTTAATTGTGATAGATTTGGGCACATGATGAGTCAATGCAATTATCCCCCGTATTGCTTCCACTGTCATGAACATGATTATCGCCCTGGCGACCGACAAAAATGTGCGGACAAAGCCCCTGCAGGGTACAGGCCCCACTTCCAGAAGTCAAATCACCAACAGTCCCAAAAGCCCTCCAATTCTCAGAAACCAGTTAATTCCCAGCCTCAACAGACCCACCAACCAAATAGATCAAGACCACAAGGTGAACCACACTATTACCCGATGTACATACCCCAATATAATCAGCAAGGTCGGATGGTCCGGTACGTAGACGTACCCGTTGACGAATCAGTTTCCCCAGAGTACACTTTTCAAGAAAACCCTCTAGTGTATGTGATCCCGTAGCAAGCTCTCTTTTTAGATCTCACTTTGGAGGCAGCAGTTCAGCCTCCTCCCTCCTAAATAGCAGTAATAAACCCCCACACACACCAATAAACTACCTATCAGGATTACAGGTGCGAACCTACTAGATTTAATAATAAATTGCAGCACAGATAACCGAGATTTAACCGCTCTCCTAGATACAGGAACACATGCGATATTAAATAAGAAACAATGTGCAGATGAATTACAAGAAAGTACAGATTATAAATATGAAATTAAAGCACCTTCCTACCAACTCAAAGGAGTTACAGGCACACCCACACCTATATATGGAGAAATCGAATTATATTTAGAAGTTGGTAACGCGGTACATCTCGCAAAATCTTGTATTGTAGACGCAGTAGCCACCTTTCAGACCGATATCTTACTAGGTATGGATTTCTTCAACCGGAATCAATGGGAAATTTACCCAGCCGGAAAATTAGTTAAGTGTAGAAAATAATAGAAAAATAATAGACAAGTGCCGCACGTTCAGCCTAATGCTACAGAATCAGTTTAATTCGGATTTCCGAAAGAAATATGAAACCCACGACAATTTATAGCAGTTCAAGTCAGTCAGTTGCATCCAAAGGGACAATCGCCCCAGAAATCAGCCCCCAGAGTAATCATTTCAGTTGTTGAATCCAGCAGAATCAACAAAGTCAGTTTCCCGTCAGTCAGTTTCCAGACAGTCAGTTTCCAGTCAGTCAGTTTCCAGTCAGCCAGTTTCCAGTCAGCCAGTTTCAGTTAACTCAGCAGTTGAGATTCGAAATCTAAGTGAAACGATTTTTCAGCCAATAAGGCAAATTTTAATCACCGAACCAGAGTCAGATTCACAATTTTTCATATGCCCTACGGAGCATATAACAATAGCACCTTTTGAGAAAATTTGTTTCCTAACAAGAGTAGTAAACGGTCAAGGAAAACTATTGGAGTCAGCTCGCACTCTAATTACAGAGAAAAGTAATTTCAAGAAAGATGTTCTTATTGCCCAAGTTCTTAGTCATAGTCAGAATTCAGCTATCCCTGTTGTTTGGTTAAACAAGGGGAAAAGCCCTATTGAATTAACTTTAAATCAGAGGATAGGAACTGTTTTCACAGTAGAAATAAATTCAAATTTCCCTACCAGTAATATAAATCGTGTTTCCAGTTCCTTAGAATTAAACCCTTCAGCATTAAGTGAAGAATATAAGAAATGTCTGGAGCACTCCCTTCAGGAGTCACCAGCCTTACAGGATCCCAAACTACTGGAATCACTTCTAGATTTCTTGATAAGAAGTAGAGATGTGATTGCCCTAAAAGGAAATCCTCTGGGCCGAACTAATTTGGTCCCTTTCGAAATCAAGCTGGAACCCAATTCCAAACCCATCTTCATTCCTCCCTATAGGGTTCCACATTCCCAATTACTAACTATTGAGGAATACATGAAGGACATGTTGGAGCAGGATGTCATTCAGCCTTCAGTTAGCCCCTGGTCCGCTCCTATGATTCTTGTTTCCAAAATGGACGGAACATCTCGCCCTTGTATAGATTTTAGACGCCTAAACCATATTACCATCCCAGACCGTTTCCCTATTCCAGACATGCAGGAAACAATTCTGAACGTACGGAGAACTAACTTCTTTTCATCCCTCGATTTAGAATCCGGTTATTGGCAAATGGAGGTCAGTCCCGAATCTCAGGCATTGACTGCTTTTTCCACTGATCGAGGCCACTGCGAATTCCAGGTTTTACATTTTTTAGTCCGAAATGGGCCTGCTAATTCCTCTAGGATGATGAATATAGTCCTTTCCGACCTATTAGGCGTCGAAGTTCTGTTCTATCTTGAAGATATTATCGTTTATAGTTCAGATATAAAAACACACTTTCAACGTCTTCAAAATGTGCTATCACGTTTGAGAAAAGCACACCTTAAACTGAAACTTGCAAAGTGCAACTTCTTACAGGAATCCCTGGTATACTTAGGATTTCTACTATCATCCACTGGAATTAAATCCGATCCAGCCAAACTTGAAGCACTGGAAAGGTACCCTGTACCTAAAACTATCGAGACGCTCGTGCATTTATTGGATTTGTCGGATTCTATCGAAATTTTATCCCCCAATTTTCGAACATTGCTAAACCCATTACCAATTTGTTTCAGAAAAATGGTAAATTTAATTGGGAGTCTGATCACCAATATGTTTTTGAAACTTTAATCGGTAAACTAACCTGTCAGCCCATCCTCCAATATCCCGATTACACCAAACCCTTTGTCATAGCCACGGATGCTTCCTCCTATGGACTAGAAGCCGTCCTATTACAGGACGTAGATGGTGTGAACTTACTCATTGCTTATGCCAGTCAGCTTCTTTGTCACGACTCACCTTTGTATGGCCACATGGGGCCAGATCGCACCATCAAGAGTCTTTTGGAGCGATACCATTTTCCAGAAATGAACAAAAAGGTACATGAATACCTCGCTTAATGCCCGTCTTGTTCAAAACATGAAGGCTACCATGCATAAATATCCAGTATGCCAACGGCCCTGGCAAAGAACTGGAATGGACATACTAGGACCATTCCTCAAAACATCAAAGGGAAACCAGTACATCATTGTGTTTACGGACCACTTCTCACTTTACAGCGAAGTAGTTGCCACTCCAAACCAGAACTCAGAAACTGTGGCAAGAGCCCTAGTGGAACACGTCATCAAAAACCATACAACTCCTTCCATCCTAATTTCGGATAACGCCCTTAGTTTCACTTCCAAGCTGTTCGAATCACTCTGCAAAATGTGTAAAATTATAAACACACACATTATGACATACCATCCGCAGGCAAACGGCTTAGTGGAAAGACACAACGGAAAATCCTTGAAGCCCTCTGCCATGTTGTCGATGCATCCACCTGTACATGGGATGATTCCCTCCCCATGGTGCAAACAGCCATTAACAACGGCTATAACGTGTCCATCGGGGACACCCCTCATTTCATTTTATATCGCTACGACAAACGGCTACCTTTTGATTTGCTTGACCAAATCGACCCCGGCAGTTCTTACACCTGATATGGCAGAAGCAAATCAGCAACTAGTTGAACGATCGTTCAAAGTTTTCGACATAATCCGATATGCCCTAGACCAACGAAACCAACAGATGGAGCAAGAGCAACATAGGCATCATCCCCGTCAACTGACTATAATCGTCGGTATGCGCTGTTACATAAAGAGCGTGAAACCGCCAAATGCTCATCGCAAGTTATACCCAAAATGGGATGGCCCACATAGGATTATGAAAAACTTCGGAAAGAACCGTTACGAAATTCTCGACCTCCGAAACCATTCCAAATTAAAGATCATTCACGCTGATAATTTGAAGATAGCTGTCGAACACCACCTTCCCAAAAAAAACATCAACCAGCCGTTCGAGCCGCCTACCCTTCAAAAGATCAAGGTATTAACAAATCCAGCAGGAACCACAAAACCGAAGTGGTCACCGTGGAAACCACTACCCATGACGAAGATTGGTACCTCATAATACCACCAGTAATCCAGCCAATCTCTGAACAAGAAGAGGTCCCAGAACCAAGAGTCCCATCGGAACCAGACCCTGGAGAAACCCCGGAGAAACTCAGTGGAACGCTTCCATCTCCACCATCTCCTCCATCTTCACCACTTCCTCCGTCACCCGTCACCACCCTCACCGTTTGATGATCGACGCACGGACCCCACATACCGGCCGCAAGTGCATCAACCACGTGAACTAGAACCTTCACGAAAAAACGAACACACTCAAAATCCGAGCTTAATGTTCAACCCCCACTACCACCTAAGCAAGGCCGCCCTCTCCGCACACAAACACAAACAGCTTCACGACCAAGATCTCCGTATAATTTAAGACGTAGATATGAATAAAGTTTTCCCTTATAATGTTGCGATTACAACTAACAACTCGTACCCCTTTCTGTCTGAAACTAAATTCAAACCGACTATAGAAATCTTGAATTCCGCCATGAAGCCGGTGACCATCCTACCCGGACTTTATGCCCCTAAATGGAATGATCAGGTGAGTGGAAGGGTATCCTTCGACCCAAGCGAGGACGTCTTTCTGATACCATTTTTTTAAAAATTAGTTTTTTTGCAATGTAACAATGTCTTCCTGAAAAACATTCAGCAATAGTTTTAAGTTTTCTATTTTTTTATTATATGAATAATCCATTACTCCTTTCGGCATTTTGTAATTTTTTATTCACGATTTATTTTAGTGTATTCTGTTCAATAATTTTTGTTTTTGTAATACTGAGTGCAAAGAGCAATTTTATTTTATACTTTTAGTTTTTTACTTAAGATCTATTGATCGCTATTAATATTATTTCAAATGGTAAAATTGTTAAATTGTATTGCTTATTATTTAAGTATAAGTCTAAAATTAGGTATTGTTTCATTATATTATATATCTGATCTTAATTAAATATTTGCTCGATATTCAGAAATGCTTTTATAATTGCGATGTAGATATATCATATTCTTATACTGAGAAATACTATATTTTCTAGTTTATTATAAAAGTAACGGTAAAGGTAACTGTAACGCATTACTTTTCCATGGAAGTAACTGTAGCGATAATGACGTTACTTTCTATTGCAAGTAACGGTAACGCCGTTACTTTGAAAAAAGTAATGTGCCCAACACCGAATTTGTCTAGGTCCGAGAAGGACGCTTGTGCGGGTTCAGTAAAGAAAAGTGAGAAGTCAACTGGTGACGTTACGACGAGCAAAACGCACTGATGCTAGGCCTGAGGACGTAGCATTATTATTAATTTTTTTTAACGCGGAAGTTGTTATTAAGTGTCCACTGTCGCATAACGTCCGTCAACCTCGAACGAAGTAGTAGTAGGTCTAACTTCAGGAGTAAAATAACCGAGAGAACGACTAGGCCAATCGCTACTAAATAGTAAAATATAGGAGGCCAGTCGCTACCAAATAGAAAAATATAAGGAGCTATGTAGTACAAGTAACCTAATGTTTCCAGATTCGGATTAGGGATATCAAATCCTTCAGTAGTTGCGTTGAAATCTTGAAGAACCGTCTATATCCACTGTACCAGCAAGTCATCCTTATCTTTGATCCGTAGATTTTTTAACGAGGAGGATGAACTCCATGTCATACTTCTTTGTTATGACAATAAAGGAAAAAGAGCAGTAAATTTCTTTCGTGGGCGCTCAAGAACTCTGGCACGAATATTATATATTGAGCGCTGTATGAACACACCTCAGAAGCTGAGAACAACATAATATTATACACTGTCCACGTTACCCCAGTGTGAATTTGAAGGAAATTCTCATGGAGATATGGCGCCACCTGGAGTAAAGTGTTATTCATAAAATTAAATCCTATGCCTTATACAGGGTAAGGCATTTGTCAAGGCAAATGGTGGTCCCATCAGGTACTGAAGTAACTAAGGGTTTTCCTTCTCTGCATATCTTCACCCTCTTATTGCACTTTGCATACACCTTCCAGTAGAATGGACACAGTAATATATATATAATATATATATATATATATATAGTGGTGTAGTGGTTTGCGTCGCTGACTACGAAACCATCGGCCCCGGGTTCGAGACCCGACGGCAGCCGGCGCGCAGCAAAACCCAGCTGTTCATTCCTCCACACAATAAAGAAAGTGGTTGGTAGATAAATGGGTACCCTAGGTGGCCTAGTGGTTAAGACGCTGGGCTGCTGATGGGACGTGGTTCGGATTCCACGTTAAACTGTAGGTCTAAGGTGGAGTGAAAAGCTTGACCTTTGTCAGAATGAACAATTCGGGCGGAAGCTAACCAAAGGTTAACCAAAGGTTATATATATATATATATATATATATATTAATTTATTTATTTATTGGTGAATGGCTGCGACCCCGAAATGCACCTAAATTTATTTCACAATATATAAGACATCAGTATTATGGATTTTTAAGGAAAACCTTTCTTTGAAATAATTTTAGAGGTAATTTTCAAGAAATGAATACAAAAAAAACCTGTACAAAAACTAAGGGAAATTCCTTGATGTTCTTTTTCTGGGGTACCTTTTATGTAAATTTAAAAATGCCTGATTAATTAAAGGGGTTTAATTTGCTATCAAATTTCAAATGGATTCAGAGTCAAATAAGGAATTTAGCTAGAGTTCTTTGAAGGAATACAAATTAATTGAATTTTTGTAGGAATAGGAATTGGAATTGAGTCTTCAAGTGCCGGAAAGGGACTTTTAAGATATATGTTGCACATGCATACATAGTGTACATAAGTAGTATAGTGGCAAAAGGGTAGAGTGCAAGTTGCAATTGCAATGTTACGTAATGAGTGCCAACCACCCCCCCCTTGGTGCCAACCCCCACCCCCCTTGGTACCAACCCACCACTCCCTTGGTGCCAACACCCCACCCCCTTGGTGCCAACCCCACCCCCCTTTGTTACCAACCCCAAAATGAGGTTGCAAGGGGTATGCAACTTGGAGTTAACCCCCAAGCTGAACCCACCAAAGGGGAGTGCCAACCTTTGTTGCCAACCCCAAAATGGGATCGTAAGGGGTATGCAACTTGGACTTATCCCCCAAGCTGAACCCCCCAAAGGGGTATACCTAACCTAAGAGGCCTCTTTGGGGGAGAAGGGGACGCCTCACCCCCCAAAGAGGCAGAGAGAAAGAGAGAGAGATAGAGAGAGAGAGATAGGAGGAGAGGACCCAGAGGTTCTTGCTCGGGGATTGCCGAGCTCATATGAGTTCTTCAGCCGCCCCCCCGCCCTCTTATGGGGCACTAATCAGCCAGTTGGCTTAAGCAGCCAGCGCCTTAGGGCATCATCAGCCAGTGCCTCAGGGTGTCATCGTTTCAGACCATCATCAGTCAGTGCCACAGTGCGCTATAAGGAACCGGGCACGCACCACGCTCTGGGGGTCGGTCCTGTTGCTGAGAGCCCTGCACCTCATCCAAGTATCACAGTGCGATAAAAGGAGTCGGGTTCGCACCCCGTCTGGACTCGACCCTGTTACTGAGAGCCCTGCACCTCATCCAAGTATCACAGTGCGCTAAAAGGAGCCGGGTTCGCACCCCGTCTGGACTCGGCCATGTTGCTGAGAGCCCTGCACCTCATCCAAGTATCTGAGTGCGCTAAAAGGAGCCGGGTTCGCACCCCAGGCGGGACTCGCTCACACACACACACATATATATATATATATTATATACAGTGCCCGCGAAAAGTATCCGATCACCCTTGAAATTTGTATTTTTTACATAAAAAACAATGTTTAAATGTATACTAACCTTATATTAGTATTTTGTCATCTGTCCTTTGGTTTGGATGACTTGTTCTAGACGTTTTGGCATGGATTTAATCAAGTTTTGACAAACTTCCACTGATATTTCCTTGCACCATACCTTTTTGATGGCCTCTTGTAATTTTTCGACTGAGCCAGTGTCGTGGCATTCAACCTTATTTTTTATTATTAGCCACAGATTTTCTATCGGATTGAGATCTGGACTATTACCAGGCCAATCCAAAATATCAAATTTATTGTCAGTAATCCATTTTGTCACTATTTTGGCCCTGTGACATGGTGCACCATCATGCATGTATGTTTTTGTCCTTTGGATTGCCATTGCCATTGGAAGTTTATCCTGTAGCATTGCTAAATACCGTGCACCATTCATAGTTGTGTTCTTCGGAAGAAAATATAAGTTTCCACGCCCATAGTAACCGAAACAACCCCAAACCATCACACTTGAGGGTGTTTCATTGTCTTTAGGGTGTATTTAGGGTCCATCCTATTTGAGCCAATAGGCCGGCGAACCTTTTTTGGACAACTTCTGAATGTCAAAAATGTCGACTCATCGCTAAATAAAACTTTCTTCCAGTCATCAACAGTCCAATGAATGTATTTTTTACAAAATGCGACACGTTTTTACGCATTTTTTCATTAATGAACGGTTTCTTAGCAGCATGGCGAGATGGTAATCCGAGTTCTTTTGGAGCCGCTCCTGGATAGTTCGTTCAGAAACACCAGATAACAAATTATTCATATTAAATTTTATTTCTTTCGCAGTTATTGTTGGGTTTTTCAATACTAAACGTTTCATAAGTTTGTCTGTTCGCGAATTTGTTTTTCTCGGTCTGCCAGATCGTTTTTTAGGGACTGGCGTGGTTAGGCCACCATTGTTCTTAGCCCGTGAAACCCATAAATTAACGGTACTTTGGGATATGTTTAATTCCTTAGCTATCTGTCTCTGTGATTTCCCACATGCATGCAAAGCAACAATAGCACCTCGACAATCACTCTTAAGTTGTTTTTAGCACACATTATATATAAATTTTATTTACACCACTTTCTGTAAAAAAAAAAAAAAATCAAGAAATTTACACAAACAGTGAAATCTGACAAATTTGAGACACAGCCACCCGCAACGAAGGCTACCAGAACACTAATTTGAGAATGCGTTGGATAGCTCTCATATCAGCGAGCAACCTCAAAGTTACCAGATGTCGCTAGAACAAATAGAAAGTGAATTACGTGTCTCTGAATATCAAGGGAAAATATTGTATTTTCTTGAGTGATCGGATACTTTTCGCGGGCACTGTATAATATATATATGTATATATATAGAGACAGAAATCATATACAGTATTAAAATTATTTTGTGTAATTAAATTCGTGTCTCGCAGTTAAACTCAACGTATCAATCCTTGAATAATAAAAATATAATTTAAATTTAATAAGCAAACTTTGAAATATTTTAAAATATATTATCTTACCTTGCTTCATATATATATATATATATATATATATATATATATATATATGCGGTCAGACAAATAAGCGGACTTATCACCAAAACGCACAAGGTTCGAATTTAATTATATATACGACAAAAGAGGTTCCAGATGTTTTTCAACCCATCACTCACACATATTAAATATAAATTGTATTTATTCTATTTTAAAAGTAAGTTTTAGGCCTAGAATATTTGTGACAGTTTGGTGCAACACAATACATAAATGTTTATCAAAAAGGAACCTTGAAAATATATTTCTTCGGGAAGGTTAAAAGCATGACCCGTCTTAAATTTTATTTTCCCAGAAATGGATATACAATGGGCATATATATATATACGGTCAAATAATACATATATATATATATATATATATATATATATATAATATTTAGGAGAAATCCAATGACAAGGAGAAATGTAAATGCCATGAAAAGTCTTCTTTAATGCGCAACGTTTCGAGCAATACGCAACCCCTGACTCGTTGCGTAGCGGTGTTGTATATTTATTTACCTGCCCTAGGTGTCTCCTTGGGAATTACATTGGCAGCACTGTTCGCTCTCTCAGGGCTAGATTTTATTCGCATATGGGAATAAGTGGCCGAACAGGTAAAATTTTAAAAACTAAAGAAGTTTCGAGTATTCGGGAACACAGTATAAAATGTAAAACTGATGTCACTTTAGACAATTTTAAAATTCTTGGTTGTAATACTTGTCCCAACTCACTAAGAATTTTGGAATCGCTTTACATTAAAACATTGTCCCCTACTCTAAATGTTGACTCATCAGCCGTCCCACTAATTTGTTATAATCCCTCCTCCTTCCCCAATTCCTTATAATCCCCCCTTCCCCAATCGCCCTCGCCATCTTTTGTTTCTCGTCTTGCCTCTGCTTAAATCAGTTAGCCTCGGAAATTGCAGTGAAAGGTTAGTTAGTTTCATTATTCCAGTGTACTATTGTTAATTTTTCCAGTGTATTAATTTCACATTTACTATATGTATTTAAAAATAGCTTCTTAATTTTTATATGTAAATCTGTATAACTTAGAATTTAACCCTCTTTTCTCAGTCTTTTAAAATTTGCCTTTATGAATAGGTTATAGAAATTTTCTTTGTCTTGTTTTTCATTCAATATTGATTTTAATTTCACATTGTTATTAAACAGCCTGAAGATGAGCGTATTGCTCGAAACGTTGCGCATTAAAGAAGACTTTTCATGGCATTTACATTTCTCCTTGTCATTGGATTTCTCCTAAATATTAAATTGAAGCTCTGTAGAAGCAACCCGCATGATTATTATATATATATATATATATATATATATATATATATATGAATATATATATATTTATATATGTATATGTATATATATATATATATATATATATATATATATATATGAATATATATATATATATATATATATATATATATATATATATATATATGAATATATATATATGTATATATATATATATTCATGTGTGTGTGTATATATATATATATATATATATATATATATATATATATATATATATATATAATTATATATATTTGGCTTTTAACCATAAGAACAATTCAATTCAGTTTTTCGGAAAACCATTGTTATGCTTTGTTAATATTTGTAGAAAGACAATAAACCTTTACGTTCCTTTCCTCTTCTGTAAAGTGACCATAAGACATTGTTCAGTCTCCCCCAGGTCACAGTCCCACTTTTCGCAGAAAAATAAATGTTGTATTGTCCGTGAAACAGACAAAGGACCTTCAGGACAACTGAACCTTTCAGGTGTTTTTGACCTCAAATCTAAAATAAAAATTTGTCGAACTTCAGGAAAACGAGGACGGACAGGAATTCAAAAACGAGCTGGACCAGACGCCCCTCCCAGATTTGACGGGGTGTAGCCAATCACAGCACGGAATACGCGTTTCTTCAAGTTTCGGCCAGTCCTGTAGCTAAACTTCAACCCCACCTTTCGTGGAGCCCCAATCATCGTCCATGGAAAGGGGGCATTGTTCTCGGGTTGATCGAAAATGGATGCATAATTCCTAAGCCCTCCCAAATCTCGCCGCAAACCAATAGGAAGCTAAGATTCCCGCTTGTGGGTTGTTCGCTCGTCCATTATAAATGGGGAATTTCGCCGCATAGAGTCAGTTTCTCCAGCTATCGAATTCTGCAACAATGACGAACCTCTACTCTTCCCCTGAATTGATTGCTGATGGCGACTTCTACGCCCAAGCAGCGGTTTATCTCTTCAAAGCCTTAGGCCAGAACGAATTATTTTCGTCCCAGAATATTGCTGAAGCTTGCGAGACAGTGGAAGAACCAATCGTTGAAGACGCCATTCAAATGTGAGTAAATTGTAGTGCCATAATAAGTGTTTTGAAAAATTATGTTTAATTAAAGTCTGTGCCCCATATATTCAGTATATATATATATATATATATATATATTAGACCGTTTCACGATTATATGGTAATTTTTCAAATTGGATTTTGATAAACGCACACACTTTTATTTTTTTATATAAAGGAAGAAAAACAAATGGACAAAATATCATTTTATTTGAATGATAAAAAGGCACCCCTCAGATGGCACTTCTTTTACATTAATGGATAATTAGAGCAAATATAAGACTGAACGAAAAATATGTTTTAAAACAAAGCGACTTAAATTCTATTTAAGACATATATTGATTAAGAATATAGGGATTTCAGTGGCTGAGGGACCTCCTTTCTCTGATTTTCAATGATTTGAAAGGCCAGTTGTCTCTCTTCCTCACTCTTTGTGAGCTTCTCATTAAACTCTGTAGGCAGTTTGACTCCTCGTTCAGCACAGTCGTTGATTACTTTGACTGCCATGACCCGATTACGGTGCTCCTCAATGTCTTCAAGTTTCTTGGGAATTTCTATTTTCAAACACTTGAAGAAGTCTTGTGTTTGAGTTGTGACAAAACTGGTAATCTTTAAGTCATTGGGGTTTTGCAACATTCGGGGGTCCACCTTTCTTGCCCTCACTTTTCGAGGAGGCGCGTGGTGAAGGTTGTGGAGCATTAGAACCTTATCATCTTCAGTCACGAGGTTTGAGAAAAAGCCAAATCCTACAAGATCCTCACTCAAGTACCAACCATGGTTCTGAAGTTTTTTGAGGGCTGTAGCACCCACTTCCTTATCAACCTGGATCTTGTAGATATGTAGCATCTTGAGGAGGGCCAAATCATTTGCTGGAGCATCAATTCCAACTGGAGATGTATACCAAGCTTGAAGATAAACTGTCACTGAAAAGGCGTTTATTCGTATCAGAGCTTGTTTTTCATGAGGGGTGAGAAGGAATTGGTTCCTAAATAAGTAAATTTTTAAGGAATAGATGCCCTTTCCCATCCATCTAGCTCTGCTGTAAGCTCCTGGGTAGTGGAATCTGCTATCAGAGCCTTTATTTGTTTTAGGCATTGGACAACCAAGGAAGATAAGTGCAAGTTCTAAGTATTCCCTGTAGTCACCTCGAGTGTGGCCCTCTTGAAGTTTGGAGTTGATGAAAGAAATAAGCTTGTCTCTGTGCTTCAAGATCCAGTGATCTAAAGATTCTGAGGTGAGATCATTGGGTTCATAGGGCTTGTAATTCTGCTGATCAATGTTATCCCAACAATCTCTGAATCGATTGAATAAGGGAATTTGTGGACCCGAAGAAGAGAAAAACATGTCAAAAACTGCAGTGATAAGAAGCTCGTGGATATGGTGGCGGCATGCCAGAAAAAGGAGTGATCTCTGAAGGGCATTTTGGATGATGGTACAAGCCCCAGCATGGATACCTGTATTGCTTGCAGTAGTATCAAAACAAAGGCCTGCTACCCACTTATTTACTTGTGGCCATTGCTTCAAGACATCTAAAACTGCTCTCCCCATTTCTTCTCCCGTTCCAGAAATAAGCTTTGGAATAGACAGTAATTTTTCTAATTCGCATGCACCAGTCACAACAATGGGCATTACATCAATCTTACCCCCATGCATGGATGGAAGAAGCTTTCCATCAAAATGAATTATTAAAGGGGTATTTGGTTGGAAACTGGCTTTAATGTCTTCTCCCATCTGCATCCGTGTTGATCGCCGAGACCTGTAGATAGAGGATGATGAAAGTGTGATCTCTTCAATTTCCACTCCAGCAGCTGAAAGGGCAGGTGCCACAATGTGCATAGCAGCTCTTGCAGATGTTCCAGTGCGGTCCAGAGCAGCCAAGAAACTTTTATCCCTAACAATTACACCTGGTTCAAGCTTCTCCTTTTTTGAAGATGATGATGAGAGTGCTCTGTAGAACAATTCATCACCAGATGATTCTTCACTTCCTCCTGAACCGGAATTTTCACATTGGTTGAGATCCACAACCTTTGTCAATTGCCTCATTTCTTCCTTTGATTTCCTGCGAAGTTTTTCCATTCTTTCCATGCTTATCTGTCGTGCTTTTGCCTTTCTTGAAAACTCCTTGTCTTCTGGACCCATAATCATTTTCCGATCGTTCCTTTGATCCTTAAGAAAATCTTTATCCTCCTGCAATTTTATTTCTGTTTCCACTTCTGAATGAGCTACATCGAAAAGCTTCTTTAAGCTGGTGACAAATTCTGCTTCATTCTTCTCTTGGGTAGGAGTTCGTCGAGTTCGGTTCTTGACCAGCCCTTCATGCTTATTGTAAAGCCTTTTAAGCTTTGAGACAATATAAGGCTTGTGGGATGTAATTAAGGAGGCTTTTTCCCACATAGCAATAACTTCGTTGGCTACAGTTGCGCAAGCTACAGAGACATTTTGCTTTCCCACCTAAGGACATCACTGTTAGTTGGAAGCTGCTTCTCAGAAAAACCCTCTTCCAGCACTTGTCCGACCAACCAGACTTCACACTTGTTTCTGGTTTTTGCCATAATTCTGAGGGAAAAAGTTTTACCACCTGTTAGTCTTAATAATAATATAATATAATCATTAATCACTCACCTAAATTATATTATGACTTGATTACTGTAAGAAAGTTGTAAAGTAACATGAAGTAACCTTTCTAGAACAGTAAACTTGTGAAAATATCAGTAATTATAGATGAAAAAGCAAATAAAACATCATATAATCCATAAAGGGAAAAAATGGAAATTCTAGAATAGTTATCCTGAAGGAAGAATTTTCTAGAATTCTCTCTAAAGAATATAGGGGGGTTACTGGACCATTCCTGAAAATGACCTACTTATCTTCCAATTTTATTTATGAATTTTATATACCAAATTTAAGAGGACATCACAAAATAAATAAATATATTTGCCAGAAAAATGAAAATTTTCTCATGAGGGGTAAAATAGATATGCATTGAGGGGTGGGATAACAATAAGCTCTTGTCTTAATATTTTGCATGAAGTCTTTATTCATGCAATATTACTTTTTTAGTATGTGTGTGTTGAGCCATCATAAATTTCGATTTTTCGAAACGGCCTAATATATATATATATATATGGTGAACAATACTTTTATCTGCAATCAAGCTCGTAATGGAGCTTTAAAAATGGTGTAAACTAGTCTCCGGGCTTAATCCTAACTATATATATATTATATATATATATATATATAAATAAACTGATGCACGCAAAGCCCCAATAGCGAGACATATACTCTGTCATAACCTAGCCTAAACTAGCCTATCCTAGCCTATCCTAGTCGGGCGTTAACTAACCTAACCTAACCTAACCAAACCTAACCTAACCAACCGGGCGTAAACTAACCTTACCTAACCTAGCCTAACTTAGCCAAACCTAGCCTAACCTAATCTAACCGGGTGTAAACTAACCTAACCTAGCCTAACTTAGCCTAATCTAACCTAACCTAGCCTAATTTATAAAAAACTGTGATATTGCGAACTGAACTACTATCCCCCAGAGGGTCGGCTTCTATTCATATATATATATATATATATATATATATATATATACAGTATATGGTATGTTTTATTTGTGCAGCTCTCGGCAGTTTTAAAATTTATAGAATTTTAAACCTAACTTTGTTCATTTTATGTTTCTCGTCAAATTAAAGATGAAATTTTCTCTCACGATAATTGAAAATATTTTCAATTATTCTCTAACTCCATCGTTATATCTGCTTACGCTTCCAATTTGCTGTTAACGTAACCTAGCTTTATTTTAATTTATAAAAAACCGTGATATTGCGAAGTGAAGCAAAGTCCCAATAGCGAGATATATACTCTTTCATAATCTAACCTAATCTGAACTAACCTATCCTAGCATAGCCTAACCGGGCGTAAACTAACCTAAACTGGCCTAACTTACCCTAACCTAACCTAGCCTAACTTAGCCTAACCCAACCTAACCGGGTGTAAACTAACTTAACCTAGCCTAACTTAGCCAAACCTAACCTAACCTAATCTAACCGGGTGTAAACTAACCTAACCTAGCCTAACTTAGCCTAACCTAACCTAGCCTAACCTAACCTAACCGGGTGTAAACTATCCTAACCTAGCCTAACTTAGCATAGCACAGCCTATCCTAGCATAGTAGCATAGCCTAACCGTGCGTAAACTAACCTAACCTAACCTAACCGCAGACAGTATCTCTCAGCGCAAACAAATCTCATTTATTTATTAGCATTGAATAACACTTTTTTCCCATTAAAACAACGCCGATGTTAGGGCACAAAACGAGTTACTCGCATCCAGTTTCATGACATTTATTTTACTTGCAGGAGCGATTCTGAGTTAGGGCGTGTTATAGCAACTTTTGATGAAATGGGGGCGCCATCCCCCATCCATCCCCGTGATCCAGACGTCGTGGTATTGGGACGGGTCGACGAGTGCCAGATCATAGAGGAGGAGGTGTTGTAAGTATTTTTAGATTATATAGTACGTTTTTACTTTTTTGTGGATGCTTAAACGTTAACTTATGGTCAAATTGAAATAATCGCGTTTTAAAATTTAATTTTCATTCTCTGATATATATATCGTAAACACTGATGAGATGTCATATTAACTGCTTTGAAAATTAGTTTGTATTGCTTCTCGTTTATAATTGACAGTCTAATTTTCCTTTTGTTCTGAATTTTCTACAACGTGAAAATTATTCTCGTTGTGCTTAACTATCCGCTCTCTCCATCGTTATTATATCACCATTTGTATATATTGTTGCAACATCCTGCAACATCCTGCAACATTGCATTGCAACATCTTGCAACATCGCTTTGTAGCAATATACTTATATATATATATATGTATATGTTGGAACTTTAAGATTATTTTACGATAATGCGGCACTACAGTAGGATTTTATCAAATTGCAATAAAAGTGCTTTGAAAAACATGCTTAATCATGACCCATATATATATATATATATATATATATATATATATATATATACAGTAGCCAACACTTTTAACTGCATCCAATTCCATGACATTTATTTTAATTACAGAACCAGGACGGAGTTAGACCATGTTATAAACACTTTTGACGAAAGGAGAATGAATGAAGTGATAGCCGCCCCACCTAGCCTACTCAGCGAATCAGAAGTCGTGGTGTTGGCGCGGGAAAGCGAGCGTCAGGCTGTAGAGGAAATAATGTAAGTGTTTTGAAGCTATATAGTATGTTTTTACATTTCTTTTTGAATTTAAGATAATGCACCACACAGTAGGTTTATTTAAATTATAGGGCTCTCGATAAATTAAAGATGAATTTTTCTCGTTTATAATATAACCTGACCTTCATTCAGTATTAATTAGCTTATAAGTGCCACAACAAACGCGTTTTGAAAGTAGTTTGTGCTTTATTCTCGGTATGTATATATAAAACGTCTCAATCGGAATTAACTTATAAAAGGCCACAATAATTGCAAAACATTTTCAATTATTCTCTACGTCCATCGTCGTTATTTCCGCATATATATATATATATATATATATATATATATATATGGCGTGTTTATATTTCTTGTACAGTTAGGTTTTTAGAAATATTAAAACTTTTTAGAAGTGCATTCGTTTTGAAAAATAATTTTCTCTTTATTTTTACAGGACCGACACGGAGTTAGATCATATTATAAACACTTTTGACGAAAAGGTGATAAATAATGTGGTAGCAACACCAGGTAGCGAACCAGAAGTCGTGGTATTGACACACATCCGGTCAAGCGAGTGCGTGGTCATCGATGGGATCATGTAAGTATTTTTGGGGATAAGGACAAAACAAAATATTTTCATTTTATTAAGCCGTAGAAAAGCATGTACAAAAAGGGGCATTGCCCAATTCTTAATTGCTACAAATGTATATAGAGGTTTACACAATATACATGTCACACATTACAGTGGGTACTAACATATGGGAACTTTTTTTTATCTGTCAGCACACATATTTATCATTCAACTCTGTGTCGCACAAATCGAATAATTTTAAAAAAATCATAAAACCCTTCCCACATGACATGTGCATGAGAAACTAAATACAATAAAATCCACATGTTTCAGTATAAAGTCCTTGAAGCGATAAGGATTCCAAATGATCTTAGGCACACGTAATCGCGCTATAAACTGAACTGTACAATTGTCGAGTCATGCCATGGTGGGAAACCGAGTGAATCGAAATAGTACATTCTTTCCTTAGTTTTGAAATAGATCGCAAACCAATGAATCCCCTCACCCCCCACAATGTCGGTGTTAACAATAATCCCGCACCAGTTTCCCGTGCTATGCATCTTCAATATTTCATTCTTTGCAAAAACCCCGATAAATTTTGATAGCGCGAAACAGTCACTTTTCATAACTCTCTGGAGTGTATTTGCATCCATTTTAAAAATCTGTTGTGACGTTCCGGAAACGGTGAAGTTCTATTGGACCTTGCGACTCTAGATACACGAGTGCACTTAAAGGGGTGTCTGTAGGCTTAGCAAACTCCAACCTCAGTGAAATGTTGCCCGTCTGCTGGGCGTTTAAATTGGTATTTACACCGGTGGTTAAGTCAGGCGTAAGGTCGAATGAGTAAATATTAAACTCTTCCAAAAATTCTTTCTGAGTTATCCCGAAACCGAGCTCATCACAAGCACCTGTATTATGAGCTAAACTACTATAAGCTCTCGTGCAGAGAGGGAACACAGCATCTAATGAGTAATCCATATCCAGCACTCCACCCAGGGCGATACCATTTATGAATAGAGTAATATTTTTAAGCCCGAGATTCTCGAATTTTAAGGCGCTCTTTTTATAATTTCCATTTGTCGAGGCGTGGTCTTGCATTCCAATTAAAATCCTTTTAGGCAGGACTCCAAGAGTAATGTTTTCTATCTGTTTCGAAGCCAGGCCTGCCGGGATCGTGCACAGTTTGATCTGTACCCTGTTAATGGGATATTTTACTGTGGAATGTATGAGATCTTTCTCGATTTCTATTTGCTTTGGGGAGCTTAATTTCACGCGGCGTATACGCAAATACGATTCCATGATATGTATCACAACTGGTTTCGCGCCTTGTTCTTGGTCAGCCCCCAGATTTATGCATACCTCTGGGCTCGTGCGGGTAAGCTTCAATTTCATATCTACCCCGTTCATAAGCAACTTCTCCTGGAAAGTAAAGTCTGTATGCAGGCGTCCAAAATATTCGTATATCTTTTTTTTAGAATTTTTGAATTTATCCTTTATACTACCCTCATCTTTAGTTTGGTAATACCCCTCGGCGGATAAAATGGTGTCCTTCGCTTCTTTTGAAAAGTTGAGGACATTTTCCAGATAGGCTCGTAGGTGATATTACTCCGTGCCTGCCGAGATGTTAGTCTGATTTAATATATGTCACACTGAATATAAAGTGCAGAAATTTGGTTTCGGGGTATTCAACATAATTATCATGGCAATGAAGTATGCGAAGTTTAGTATACATGTGCATACAGCTCGTGTCAAAAAAGTAAGGGCCTGAGCTGGGTATCACGAATTATATAGGGGCACTGGGTGAACTAATCGTGTTTAAAGGGTTACTTGTAATAAAGTCACTGTGCTCAATAGAAACTTGCGTTGGAGGCATCTCAATGAGGGATAGCTCCGATTTACAACATTGTGAACTACACGGATGAATGAAACGTGCCATTGTGAGACAGAAATAGTGCCACTTCCCTCGACGAGTATCAATCAATCTATGAATCGTAAAAGTAGCGTCCTCGGTTTATATCAGTTAAAAACATTATCGGCCATAGGTCTCATACGCTTTGAACACTTCTTTTTTGGTACCGTTTTACGTTTAACGCCACGCGCTGGTAGCCCCTTCTTCCTAACAGCTCTCTTCTTCTTCTTTCCACCACGTGATGGTAATCCCTTCTTCCTAACAGTTCTCTTCTTTCCACCACCACGCATTTTTCTCTTCGCATCTTTGATGATTTCATCCCGCGTACGCCTTAAATGTTTTTTTAGAGCTTCTTTAGTCATAGCTACATCCAATATGTCCTCTGCCGCGTTAAAACCTGTTTGTAACACCTTCCTTCCTAGGTACCTGGCCCCCCTCTTCAACAGTGGGACAGTGGTGCGTAGTATGGATGAAAAAATGGATCCATCCAAGTCCACTACCACTCTGGTATCTCACCCCTCGGTATACCGTGAAAGGCTTTCTCCATTATAACTCAGTGCGTCGAAAGTGTAGCTTCACTGTTAAGCTCCCGTCACGGAATGGGAAATTTTTGCCCTCAATCGTTCTTATATATATTGAGATATTAGTTATTAGATTAGTTGCGACATTCACATAATGGGGTATGTCATATGTAATACTCCAGCTCCTTCCTCTATGGTTGGGGATGTGGCTACGCGTAGCAGGCGTGCCTGGGTATCCCCAACAAACTGGTGTTCCGCTATATTGCTGTAAATATAGCACATGTCTGGAGGCTGAGACTTACATCCAATTTCTCCATCCTCAAGTGATACATTAAGCTGGATAAGTCATGCGGTGCCTCGTGAAAGGTGTCTCTTTGGAAGGCTGCTCGATAACGCCCCTCGGTTATAATTTTGAACACTCTTCCGTCTTTAAGATTTCTGTTAACCTTTGATTTTAGGACTAGAGTATGTGTATGGTTTCCTCTGTTTACGATTTCGTATAATAATCATTCGTAAGATTTGAGTTTTTAAAACTTACGTTTAAGTCTCTCACAACATCCTCAGCCGAACCATAACGCCCCGGCCTAGTGTCACTGTTGTACTGAAAAACTGTGCAACCTTAGTCCGGGCGATACGTATAGTCATCCCGAGTTAACCCGGCTTTTTCACACTCATCAATGTCTCTAAGAACGTAAATACGGAATCTTTATAATCAATATTTAAAAAGAGGGTATCCAGCTGAAATTCACATATCCCCACCTCATACGAATCACGACCCAATTCAATGGGCCCATGGAGTTCTGTTACAAAGTTGGCTAGTGTGTTGTTAGGGTGTACAGAGGGATGAGGACGGGAGTGTGACGTAGAAATGGTTGGGGTCATGCTGCATACTAATTAAGCTTCATTACTGCATCAGCTTTTATATAGGTATTGAAGCTTTCTGGGTAACCTAGCCACTTCACCAGGTACATTTTCCTCTTTCCTGTACCTTTCCTTCCTAAAATTTTCTCAATTTTAAACACATTTTTTCCTAAATTAAATGCCACTTTCTGCAGTTCCTCGCGGTAAAAGCCTCCCGAGATCTCTTCTCCATTCAAATATTCAACATAATACATCATTATCTCACCTTTAGGAATCATGGCTCTAACTTAAAAAGCTCGCGTGTCCATCCTTGCTCAAAACCCTTCGCGAATTTATTTCCCGAACGTGACAGTCTTACATAGTCATTGATTTTGAAACGCGCAGAGTGTGGTGCTGGCGGTAGCGGCACTCCATCTCTTCTCGGGCGCTTGCCTCTTTCTAAAACATCGTTACGCGTTGTACCGATCGTACGATGGTGTGAGCGGTTATAGGATGAAGCCAATGATTCGAGAACATTTATATATCTGTACTTGTTTTTATGGGTAAAATATCGGTGCATGCGTTCCTTTATGGTACGTTGAAATCTTTCAGCTAAAGAAGCCTTATGTATAGAATTGGATGTGCAATAGCTGATGTTAAACTCTGACAGCATGTTCTGAAAAGCTCGCCCTATAAATTCTTTTCCCATATCCGTACAAAAATAGCCAGGAATCCTTTTTTTTTAAACATCCGCGTTTTGGCCGCTTTAACAACTGTTTTGGGCGATTTATTCTTCAGGGGAATTAGCCACAGGTATCTAGAGAATACATCTATTGTGAATAGGATGTAGCGGTAGCCGTCGTTGTACACTGAATATCTTTGCATGTCTGTTAAATCTGCCTGCCAAATAGAGTCAACCGATGCGGCTGTTGTCTTGGCTGTTTTAAACCTTTTTCTCACCAGTTTTTGAAGTGTATAAGCATCCTGGGCACGCAAAAATCTTTCAACATCTTTTTCCCTTACACCATAAGCACCTCTGTACAATCTATTAACGCCACCATAGGATACAGGGCTAGAAATGTCATAATAGTGCTTATTTAATACGTTAGACATTTGCGTATTTTAGAGGCATGTGGATAAGGTTGGCCGTCTACTCTCTTCTTTCTCCTCTTCAGAGGCACTGCAGCTGATGGGGGCGAAGATGTACTCAGTTGTGACACGTGCGATGCATGTTCCAAGTCTTTTAACCGATGCAGATTACCTATCAATGTTTTGGGGACATTTATTTGTTGTAGTCTTGCTTTAATATGTCTCCATCCTGCTGGTGAGGGCCTATCCCACTTTCTCACCAGATCATGAACAATATCAACGATATTGGATCCTTGTACCCTTGTTCCATCAACAATGACCTCGCTTGTGTCGGTCCACTGTATGATGGGATCCTCACTCAATAGATTACGAAGACTTAACCCTTTATTCCTCAATGTATGGGGGAGGCTGTTTTTTAGCACATGTTCGATGTACTGCGTTCCGCTACTCTTTGGTTGCTCAGGCCCTGTGTCGCTATGCTTTGCGCTACTCGAGCTGTGCCTCACGTTGAGCTCTGTAGGATGCTTATAATCTTCGTACTCATGAAGAAATTTCTGCAAAGCCTCTTGGTACAAGATCCTTTTCACTGTTTAATAGGGTTAGCAACTCACTTTCCATTCTTTAAAGTCTACTTTTACGGGGCTGTAGAACCGCATCTAGACTCCTTTGTAATGAAGCATACACCTCGTGCGGGATCACAACCACCTTCTTCATCATATTAATCTAGTCAGTAAAGGCCCCAAAATTGAAAATAAGATGGGAAGGAACTGCCTCTTTGTACAGTAATATGCTTTTTCTTAGCCACAGCCTCGCTTTTATGGGCGAGCGCCCGTATTATGTTATTGTAACGACGTAAGCGAGCCTTCTGACAGGATTTCATTGGAACATTACATTTTATAACATTAAGGTAGATTTCACAGATGCACTTTAAAAAGTCAGAGTCGATATTTTTAACAAACATCTGCTGCAATGCTCGAGGCAGTCGTTGATAGATTTTTATTAATTCACGGTATTTCTTTAGCCTATTCGTCATTCTGGAATATACACGGTTTCAGGTTCGTTTGGAAATATATTCGTTCTTAGAAGCACCCTAAACGTGTTTCGTGAGTGAAGGTCACAATGCAAATATCCATAACGTTCCTTTGTGACCTCTTTATAAACCTCCAAAAACTCTTTACTTTGATTCGGGAACATTTGACTGGCTAATACCCCAATTTGTGATACATCTCTACGTTGCGCGAATAAGACTAGATATTGTGTATTTAGCGACACATCGCACATGTCTCTATTTTTGAAAAATAGATTCTGATTGATGAAGAACACGCTTATGTTAAGGTGGTGGGAGAATATTGTATTACTGTAAATGTCTCGGCAAACGTTTTATCCATTTCCAACATGAAGTCGTCAATTACGATGACTGTTTGTTCATTTCCCTTTAACGAATTAACGTCATTGACCTCCTTGTGGAACAAAACAACATCTTGGTACTCTTTGAACACTGATTCGTATTTTGTATGTCGAATAGCAACATATAACTTTATGCAGAAATTTTGAGAACATTTCCCCCTTTTCTTTAATGATATTAAGCATAAACACCGTTTTAGCACATCCTGTCAGGCCAGATATAATACATGTGGATGGGCTCGTGAATCTGAATTTTTCTACAGATTCCATTTCTAACACGTCACACCCCTAAGTGGAGCATTTACAGAATATTACAAATAGCGAGTTCTGCTCCTTATATTTTGTTTTCTTCTTCCACAGAACCGTGAATGACGACGATGTACAGACCCCCATCATTGATATCACGGATGAACCCGTTGACCATGCATCTGCAATGCCCATACCCGCCGATGAATCCTCACCAGCGACAACTGTTGCACGTTCAAAGGGGAGACATGATGAAGAGTCCTCCACGTCAGGTATAAAGTGCGTCAGGAACGCGCCAATTGTTAGGCCACCAGTAGTACAGCCCCAACCCTGAACGTCTTACGCAACCATCCCCACATGAGCTTCTTCAGCCAATATACCACCTTGTTCATCCTCCACCTCTGGCCCCCGTTGTGTTGAGTCTGCAGTAATAGAGCCCCAACCCTCAACGTCTTACGCAACCAACCCACATCAGTTTCATCATCCAATATAGCCCCTAATTCATCCTCCACAGCTGCTCCCCGTTCTGTAGAGGATGGTATAACATTCGAGTTGGTGCGCACCGCAACCCCAACCCCCGCCTTGACAAGAAATCGGTATATAATCAGTGTTGATCCTAGATCCATGTATAGCAACGGTATTGAACACGGCCTACGTCGCGTTGTACAGCGTATTGAAGAGTTTCCCCTTCTGAACCGCGACGAGCGTGAAGTCAGGACGAGGCTGTTCTTCGGATTCGGCTCAGATGATAACGATGTAGATTGACTTTTGTATAGTAGTACCATTCAGACGTTTGGCGGCTGAAGATGTAGAATATATATTAGGTCGTATAATGCAGGCTTCCCAAAGTAGTATAGGTTTCAATATGGACAACTTCACGGTAAATATTGACCGTGTATTCCGTGTTGCGGGTCATAGTGCTACACCGTATACTCTTAACTTCAATTCTCAGACTATTTATAGACGGCATATAAACGTCGATCGTGGTTGCGGCTTTATAGCAGTAGTCCTAGCTCGCATGTTTACTGTACTAAATACACGGCCAAAAAATTTGGCTGCCTACGGTCGTGGAGCGTGCCCGTAAACTAGCTGTAGACTGTGAACTTGAATTTGACTGTAATATGGGTCCTGAAGAGCTGAGAAGGGTAGAACAGAAATGAATGTCGTATAGTTGTATTTGGACTGGATGATCGTCGTAGGACTGTGTATGTTTTTAAAAGCAGTGTGAGAGATCGTACAAGACCCCTACTTATTTTAGGACTGTCAGGGCAACGTATCTCCCCATCCGTAATATAAGGTGCTTTACGCGAGTTATGATAAAAGTCGAAAATATGGACGACATCATGATTTGTGTAAGGGGTGTCTCGAGTTTGCGGATGATATAGTGAAACATTGTAAAGATTGCCACATGGTATGTGAGCAGTGTAAAAGCCAAATGTGAAAGCCGTGTAGTTGAAGCTGAGAAGAGGGATTGTAATGTGTGTAGACGCACATTTTTCAATAATAACTGTTTTGAGCTCCATAAATCAATTGGCACGTGCAGGAAAATGAGAATCTGTGAATGTGGTATGTTTCACACTTGGAATTGGGGAGTTTCAAGCACAAATGTGACAAATTCACTGTCTACATGCCAGGAGAATATAAGGCGGATGGAGTAAAGCATGTATGTTATATGAAAGACGCCAAGCCTAAAAACAACCTTGTATAACTGTATACTACGATATAGAAACATACACGAACGCTGAAACCAAAGAGGTAATTCCACATTTACTTGTGAGCCAACTATCTGTGATGAGTGTATGGAGATCGAGTGTGATGAGTGCCCCAAATGTGGTAAACGGACAAACGTTTTTAAAACGAATGTCCACGATAGTCCTGTGAAACTATTTGTGTCCTATATTGTCAAGTTAGCCGACAAGTTCAAAAAAATGACTGTGTATATTCTCGCCCATAACGGGGCAAAGTTTGACACACAGTTCCTTTATAAGGAGCTGCTTGAGCACGAGTCCTCTGAGATATTTACAGGTGATCCATTGAAAAGAGGCAACAAATTAATACAGATGCAAATAAGAGGTAATGTACAATTTAAAGACACTTTATTATTCACACCTTGTAAATTAGCAAAGCTACCCAAGGTGATGGGGTAGCAGCTGAAGTTTCAAAAGGATACTTCCCTTACACATTCCTCACTAGCGAGACTTTAAACTACGTAGGCTACCTCCACCCAAACATTACTTTAACTATGATTGTATGAGCAGATGAACGTGAAGATTTGATCGATACTACAGCAGTTTTAATGAACGTAATCCTTATAATATAGCTGATGAATGTGAGCGTTATTGCGTGAATGATGTACGCGTGCTTAGAGTATGTTTCCAGGCCTTTAGAAGGATGTACATAGGCCGTTTCAAATGCGATCCGCTGCAAGTCGCAACCACCATCGCGTCATTATGTTTTACGGTGTTCAAGAATAACTTCATGCCTAAAGCCTTAGCCATTATTCACAGAAACAATCCCCGCAGTTATGGCCACAAGGCTATTTACTGGCTCATACACCTACAACAGAGGTGTATACATAAAGCACGCCCGCAACACGGGTGAAGTACCCATTAAGATTAATGGTCGTGTTTTTTGGGTTGATGGTCTAAGTGAAAACCGTGTCACTGGTGAAGACTGTGTACTCCTTTAACGGTTGCTGGTGGCATGGATGCCCCGTCCTGAGTGTGGAATCGCGGAGATATCCACGGTAGATCTCCTGCCGACTGTCTTGCGTGGACGCACACCGCGATCAACTTATAGGCTCCCAGTTCACTCACAAAGTCTTGTGGGAGCATGAGTATGATGCACGGATGGAGACAGACGGGGTACCGTGAAGAAATAAACACGATCAAGCGTTCAATGGTACTGGATCCTCTCAAATGCGGTGATAGCTTGTTCGGTGGGCGTACAAATCCCTTCAAGCTATACTTTCCACCTACGGAGGGGTGAAGCTCCACTACTACGATTTCTGTTCTTTATACCCCTACGTGATGAAGAACAATCCGTACCCCGTGGGTGCGCCTGAAAAATGTGGGCCTAGCCTACCCTACATCAACGATTTTTCAAGAAATTTTAATGACCGCTACTTTGGGCACTCTTTCGTAAACGTGCTCCCCCCTCGCGATTTATGAATGCCGATCTTACCCGTCGTCATCGAACACAAGCTCATGTTTCCCCTGTGCGTGAAGTGCGCGGAAGAGAATAATGGTGATTGTGACCATACACCCAACCAGCGTAATGTCATATGTGTATACATAAGTCCTGAGCTGTCCCTAACCGTACGCCATGGGTATAGAATAATGAAGAAACATGAGGTGTGGAGGTTTCAGAAGCTACCCAACCTTTTCACGCCATATATAAACGCATTTTTGAAGGATAAGGTTGAGGCGTCAGGATATCCGCGAGGGGTTGAAACCGAAGACGAAAAAACGTCTTATACTCAGCGTTACCATGACTACGAATGTATACAACTTGATCGTACCCAAATTGTAAAGAATCCTGGCAAGCGCTTTAGTGCAAAATTGTGCCTAAACAGCATTTGGGGAAAGTTTGCGCAGAATACCGATAAAGAGAATGTTCATTTGGCGCAAAGTTATAGTGAAGTCTGGGAATACGCCAACAACAATACTGAACTGGCCACAGATACATCACGGGTTACAAACATTCCTGTAGCCAGCTTCACAACAGCCTATGCCCTAATCAAACTTTGAGGTCTATTACATTCTCTTGGGCGGAGAGTATTGTACGCCGATACAGATAGCGTGATATTCACAGCGAGGAATGGTGAATACATGCCTGCTATTGGGGAGTTCCTCGGTGAGTTAACTGACGAGATCAAGGATGAGTATGGGGAAAACGCATACGCCGACTCGTTTGTGTCAACAGGGCCAAAGACCTATGGGGACGGGTGAGGATAGGGAATGAAACGAAGTATATCGTGAAGGCTAAGGGCATCACCTTAACCAAGCGAATCGGAGGGTCGTCATCTTTGATTCGCTGAAGGATTTAGTGTGCTTGGATGATGAGGGTGGTCGGCCGCCCCAACTGACTGTAGGCACCAAACATTTTCGGGCGCAGAAGCCGGGGGACGTGAGGGAACTTAGGGGTACAAAGGTGTGCCGTAACACCTACAGGAAACGCTACCAGGTGCCTGGTACCTATGATACCGTACCCTTTGGACACCATAATCTTTGATATGTCTATTGCTAACTTAATTATTACACGTATTTGTAAATATATATACATCTTGATTATTTCGTTTATTAAATAAATCATGTTTCAACTTGCGTTTTACTCTGCGTGTGTGCGTATGTACAGTAAAAGTTAAGCTCCGCCCACTGTAAGACCGGCGACGTGAATCACGACGCAGCCTGAGCAGTCCTCTACCCTTCCGTACTCAGTTGATCTCTGTATACCCTTGAGCTCAGACGTGTATTCTCGCGCGTAGAAGAAAATTACCACCTTTAATATCGCGTGTTCAACATTTATGAAGTGGTATTCTGCCAAGTGCGTAGATGTGGTGGATACTAAAAACTCCCTATTCCCGCATCCTTTGCATCTTTAAAGGCTGCATTGAATCGTGCGAAGGGTCAGACTATTCAAATAATGTACGGATATTCTGGCGAGGGGATTGTAGGATTTCGCAGTACAGACGATGTACTGAAGTATGTTATAGAACTAAGCTTTATAAAGGCTCACGTGCACCGCGTGGTAGAAGAAACATGATCAGAATATCGACAACAGTTATGGGTAGTGAGTCTTGTGGATGAGTGGTGTGATAAGCGGTATTATATCATGTTACCCAATCCGATTACTCGTACCCTACGGCTGAAAATGTAAATCTTCTTATCATGTACAATCTTAAGTATTTTTACCACTACATTAATATATATCATGATGAGGTTTGTAGCGAGGTTGTGGCTAATGGGCTATATGAGTTTTTAACAGATTTTAGAGATGAGTATCGCCTGCGAAATAAAAAGGATAAATATAAACATATTTTACTCTCTAATAGCGCCCCACAATGTGAAGATGTTTAAGGGAGCTAAAACATTATAAAATGTGTTTAGCTCGTGAAAATTACCCTGAAGTAAAATGTCTGGTGCGTATTCGGGGAAGTGGTAGAGATAAAACATTAAAACCAAATTAATTCTTGTATCGGAAAATTTCTCAAGACACTTGCCCAATATAATGATATACAACGATTCATGTTGGGTGAGCGCCTACACGTTTCATTAGATTATGGTGTGACTCACTCCTCACGGAGCATACGAGTTCGATCAAACTCATTCACGTTTCATCAGGGTGATTCATCCGCCCTTCGAACCGATCCTGCCTACCTGCCTGCCTCCTGTGGCTCATAGTCTTCTCAGAGATTGCACCTAGTGGACGTGTCATAGTCATCTCGAACCGTGTGAATACGATGGAACTCCCTTTCAGAAGCATTCTCAACACCTCGTACGACGTCTCCGTGACGAAGTCATTGCACGTGTTCAGGCGAGAAACCGGCACCATTAACTGTTTGAAACGATCTGCAGGCATGCAAGCAAACCTAACGTTATTTATTTAAGTCTTGAGGCGATGCATAAAATCTTCGTTGTGGTTGAGAGGTGTTCTGATGACCGTTATAAAATACCAGCTGACGTAGGTATAATAAGAGAGGTGATTAGTGACGCCTCCTCATATACCATTGTTTGTACATTGAGTGTAAATAACGAACAACCACGCATTGATATACGACTGATGTGGAAGAACACAGCTGATAATGACGTTCTTGTTCCTACACGAAACCGTTTCATCCTCGACAGAATGTTTGAGATCGTCGGATTCCGTAAGCTGAAGCCTATATTAGATGCACGTGTTACAGACATGGTTTATTTTGACACAGTACTTGAATACGCTTACACAGCTCTGCTTGACGGATTTGTTGAATGTAGGAATGAACAGGGGGAGAACGGTCTAGATCTGGATGCATATTTAAAAGGTTTAGATTCTTCAAAATATCCTGGGCTTTGGTACAAAGTACTTGAGAGGTACAGAGCTGAGCTCGCCTACACTGTTCACCCTGAAGAATTGTACCTCTATATAGTAGATAGGTGTCGTTACGACTTGGAAGAATATTTCAATTGCCGCTATGTCGAGTGAAGAAGAGTTCACGATTGAAAAGTTCGGGACGTTAAGAAAAAAAACCCGATTGGAAAGACATGATTATAAACTTGTATTCAATGTAACGGCCCACGATGACGCTTTTGTGGGTGCTTTTGAATGTGTTCTAGCTGCGCTTAAAGACACCTTGCCTGCCGAGTGTAAAGTGGGTACAAAAATAGTATTGAGCGATATGAAAGCCATTTATATCGAGTATAAACCGCCGTATCAGTTAAACGGTGAAGTGATGATTGGACGGTTTTACCACATCGTACAAAGTAATGCCGATGTGGATATGGACTCTTTAATATGCGAATTTAGCCTATTGCACCGTAGAACGTAAAGACAATATATATATATTTCCTGTAATAATATGATTATACGTTTTGTATATTTTTCCCGGTACTAATGTTTGATAATATAACTTTGGATAATATAGCTATATATTTTTCTAATATTTGGTAACATAACTATTGATAATATAGCTATATATTTTTCTAATATTTGGTAACATAACTATTGATAATATAGCTATATATTTTTCTAATATTTTGTTAATACTATGCTTTGTATGATTATATATTTTCCGTTCTATTATTTGATCATATATACAGGATGTCCCCAAAAAAACTATATACTCTTTATAGCCAACTGGCTGATGAATATAAGGAGTCAATAAATACATGGCAATATCTGACAACTCAGCCAACTGGCTGATGAATATAAGGATTAGATAAATACATGTCGCTATCTGGTAACTCAGCCAACTGGCTGTTTGGGACCCTATAAGAGGGCGGCGGGCAGCTGAAGAACTCATATGAGCTCGGCAATCGCCGAGCAAGGACCTCTGGGTCCTCTCCTCCTATCCCTCTCTCTCTCTCTCTTTCTCTCTGCCCCTTTGTGGGGTGAGGTGTTCCCTACTCCCCATAGAGGCCACTTAGGTTAGGTATTCCCCTATGGGGGTTGAGGCTGTCCCACCTTCTTCCCAAAGAGGCTTTGCAACAAAGGGGGGTGGGGGGTGGCAATAAAGGGGGTGGGGGATTTGGCACTCATTACGTAACATTGCAATTGCAACTTGCACTCTACCCTTTTGCCACTATACTACTCACACACACACACACACACACACACACACACACACACACACTGACATTCAAAATTTGAAACTATTACATAATCTCTTTGTCCGACCCACAAATTGCTGTTGAATAATAAAATATTAAATTCTTTCTTTAATTAGAAAATCCCGAAAATCATTGACGAATAAATCGGATAACCCATTTTTTCTCGGAATTTTCATAATTCTTCGTTTCATTTCTTCACTGTGACAGATCATCAGTTATCTCTTTCGAGTTTTATGAGTCATACAGTGTCTTAATGACGCAACAGCCAAAACACCAATACTTAGATATCAAACACGGAGTTACTGACGAACGTGTTCTTATTTATTGAAAAATTAAAGCGAATTGAAAATCAATAGCAATTTCGTGTACAATTATGAAGGGTTGATTGTCTTACAAATATTTTATGTTTTTACCTTTACTAAAATGGAAATTTTATACTAACTACGATACATATATATATATATATATATATTAGGGTGTCACTTAAATGCAAAGTTTGAAATTTTCATGCTGACACCCCGCGAATCTATTCCATTGGTAAAAAAAACATGGTGACTGAAAAATCTTTTTATTTGAATAACTATAAAAGGTCGCCCCTGCCTTCCAAAGTTTAATGCTTGCGCGGCGTCTCCATAATCGTTCATTAGATATCTATATATCTCTATATATGTGTGTGTGTGTCTGAATATCTGAGAAATAAAGTGAACAATACTTAACGATTCACCGTTTCTCATTTCAGCTACGTGATTTCTGGTGATGGAAACCCGGAAGTGTATATACCTATTAGGGGCAGCGGTTGATGAGGTGAAAGGATGCAAGCTTCCTTCCTACAGGCAAGCATTCGGTTACTTCCTTTACCTTCACCATGAAAAGAAAATGACAATACGTGACGCGTTGAGGAAGTCACTTCGAGCAGTGATGTCCTTCTGGGAGAAAGCTCACATTCCAACCAGACTCGAGACACACTGCGTCAGCAAACTGGATAAAGTCTTCGAGGAGTGGAAAGGACTCAAAAAACACGCCTCAAGGACGAGCGATTCACACAAGATGAAAGAAAAAGAATTCATTGAACGCCTCGATCGTCTCTTTAACATCGCCCACGCTGATTGTGAGAAATTGGTCAAGTACCCAGAGGATTGGGAGTTCCTTCAGCAGCAGCGCCAGAAAGGACGTCCAGGTTCAATGGCAGGTTTGGACATGACCCATCAGCGCCAAGTCAAAGATTGTACTCGACGTCGGGAGGAAGAGGAGAAACGAAGAAAGCGATCAGCAGCTGAAATGGAGGCAGTATCCAACGAAGCAGTTTTGGAGTCCTCATCCTCCAGCTCAGGTGATAGCGAAGAAAAAGGAGCATGTGGTGGTTCGTTAGCGTCTAAACAAAGAGCAACGAAGAACATCATGACATCGGAATTGGCGGCAGCGCTTGATCGCACGCAACTCTCATCAAGAAAGGCCACATATCTGCTGTTTGAGGCAGCTTCCAGCTTAGGGCATGATGCTAGCGACTACAACATCAATCGTGGATCCATTCATCGTCAGCGTGAAAAATTCCGTACCCTTAAGGCTCGGCAACTGAAGAGCGAGTTCCAAGGCAATAGTCCGTTGACTGTTCACTGGGACGGAAAACTCATGCAAGATCTGATGTCACGAGAATATGTTGACTGCTTACCTATTCTTGTATCTGGCTCCGGGACAGAGCAGCTCCTCGGGGTGCCAAAACTTCTGTCAGGAACCGCGCTGGCACAAACAAATGCCATCATAGATTGCCTGAATGAATGGGGGGTGACCGATCATGTCAAATCTATGTGTTTCGACACAACCGCGACAAACACAGGCCACCGTGGAGGAACTTGTGTTCTTCTGGAAGAAAAAGTTGGACGTGACCTGTTACACTGCGCGTGCAGACACCATGTACTGGAGTTGGTGCAACAGGCGGCATTCGCAGCATCGCTAGATTCAGTATCTACCGGTCCAGAAATTCTGCTTTTCAAGCGCTTCCATGATTATTGGACCCGCATTCACCAGCAACATTTCCAAACTGCGGACACAGATGCGTTCACCAAACAGCTATTTTTAAGCATAGAACGGAGCTCATTGAGTTTGCCAAATCACAAACACTTCAAGTTCGTGATGACTATCAGGAATTCCTCGATCTTTCCGTCATCTTTCTTGGAGGAGTTCCATACAAGGGACTAAACTTCCGCGCCCCTGGTGCTATGCACCGGGCGAGATGGATGGCTAAGGGGCTCTATGCCATCAAGATCTGGCTCTTCCGAAGACAGTTTAAACTGACGAACACTGAGGAACGCGGAATTCGAGATATCTGCCTCTTTTCTGTTCTAGTTTACATGAAAGCGTGGGCAACAGCTCATCTGTCCATCGAAGCTCCGCTGAATGATTGGGAATTGATGAGGACGCTCCTTCGATACCCGCACAAGAAGATCTCTGATGGTACCACCAAGAAGCTGTCTGCGCACCTGTGGTACCATTCGGAGGAGGCAGTGGGTCTGGCGTTCTTTGATGAGAGGATATCGATGGAAGTGAAGTGCAGCATGGTTGCAGCGTTAGATCAAGAAGCCCTTCACATGCCGCCAAAACGACCTTTGGTTCTTGATACTATGTTCCTCAGTGACAGCAAAGGACTGGAGCAACTGATCACAAAGAACACCCGAGGATTCTTCTCAAAACTTCAGTTGCCAGATTGCTTTCTGCTCCACCATCCAAGTTCATGGACGTCAAACTCTGAATACGTGCAAGCTCGGGATGTGGTCTCCAAACTTGCAGTGGTGAACGACAGCGCAGAACTGGCTGTGGCTCTGGTGAAGGAGCTGAACGGAAAGTTGACAGTGAAAGAAGAACAGCTCCAGTTCCTCGTTCAAGTTGTCACTGACCACAGAAAGCAACACTCAGCTCCGAACAAATCAGCATTAGTGAGGACGCGAAAGAACTAATCACTGATCAGCGTATGAGCACCAATTATTCTGCTACTGTATATGTATTTTATTTCTCAAAGTTTTGCTTTTGTTGCTTCTCCATTTTGTACCATTATTCGCCAAATTATGTCTTCTATTTTGATTATATAATACTGTTTGTATTCTTTGCGTTTTTAAGTGTCTTACTTTCGTTATTTCACCAAATTGCCTTGTTTTTTATTATCTGGTTCGGCCCAAGCAGTGAACACTGAACAGCTTGTTGACGTCAACAAATGGGTCTTGTTTTCAGTGACGAGGGCGACCTTTAAATGATGACCAATCAGGACCAAATTTCTTTTCCGTAAGTTTTACACCAAATGGAACAATTTTAGGGGGTGTCATAGGAAAATATCCATCGTTTAATTTTCCCCCTATTACCTAGTGACACCCTAATATATATATATATATATATATATATATTATTTGATTTCGGTTCAGTTCAGTCGCGTTTTACTCTGTTTGTGTTGCAAACAAAATTTCACTTATTTTATTGTATCTTTCAAAGTTCATAGAAAACAGTTTCCTATTGATTCACTTGTTTGCAATTTTCATTCAGAGTTTTATTTTTATTTCTGGAAGACACTGACTGTAAACCAAGTACTGAACAAAACTAGTATAGTTCAACTTCTATAGAACAATAGAAATATAAAAGCAATATATATCTATCTATCTATCTATCTATCTATCTATATATATATATATATATATATATATATATATATATATATATATATATATATATATATGCACAGTGTGTGTATATATATAGCTTTCAAACTTTCAAATGTTCCATGCGATGATTCCTCATTTCACGAAGCTCAAGCTTGTCGCCCCTCCTCTCGAGTTGCCCTGGTGAAGTAGTGAGTTGGTTTCTTGTACTCTCCACCGCACATAGCCAGGTATGCCCTGCTCATCGGGGATTGTTCTGAGCCAGGCGTCTAATCTTCTTTTGAAGATGTCCACCGCAACACCACTCGTGTTCTTTAGGTCTTTGGGTAGCTGATTAAACTGTCTTGGGCCTCTCACAACAAAACTATTTTCTTTCAGGGTTAAGGATGTTCCCTGTCTAGCCTTTAATTTGGAAACACGACACATTCTTCCTTTTCTACTTTTCACCGTTGTTTGGGGAGTTACAGGGTTCAGAGTAAGATTAGAAAGTAGTTTCTCCATTATTTTCGAAGTGTAAATAAGGTTGTATCTCTCTCTTCTCCTTTCCAGTGAATATTGTGTTTCAAATTTCGGATCGTCAGTCATTACAACTCCTAAATCTTTTCCTTTAGAATTTCTCTGAATCTTCCTGACGAAGTTAGAGGTAAAATCCAGGAAGATCTGAATAAAATCGTTGAATGGTCAGTCACACGGCAAATGAGATTTAACGTCGATAAGTGCAAAATTTTATATATAGGTTCGCGTAACGGTAATTTTGCGCACAGTATGTCAGGGAAAGCGTTAACAAGCGTAGAGCAGGAAAACGATTTAGGAGTTATAGTCACTGGCGACTTAAAAGTAGCGAAACAAAGTACAGCAGCGGTCAATAAAGCGAACAAAGTGTTAGGTTTTATAGCTCGGAATTTTGAGTACAAATCGCGCGATATTATAGTTCCTCTTTATAAATCATTAGTTAGACTCCATTTGGAGTACGCGATCCAAATTTGGAATCCGTATATGCGCAAAGATATAGACAAAATCGAAAGAGTTCAAAGACGAGCAACTAAGATGATTCCGTCGCTTAGGTCAAAGTCGTACGAAGATAGGCTTAAGGAGTTAAAATTGACTACACTCGAGACTAGGAGGCTAAGGAGTGATCTAATCCAGATTTTCAAAATTATGAATGGGTTCGACAACGTAGATAGAGATAGCTTTTTCGAAATATCTCAATATAATAGGACTAGAAATAACGGGTGTAAGTTGACAAGTAGAAGGTTCGAGACAGCAGTTGCCAAAAACTTTTTTACGTATGGAATAGTAAATAGGTGGAATAGTTTGCCGGTAGAAGTAATTAGTAGTACGTCTATAAACATTTTTAAAAATCCATTAGACGCATATGTTGATAGATTGGGTATAGTCTTAGGTAGTACAATTAAGGCTTTGTGGTTCGGAACCCACGTAAAATTGTAGGTCCCCTCCGCCACCACGGAGGACATGCACAATACACAATTACGAACACAGTTAGGTAGACCAGCCATGAGTGGATCCTAGGTTCTTTGTTGGTCTGAAACATTATAACATTATAACATTTGTGGTATAATATTTCATGGATTTTAGGTCCTCCCTTTTTCCATACCGTAACAGTTGAAATTTCTCAGTGTTAAACTTCATATTGTTGTCTTCCGTCCACTTGTAGATTCTGTTTAAATCTGTTTGTAGAGATCTATATCTTCTGGGTTTCTTATTTTTCTACTGATCTTTGTGTCATCGGAAAAGGATGTTACAGTGCTCTCTCTGGTAATGCCCTCATCTATGTCAGTTAGCATGATTATGAAGAGTAGTGGAGCTAATACTGTTCCTTGTGTACTGAGCTGAGGACCTCTGATTCTGATGAAGATATTCCTTGTACTGTAACGACTTGCCGCCGCTCACTAAGGAAATTATATATCCATTTCCCTACTTTTCGTGTTATTCCCATATATTTCAGTTATTTATTATGATTCCATGGTCACACTTGTCGAACGCTTTGGCAAAGTCTGTGCATATTACATCATAGTTTTCATTACTTTTCTGTGTATCAATAATGTTGTTGTAGTGTTCCATTAGTTGTGATAGGCATGATCTGCCTGACCGAAATCCATGTTGGTTATCATTTAATTTTTTCTGAGTTTCAAAAAGTCATAGTTTTTCTGTCTAACTATTCTTTCAAATATTTTAGTGAGATGAGATGTAAGCGGTACTGGCCTATAGTTTTTGGCCACGGATCGATCTCCTCCTTTATATATTGGGACTATGTTCGCGCTGTCTAGTGTTTAGTGATCGTCTCCAATTCAATATAGGGGCTCAGCGATTGCATTCTTGCAGTTTTTGATCAATGTGGCATTCCATTTGTCCGGTCCTGCCGCTGAGTGTGTTTTTAGTTTCCCTATAGCTTGTGTAATATCATCTGTTTTGAAGTCGAAGTCCGTTATACTTTCCCCTTATAGTTCTTCAAAAAACACCTTTCTATCGCATATCAGTTTGCCAGTTTTTGAGATGCTGAAAGATGATTCGTAGTGAGCTCTTAATATTTCAGAGACTTCTGTTAGATCATGAGATAAAGCACTGTCTTCGTTTTTCAAATGTCCGATAGGCGTGTGTTTTTTCGACTTCCTTTTCGCAAAATTATAGAAGTACTTTGAGTTAACCTTTATCGCTTCCATAGCGTCGTCGTCTTCTTTTTCTGTATGCTTCTCAATTAGTTCCTGTGTGACGCAATCGGTACTCTGCAGTTTATCATTCAATATTTTTCTGATGTTATCTTTATAGTTACTTCATTTTGCAGTCACTCTTTTTCGCTTTCGGAACAATGACCTCTTTAGTCTCTCGAACCTACTTCTCTTTCCTCTTTGTTGTATTTTTGGGACATGTCTTTCCCCAATTTCCAGTATCTTCTCCTCAAAGGTCATTAGCATCTCTTCCGTTGTCTTCGCCTTGAAGATGGTTTTCCAATCTACTACTTTCATGCTAGATGAAACATCTTCCCAGTTTATAGCTTTGGAGTGAAAATTTAAAAATTCGAATTTGCTTCTTTCTGTTGTTCGTGTTTTTTTCATTTCCTGTTGCTTTTATATTGGTTGTTATTTCAATAATGTTGTGATCCGATATTATACGTTATCAGTTAGGTTGCTGTTGTTTGTGAATACCAAATGTAGGCAGTTTTTTTCCTTGTGTTTTCTGTTATTTCTTGTGTTAACATAAATTCATCAGCTAGAGCTAGTAGCATTTTTACCCGCTCCTGATCTTCCTGTGTGCCCCCCTTTTCCTGGTGTATACATATATTTTTTCCTATCCTTTTATATTTCATGAATGGAAAATTAAAATCACCACAGGGAAAAATATTTGGGGTTGGAGAATGTAGAACTTTTACCCAGTTTCTTACCTCTGTAATGGAATCTGAAAATTTTGAGGTTGGCCTGTTCGGGGGTCTGTACATTACAATTAATACCATATTTAATTTTTCAACTTTTGCTGCTACACATTCTACGTAGCTGTTTGAGGTACTTATAGTCATTTCTGCCATATCCCTTTCGCGTGTGTAAATAGCACACCCTCCTTTACATCTCACTGTTCTGTCGGCTTGGAGGATGTTATAGTTGTCAATTTGCATTTATTTTTTGTGAATACAGAATTCACAGTTTTCACAATTCACCTGGCAGTCCTTTAGATGGGTTTCCGTGAGGCATGCAAAATCTGCTCCGGTTTCTTGCATGAGTCCTTTCAGGTATAAAAGTTTGTCCGGGGAATGGTTTGATTTAAGGCCCTGAATGTTGGCTAGGATTATTTTTATTTTTTCCATTTTTAGTTTTTACATACTTGTGTTTCCGATTCGTTTTCCAATGATGGTGCCGGTTTCGTTGCCTTGTGATCCTCCGAGAATTTTCCCCTCTTTATCTGGTTCGATACCCGTTGTCCCGATAACGCATGTAATGTCTTTCTGTATGCCTTCTCTACGGGTCTCGGATCCCTGTATTTGTCAGTTGGTTTTGTATTTGTTGGATGGTATTCAATGGTTGAATTGTGTGGGCTACATTTAAAGAATTGGTAGCCCTCTTTGTTGCTGGGTTCGTCTGCTCACCTGTCGGGTTCCTTTGAGGGTGGTGGTAACGGCATTTTTGTCCGTATTCCTCCCATATCTTGCATAGATGTTGCAGACAGTAAGATGGTGGAACTTGTACTTTTTTGAAATTTGCAATAACCTCTTGTGTAATGTGTGTTACATAACGTTGGATGTGCATCGATGTATTGCCCATGCCGATATCTGCAGTACCCTTTTGGGTAGTATTTACAGACGGTATGTTCAACGCTTCTATTGCTTGTTATCTGATTATTTTCGATGTTCTTAGTTTTGTTATTATCATTGTTTTTCTTCAGCTGTTTATTTCCTACGTTTTTAGTTTTTATCTTTTTATTTTGCTCGTTGGGCAGTTTTACTACATCGCAACTTTTATTTATCTCTTTTCTTTGTATTATGTCTTTATTCCGCATGTGTATATATATATATATATATATATATATATATATATATATATATATATATATATATGAGATTGAGCGAAAAAAAATAAATTAAAAATGCAGGAAGAAGAGGACACAAATCTAAATTGTTCTTAATAAGAGCAGAAGAAGTAATTTAAATTCATTTTTATTTTTGTTTTCATTCGAGACGTGTTTGCACGTTCTTTCTAATTGCAGAGAATTAATTCAGCTTAGAACCGTCAATCCCTCGAGGCCTGGGACGCTAAAACGTTGGATTAAGCAGGGACTGAGAACAAGCTGCACGAGGGGAGGCCAAATTAAAGGGGAAAATTAATTTTTAAGAGAGAACGACGCCCCAAATTCGTGTCGTAATTTTTGGATTTTTGTTTTTGTTTTACTGTTCTTATTGTTTGTTTTGTTCTTTTACTGCATCCATTTAACGCAGTAGTTAAGGTCTTTATAGCATTTGCATTTATATATACTATTATATATATATATATATAACGTAAAGAACGACGCTTTGTATAGGAGAATTATCCGCGCAAGGTGTAGTGGTTATCATATCTGACCGGCAATCGGAAGATCCCGGGTTCGATTCCCGGGTGGGTACCTCATTTTTTCATTTGTTTCGTTCTTTCGCTCTCATCTTGCGCGGATAATTCTCCTATACAAAGCGTCGTTCTTTACGTTAATTATACTGCGTGTTTGCAGTTATAATGTATATAATGTTACGGCAAGCGGGAGGTGCCCCTTTGGGGCATTGGTTTCTGCGTGTATGTAGAGGAATTACGGCATTTGTTTGGGTGAGGCCTGTGGTGTAGTGGTTATCATATCTGACCGGCAATCGGAAGATCCCGGGTTCGATTCCCGGGTGGGTACCTCATTTTTTCATTTGTTTCGTTCTTTCGCTCTCATCTTGCGCGGATAATTCTCCTATACAAAGCGTCGTTCTTTACGTTAATTATACTGCGTGTTTGCAGTTATAATGTATATATATATATATATATATATATCTCCCACCAGGATTCGAACTAAGGTTCTCTGGTTCGGAGGCGCATGTGCAAAAATGTGTTTGTTTCCATATATATATATATATATATATATGTATTTCCAGTTCGGTAGTTTATCTTTGCTGTAGAGTGTCAAATATAAAATTAATTGAATATAGATTTAAAAATATTTATGTATTCAAAGAAAATGTGTTATACAATTTTTTGAAGTGTAAAATTTGGCGGGAAATGCGTTACACATGCAAAAATGTTTATTTATTGAGGTTTCTAAATGTTTTATTTATAATATCAAGGCATAAATTATTATGAAATATGTAACTTTACCTTCAGAGAATAAAACATAAATTGAATTAAAGCCACGAATACGCGTAACAATGTAAAAATGGTAGAAAGATATTTAATAGTTGGAGGATTGAAGGTTTTTATGAAATAGAATAAATAATTTTGTTTTCCCTTAAAAATGAAGTAGCCCAATCAATAATACTGTAGGTACAAAAGAAATTAGTAAATATAAATTAATGTAGGCTTGTATTGTTTTATTATTTTTATTGTAGTTTGTATAATTAAGTCAAAGTACTGTATAATAAATATGGTATGTGGTAAAAATGCCAGAGGTAAGAAATTTCGTAGTTAGGTGAACCTAACTACTGCTACTTTAGTACTAATATAGTATTAGTATTAATACTACATACTCTGTATACTATTCCATTTTTACCGAGAATCATGTTATATAAGCGATAAACCAAAGGTCTCGTTTGAAGGAATCCGGAATTGAGCTGGAGATCATATACGGTTCAAAATTACTCGTTCCGTAGCCCCTCTTCATATTCGCTCTTTCCCTTTTTGTAGAATTTGGATTTTGCCCAAATGCATCAAAACCTCTTAATATTCTGAAAAATTTGTGAAAATTTGAACCCACACTGAACATATAAAATATGAGAACCATTTTCATAACCAGTAGATTTCTTAACCGCATACAATTAATTAATTAGTTCTTTAAAAATATTTTATCAACTACTCAACAGCTTAGGATTGATAATTAAATTACAAAGACACGCAGGAAACAAACAAACACCCATTGAGTGAATATAGTGTTACTTTGGTCTTTTCCGTTTGGGGGCTAGCAGCGAATTTTAATGAAAATCGGTATACTAATGTAGTTTTGGTCAATAATTTCAAAAATAACTTTCTTTTTTTGGAGAAATGAAAAACAAACATGTTAGAACACTTTAAATAATTAATGTGTTTTAACTAGCTTAAACTAGTTACAGAGGATTGCGTTAAATTTAGCCACAGTCACAAACTGCTACCGTTTATGAAAAAGTGCTCTAAGTGTGGGAAAGTGTGTTACCTTCATAAAAATATCCAGTTCTTTCGTTACCAAAAGCGTCGGTCAAACGTTAAAAAGTGCAACTTTACGAAGAATACGTTTTTTGAAGGATCCCAGGCAGATCTGTAAAAGTAGCCGAAAAAATCAAGAATTAATGCCCAGTTAGGTCAATTGAATGCCCGGTTAGGTCAACTGTACGCCCTTGACGATTGGTTAGGTTAAGTCATGATATTTTCGTTAAAAACACATTAATTATTTAAAGTGCTCTAACATGTTTGTTTTCTTTTCTCAAAAAAAAAAAAAAAAAGAAAGTTATTTTTGAAATCAGTGACCAAAACTACATTAGTATACTGATTTTCATTAAAATTCGCTGCTAGCCCCCAAACAGAAAAAATCCGTTACTTTAGCATATATATATAAAACACTATCTCTGTAATATATATATATAGGGTGGGGCACGGGAACCAAGTGTTTTTGGAATAATCAGGAAAATGATATTTATTTTTGTAAAGAAAATATATTGGTAGAACAACATTCGTAAGAACATAGCATTTCATGTCATAATAATCATGTACCGAAAATTATATCTGGCATATGATGTCCTTGGCCGTCGACGCATTGTTGAAGGCGTTTACGAAAATTGGCCTCCACTCTTCCCAGCAGGTCTCTGTTGATTTGGATGATTTGTTGACGGATCGCTTCCTTCAATGCATCTAATGTACGGGGCTTGTCCTCGTAGACACGTGACTTGAGGTACCTCCATAGAAAGAAGTCACATGTGGACAAGTCAGGGGACCGAGGGGGCCATGCAATGTCACCAAATCTCGAAATGAGATGGTTGGGAAACAGGGGGCGAAGAACAGCCATTGACGCTCTGGCGGTGTGTGGCGTGGCCCCATCTTGCTGAAACCACAAATGTCGACGAGCAATACGCCTTCTTCGTAACTCAGGGATGAAAAAGGTGTTCACCATCTCAATGTAACGCCCAGATGTTATGGTAACGGTAACCCCATTTTGTTCGAAGAAATAGGGACCGATGACGCCAAACTTTCCCACCGCGCACCAAACTGTAACCTTAGGGCTATGCAGCGGTTTTTCATGGAGTTGTCGCGGATTTTCAGCAGCCCAATACCGACAGTTTTGATTGTTGACGGCCCCATTAAGGTGGAAATGGGCTTCATCACTCATTACCACCATCATGTTTTCATTCTGCTCATAAAGTGCAAGCATTTCCTGTGCAAAATTCAGTCGTTAGGGGCAATCGTTTACATTCAATTCCTGCACCATCGCTAACTTGTATGGGTGAAAATGTAATTCTTCATGCAAAATCCGTCTAACAGTACGATTGCTGATTCCGAGTGCAGCTGAATGTCTCCGAGCAGAGCGGCCTGGGCTTTGCAACATCGCTTGTCTGACCCTTTCAACGTTCTCTGGAGTACGCACAGTGCGTTGCGGCCCTTCGGTTTTGTTTTCATTATTGAGCCTCCTGTTCGAAGATTGTTAACCCAACGTAAGATTGTGTCACGAGCGGGAACAGAGTCATTTCGATGAATGTTGAATCTGCGGCGAAACGCACGCTGAACTGCTGTCACTGACTCGCCACTCCTAACAAAATGATCATACGCGAACATGCGGTGTTCTAACGTCCACTGCTCCATGATGGCACCTGAAAGATAAAGGTGAGTGTTAGTTAAAGTTAAATGCTATGAACCCAGAAATGGAATGCTACCTACTGCACGCCCCTCCCATTCCTAATGGCCGATTACTAGCTATTCAAAAAACACTTGATTCCCGTGCCCCACCCGTATATATAAGCAAGACACCACAGGGAAACGGAAAATAAAACACGAAGTCCGAGCGCTTTCGTGATATATTCACATCTTCAGGGACAAGGGAGAATAGGCAGAATTTACAAAGTACAGGAGTTTAAATACGCAAGCGAAAAAATTCCTCAATAGGCAACTCAATCTAAAAACATAATCTAAAAACATAGTCTAAAAATTCCCTAATAGGTAACTTAATCTAAAGGCTACTAAACTACCGAATACATAGAAAACTATTAACTACATAAAAGAAATTATACAATTAAAAATGTACTCATAAAAATAAGGATCACCTGAAGATCAGGGCCCCCAGCCTTCTTTAATTAGCTTTATAAGGCTAACTAACGAAAATATCACGACTTAACCTAACCAATCGTCAAGGGCGTACAGTTGACCTAACGATTGGTTAGGTTAGGTCGTGATATTTTAGTTAGTTAGCCTTATAAGGCTAACTGAAGAAGGCTGGGGGCCCTGATCTTCAGGTGATCCAAAAATAATAGTTATTAAAAATAATAATATTTATTTATAAGGAGGATTAAATAATTAAAATGGGCAATTAAGTGGTAAGAATGTGGTAGTCTAAGGAAAAAGACGTGGCGCAATCTTCGACACGTGTTGTTTCCAGAATATTCTACCACCTTTCTGACAATGTATGAATCTAATTTGTAAAGGCCAGGACTAATATTAAGAACATAATCAAAATTATTCTTGATCACACTCGATTCAATTATATTTCTACTAACAATGGATTTACTAGAAATTAATTTGGAGGCATTTTTCCATTGTATGGGATGGTTAGTATCTCTTACGTAAATGAAAATGGCGTTAGATTCCTGGCCCGTTCTGATGCTGTATTTGTACTGCTTAATACGTAATTCTAGGGTCTTGCCATTTTGACCAATGTAAAATTTATTACATAATGTACATGGAATTTTATATACACAACCCTGTTCATTTAAAGGAGAGTTTTTAATCAATATATTCTTAATCACATCTAAATTTTTGAACGCGATATTTACGGTAAAAGTCCTCAGTAGTTTCGGCTCACTCACATTAAGGTAAAACGCAGTTTTTTCTACTTTGTTCCTAAGATGCTTACGAATTTGTAGCCCACAATTCATTGATGATGAAATTAGTAAAATCTATAAAATTGCGTTTGATTTAAAATATCCAAAGAACTGCATAGATCAGTCATGACGAACCACTGACCCGCGGTTCAAGTACTGACCCACGAGTCAATTTTTGTGTGCTTACGAGCTCTTATTTAAATAAAATATGACTTTAATTTTTAATATTTTCGATCTTACAGTTTTAAAATTATTTTATTCTCCCACCGAAACAAACAGCTAATACACATTGAAACGGTTTTAAACGTATAGTGTACGTTTAAATACGTGTGTGTATGTATGACGACTTACAATTCATCTACTTCCCCCATACTATTGAATTTGAAGATCTTCAGTTATCAGCTTTTCATTGGTTTGACATTGGTAATTTAGAAATGGAATTAGTTGACTTCCAAGAAAGTGCAGTATGGAAGACTAAATTTATTGATCTTAAGCTGAAGTTTCAAGAAAAGGAATTGGAGTCGTCAATTTTGGGTGTAACCAGAGAACAATAATCAATAGAAAGAGTAGAGAATCTTATTCTTGCAGGATGGAACTCTTCACTAAATTATTTTGCTTCAATGAAAAAGCTAGTATTAGCTATGCTAAATGTTTGGTTCATCTTATTCATGTGAACAGTTTATTTTCTTCCATGAATTTCGTCAAATCCACCACTAGGAATCGCCTTGGCACAGATATGAGTGTTGCATTTTGAGACTGAAGGCAATTAAATATAAACCTCGGATCAAAACATTAGCAGCTAAAATCCAACAAGTTTCTCCCTAAAAATAGTAAGTAAATAAGTTATTTTGACCCAATTTTTTTTTTTTTTAAATCAAAATAACAAAATGACCAGCCAGCAAAAAAGGTTCGCCACCACTGGCGTAGATAAATCTTTAAAAATGACAAAGAAAACCTTCTACGAGATAAATAAAAACTCCTTATACCACTAAAAACGTCCTAGCATTACCATTTATGAAAATTTCCTTGAACTGCCGAAACTACTGAGGACTTTCAACATAAATATCGCGTTCAAAAATTTAGATGTAATTAATAATATATTGATTAAAAACGCTCCTTTAAATGAACAGGGTTGTGTATATTAAATTCCAAGCACATTATATAATAAATTTTACATTGGTCAAAATGCAAGACCCCTAGAATTACGTATTAAGCAGTGCAAATACAGCATCAGAACCAGCCAGGAATCTAAGTCCATTTTTCATCCGTAAGAGATAGTAACCATCCAATAGACTGGAAAAATGCCTCCAAATTAATTTCTATTAAATCCATTGTTAGTAGAAGTATAATTGAATCGAGTGTGACAAAATAATTTTGAAAATGTTCTTAATATTAGTCCTGGCCTTTACAAATTAGATTCATACACTGTCAGAAAGGTGGTGGAATATTCTGGAAACAGCGCGTGTGAAGATTGCGCCACGTCTTTTTCCTTAGACTATAGCATTCTTGCCACTTAATTACCCGTTTTAATTATTTAATCCTCCTTATAAATAAATATTATTATTTTTAATAACTATTATTATCTTTGGATCAACTAAAGATCATGGCCCCAGCCTTCTTTAGTTAGCCTTATAAGGCTAACTAACGAATCTATCATGACCTAACCTAACCAATCGTTAGGTCAAATGTATGACCTTAATGATTGGTTACCTTAGGTCGTGATATTTTTGTTAATTAGCCTTATAAAGCTAACTAAAGAAGACTGGAGCCCTGATCTTCAGGTGATCCTTATTTTTGTGTACATTTTTAATTGCATAGTTTTCTATGCATTGGTAGTTTAGTAGCCTTTAGATTAAGTTACCTACTAGGAAATTTTTAGACGATGTTTTCAGATTATGTTTTTAGATTGATTTGCCTATTGGGGAATTTTTTCGCTTGTGTATTTAAACTCCTGTACTTTTTAAAATTCTGCCTATTACTCCCTTGTCCCTGAAGATGTGAATATATCACGAAAGCGCTCGGACTTCTTGGTTCATTTTTCCGTTTCCCTTCTGGTTCCTTGCTTATTAAAAGATCACGTGCTGTTTGTGAATTGTTTGCATATATATATATATACAAACACAGTATATAACACTGTCTCTGTAATATATATATGTATATATATATATATATATATGTGTGTATATACAGTATATATATATATATATATTATAATATATAATATATATATATAATATATATATATATATATATATATATATATATAACTTATGGAGATATGATAAATAGTAATCGTTGAAATTAATCTTCTTGCCTTACCATGTGGTGCAAGAAGAACTTGGATACGATGCGATGAAATTTTGGATGATTGTGCGGTCCAAGTTTTCCCAAAATTCAGTCGATATTTCCGTTAGATACGACACAGATGTGGGGGGAGGGCTTGTTTTCCGCAAATGGCGATCAAGATGCTCTCAACCGTGATTAATAGGATTCATATCTGGGCTTCTCGGAGCCCAAGAGAGAATTTTCTCTCTCTTTCACTTAGTAGCGTTTTTTATAACACGTTTATGGTAAACTAGTTTCCCCTGAAGAAACACTGGAGCAAATTCTTGGATGATGACGTATTTTCTTGAAATGAACATTCTTTGACATGTGTACTTTATTTGTTTCTGCGGAGCTCTGTAAATTATAAGCAAACATGACCTAAATATTAATTAAAGGCCTTAATAATAATAATAATAATAATAATAATAATAATAATTAGAAATAATAGTAATAATAATAATAATAATATAATAACAATAATAATAATAAAACACAGGCCTGCGAATGAGAACTTTGTAAGAGTTGTCACTGACTCGCCACTCCTAACAAAATGATCATACGCGAACATGCGGTGTTCTAACGTCCACTGCTCCATGATGGCACCTGAAATAAAGGTGAGTGTTAGTTAAAGTTAAATGCTATGAACCCAGAAATGGAATGCTACCTACCGCACGCCCCTCCCATTCCTAATGGCCGATTACTAGCTATTCAAAAAACACTTGATTCCCGTGCCCCACCCGTATATATAAGCAAGACACCACAGGGAAACGGAAAAATAAACACGAAGTCCCGAGCGCTTTCGTGATATATTCACATCTTCAGGGACAAGGGAGAATAGGCAGAATTTACAAAGTACAGGAGTTTAAATACGCAAGCGAAAAAATTCCTCAATAGGCAACTCAATCTAAAAACATAATCTAAAACATAGTCTAAAAATTCCCTAATAGGTAACTTAATCTAAAGGCTACTAACTACCGAATACATAGAAAACTATTAACTACATAAAAGAAATTATACAATTAAAAATGTACACATAAAAATAAGGATCACCTGAAGATCAGGGCCCCCAGCCTTCTTTAATTAGCTTTATAAGGCTAACTAACGAAAATATCACGACTTAACCTAACCAATCGTCAAGGGCGTACAGTTGACCTAACGATTGGTTAGGTTAGGTCGTGATATTTTAGTTAGTTAGCCTTATAAGGCTAACTGAAGAAGGCTGGGGGCCCTGATCTTCAGGTGATCCAAAAATAATAATAGTTATTAAAAATAATAATATTTATTTATAAGGAGGATTAAATAATTAAAATGGGCAATTAAGTGGTAAGAATGTGGTAGTCTAAGGAAAAAGACGTGGCGCAATCTTCGACACGTGTTGTTTCCAGAATATTCTACCACCTTTCTGACAATGTATGAATCTAATTTGTAAAGGCCAGACTAATATAAGAACATAATCAAAATTATTCTTGATCACACTCGATTCAATTATATTTCTACTAACAATGGATTTACTAGAAATTAATTTGGAGGCATTTTTCCATTGTATGGGATGGTTAGTATCTCTTACGTAAATGAAAATGGCGTTAGATTCCTGGCCCGTTCTGATGCTGTATTTGTACTGCTTAATACGTAATTCTAGGGTCTTGCCATTTTGACCAATGTAAAATTTATTACATAATGTACATGGAATTTTATATACACAACCCTGTTCATTTAAAGGAGAGTTTTTAATCAATATATTCTTAATCACATCTAAATTTTTGAACGCGATATTTACGGTAAAAGTCCTCAGTAGTTTCGGCTCACTCACATTAAGGTAAAACGCAGTTTTTTCTACTTTGTTCCTAAGATGCTTACGAATTTGTAGCCCACAATTCATTGATGATGAAATTAGTAAAATCTATAAAATTGCGTTTGATTTAAAATATCCAAAGAACTGCATAGATCAGTCATGACGAACCACTGACCCGCGGTTCAAGTACTGACCCACGAGTCAATTTTTGTGTGCTTACGAGCTCTTATTTAAATAAAATATGACTTTAATTTTTAATATTTTCGATCTTACAGTTTTAAAATTATTTTATTCTCCCACCGAAACAAACAGCTAATACACATTGAAACGGTTTTAAACGTATAGTGTACGTTTAAATACGTGTGTGTATGTATGACGACTTACAATTCATCTACTTCCCCCATACTATTGAATTTGAAGATCTTCAGTTATCAGCTTTTCATTGGTTTGACATTGGTAATTTAGAAATGGAATTAGTTGACTTCCAAGAAAGTGCAGTATGGAAGACTAAATTTATTGATCTTAAGCTGAAGTTTCAAGAAAAGGAATTGGAGTCGTCAATTTTGGGTGTAACCAGAGAACAATAATCAATAGAAAGAGTAGAGAATCTTATTCTTGCAGGATGGAACTCTTCACTAAATTATTTTGCTTCAATGAAAAAGCTAGTATTAGCTATGCTAAATGTTTGGTTCATCTTATTCATGTGAACAGTTATTTTCTTCCATGAATTTCGTCAAATCCACCACTAGGAATCGCCTTGGCACAGATATGAGTGTTGCATTTGTGAGACTGAAGGCAATTAAATATAAACCTCGGATCAAAACATTAGCAGCTAAAATCCAACAAGTTTCTCCCTAAAAATAGTAAGTAAATAAGTTATTTTGACCCAATTTTTTTTTTTTAAATCAAAAGTAACAAAAATGACCCGCCAGCAAAAAAGGTTCGCCACCACTGGCGTAGATAAATCTTTAAAAATGGCAAAGAAAACCTTCTACGAGATAAAATAAAAAACTCCTTATACCACTAAAAACGTCCTAGCATTACCATTTAATGAAAATTTCCTTGAACTGCCGAAACTACTGAGGACTTTCAACATAAATATCGCGTTCAAAAATTTAGATGTAATTAATAATATATTGATTAAAAACTCTCCTTTAAATGAACAGGTTGTGTATATTAAATTCCAAGCACATTATATAATAAATTTTACATTGGTCAAAATGGCAAGACCCCTAGAATTACGTATTAAGCAGTGCAAATACAGCATCAGAACCAGCCAGGAATCTAAGTCCATTTTCATTCACGTAAGAGATAGTAACCATCCAATAGACTGGAAAAATGCCTCCAAATTAATTTCTATTAAATCCATTGTTAGTAGAAGTATAATTGAATCGAGTGTGACAAAAAATAATTTTGAAAATGTTCTTAATATTAGTCCTGGCCTTTACAAATTAGATTCATACACTGTCAGAAAGGTGGTGGAATATTCTGGAAACAGCGCGTGTTGAAGATTGCGCCACGTCTTTTTCCTTAGACTATAGCATTCTTGCCACTTAATTACCCGTTTTAATTATTTAATCCTCCTTATAAATAAATATTATTATTTTTAATAACTATTATTATCTTTGGATCAACTAAAGATCATGGCCCCAGCCTTCTTTAGTTAGCCTTATAAGGCTAACTAACGAATCTATCATGACCTAACCTAACCAATCGTTAGGTCAAATGTATGACCTTAATGATTGGTTACCTTAGGTCGTGATATTTTTGTTAATTAGCCTTATAAAGCTAACTAAAGAAGACTGGGAGCCCTGATCTTCAGGTGATCCTTATTTTTGTGTACATTTTTAATTGCATAGTTTTCTATGTATTGGTAGTTTAGTAGCCTTTAGATTAAGTTACCTACTAGGAAATTTTTAGACGATGTTTTCAGATTATGTTTTTAGATTGATTTGCCTATTGGGGAATTTTTTCGCTTGTGTATTTAAACTCCTGTACTTTTTAAAATTCTGCCTATTACTCCCTTGTCCCTGAAGATGTGAATATATCACGAAAGCGCTCGGACTTCTTGGTTCATTTTTCCGTTTCCTTCTGGTTCCTTGCTTATTAAAAAGATCACGTGCTGTTTGTGAATTGTTTGCATATATATATATACAAACACAGTATATAACACTGTCTCTGTAATATATATATGTATATATATATATATATATATATGTGTATATACAGTATATATATATATATATATATATATATATATATATATATATATATATATAATATAATATTATATATATATATACTTATGGAGATATGATAAATAAGTAATCGGTTGAAATTAATATCTTCTTGCCTTACCATGTGGTGCAAGAAGAACTTGGATACGATGCGATGAAATTTTGGATGATTGTGCGGTCCAAGTTTTCCCAAAATCCAGTCGATATTTCCGTTAGATACGACACAGATGTGGGAGGAGGGCTTGTTTTCCGCAAATGGCGATCAAGATGCTCTCAACCGTGATTAATAGGATTCATATCTGGGCTTCTCGGAGCCCAAGAGAGAATTTTCTCTCTCTTTCACTTAGTAGCGTTTTTTATAACACGTTTATGGTAAACTAGTTTCCCCTGAAGAAACACTGGAGCAAATTCTCTTGGATGAGTACGTATTTTCTTGAAATGAAACATTCTTTGACATGTGTACTTTATTTGTTTCTGCGGAGCTCTGTAAATTATAAGCAAACATGACCTAAATATTAATTAAAGGCCTTAATAATAATAATAATAATAATAATAATAATAATAATTAGAAATAATAGTAATAATAATAATAATAATAATAATAACAATAATAATAATAAAACACAGGCCTGCGAATGAGAACTTTGTAAGAGTTGTTTTCTTACTAATAACTGATTTTATATAATTCAACTACGCTGATTTCGAATAAGGTGTCCATTTTTTTCTATCACGTAAGGATTTTCTGCAAACTGGAAGTGAAAAAACAACAACATAAATAAATATTATTTATTTCAATTTCCATTAGGTACCTATTTCGCTTTGTTATACTAATTACAAATGCAAAAACAACTTTAAAAAGAAAGAAGACTATTAATGTCAATTACATATTCATCTTTATTTGTCCTGAGTTTTCTTGTGAGATCTATGCCTTTTAGTCTCGAATGTACGCGCTGTTCTTTTTCTTTTATGTAATAATTCTGGAGTATCCCGTTTCAACATCCAGCTGTAATCAGCCATCATGCTGATGTCCCACCTTCCCCGATATCTCCTCTCCATTTCTTTGATGTCTTGGTGAAACCGTTCTCCTTGTTCTTCGCTGAAGTGCTCCTAGATTCTGAGGGAAGTAATCCAAGTGTGAATGTAAGAAATGTAATTTTAAATTCATATTACAACCCAACTCTATGAACTTATTTAGCATGTTGTTCACAATTATTTGGTAATTTGGGTCCTTGTTGTTCCCCAAAAATTTGTTGATAACATCCTTAAAAGCAATCCACGCTTCTTTTTCAATATTGTTCATTGTTCTTTTAAAGTGTTCATCCAAAGTCAGTTTTCTAATCTGGGGACCAACGAAACTTCCTTCTTTCAGTTTTGCTTCCGAAAGAGTTGGGAATTTACCACACAGATACTTAAAACAATCTCCATCTTCGTTCAAGGCCTTAAGAAATTGCTTCATCAAGCCCAATTTTATGTGAAGCGGAAGTAAAAGGACTTTTTTCGTGTCAACCAAACTTTCACGTTGAATGTTTTTAGAACTAGGTGTCAGGTTGACTCTGCGTGGTCATTCCTTTTTTATCCAGTGCTGAGTTCTTGCTTGGCTATCTCATTCACACAAAAGATATGGAAACTTCGCGTAACCTGGTTGTTGACCTAACAACATACAAATCACTTTTAAGTCTCCACAAAGTAGTCAACCGTGTTCTTTGTATTTAACCTTAACTAGAAGAAGCTCAAGATTTTCGTACGTTTCCTTCAAGTGAACCGGAACAGGAACGGATGCATACAAGTTACCGTTGTGAAGGAGGACGCCTTTTAAACTTCTTTTGGAGGAATCAATGAAAAGTCTCCACTCATTTGGGTCATAGACTGTAGTGCCTAGCTTAACCCTTCGTGTGCTGATGGGGTCCACTGGACCCCAAGCATATTTAAAAAATATGCCACTCATTCAAATATTATTTTTAGAGCCTGGTCATCTATGACTTTTATTGCATGTAGGTATGGTATATACTCACAAAATATCAAAATATAAGAGAAAAATGTCACACCATTTGGAAGTGACAGGGTAGCAAACTTGAATGGGATCTGCCTTACCCCACCTCGCCTGCAATGTGACTAATTTATTTTAATTTTTTTTTCAGATTTTTTCATAAATTTCCTTAGATTTTCATTCTAATAGCAACGTCAATTCCAGTATCGACGTTTTATGCTCCTAGCAGGGTGGGAGAGGGAGATGTAGATGTAGACCAACCAAATTTGTCAGATGATAGTGAATCAGAAGTAGACTTATCTGATGCTAGTGAATATGAATATGTTGAACAATCTTCTGACAGTGACTTTAGTGGTTTTGATAGTGACAATGCAAGCGATCATGATGATGATGATGACAATATTGTGTTAGGGGAAGATAACTTTGTGTGGTGCACTGAGCCTCCCCGGCATAGACGAAGTGTGAGGCAAAACATTGTTCGTGAAGAAGGTGGTGTTCATGAAAGTGTACCTACGCATGCTGCATCTGCTACTTTCAGCTTCTTTATCACAGATGAAATTGTTGAATTGGTTCTCGATGCAACAAATCAAAAAGGTGGTGCTCTCTATGGTGAAAAATGGAAACAGCTGGATTCTATTGAGCTGATGGCATGGCTAGGACTTCATCACAGATCTGGGCTGGACAAAGATAGCTTCCGCCCAGTTGATGAATTATTTGGTACTAAGACCAGTCCACCAGTTTATCGTGCTTCTATGAGCCGTGACCGTTTCAAAGAAATAAAAAGGTCAATAAGATTTGATAATATGACTACTCGTGCAGAACGAAGGAATGGTGAACAAGGCAAGTTGGCGCCTATATTCGAAGTTTGGCAGAAGTTTATTGAAGCATGTCAAATAAACTATAAAGCCAACACATATGTAACTGTGGATGAATCTCTACTCGCATTTCGAGGGAAATGCTCATTCAAAGTATACATGCCATCTAAACCAGATAAGTATGGCATAAAGGTTTGGAGTATGGCCGACGTTAAGAATGGGTATCTTCTAAATGGCCAGATATACAGTGGAAAAGGTCCTGAAGGTCCACAACGCCACCAAGCCCAAAGAGTTGTTCGAGATCTTACTTCAACTATTGTGAAGTCAGGAAGAAATGCTACCACTGACAACCTGTTTACTGATGTTGACCTTGCCATAGAACTACTTGATAAAAATTTTACACTCTTAGGAACTATGAGGAAAAATAAGCGCCAAATACCTAAATCATTTCAATCCTCAAATGATCGTCAGCTCTATTCATCAAAGTTTGGCTTTAATCGGGACCAGCATCTTATGAAATGCAGCTATGTCCCAAAGGTAAGAAAGGCAGTTCTGTTATTAAGCACCATGCATTTCGACCAAAAAAAGCAGCAGGAAGAACCTTTCAAACCTGATGTAATTCTAGATTACAATGCCACAAAGGAGCTGTTGATCGATTAGACCAACTTATCAAAACTTACTCATGTAAGCGCATAACAAAACAGATGGCCATTAGTTATCTTCTACTGGATGGTAGATGTTGCAGCTTACAATGCTAGTTGCTGTTTCATGGAGAAAACCCCCGATGTGTATCAAGGGAATCAAAGGCGAAGGAAATTTCTGGCAGACTTAGCAGAACAGCTCTGCAAACCAGCAATCCAGAAACGTTTTGAGTCAGCTGGTAGATATTTGCCAGAGCATGTTAGAGCATGTATGGAGGCATTTATGGATGAGGTAAAGCAGCACCCCAGCCAAGGCCTAATCCAGGAGGTAGGAAGAGATGTGGAAAGTGCCCAAGGAAGATGGATAAGAAGACGAGAAAGTCATGCACAAAATGTGGTGTGCCTCTTTGCGAAAGTCACTCCAACTATGTATGTGATGACTGTGTACAGTAAACATTGTTTTATATGTTCTATGTTTCTATTTCTTTCTATTCTATAATCTATATTGTGAATATAAAAAGTGTTTCTGAGTGCTGAATTCTTTAAGTTAAAAAATTCTTAAATAAATGTAAAAAAAAAAAAAGGGACACATGGTGAATTGGCTCCACGTGCCGTGTCCTGGTCAACATATGTACAAACTTTAGTATATATAAACTCAAGCATATGGCAGAAATTCACCATTGAAGTTTGGGGTCTGGGTGACCCCACATAGTCTTCTTTGTTAGTCGGTCCCACCTAGCCCACGAAGGATTAATTATTAGTTCCGAAACATTTTTGCAATATACCAGTGAATTTTCTTGAGAAAAATATTGGATGAATTCTTTTTCTCGATTTCTGTGCCAGTAAAATGACGTCCCGGGAGAAAGCAAGTTTTTTGCACGAAGTGTGGATCCCAAAATTTCTGAAGAATCCTTCGGGAGACACAAATCTCACCAAATCATTAAGTTCACTTTGCGTAAACAATTGAGGTTCACCAGATGTTTCGGTTTGAAAACAATCAATATCATCGTTTCCATCGTCATCAGACACCGAATCAGATGAAGTTATATCAAGAGTATTTGGTTTAGCAGGTACATGTATACCAGGTCCATGAGCAACAGGTCTGAAGGTAGACTGAAAGTTTGGATAAGAAATTTCATTTTTATTTTTAGTATTGTAGCCTTGCATGTTACATGAACAAAAATAGTAGTCATTGCTGTGATTTCAAGACTCACACTAGACCATTGGAATCCCAAAAGGTAAATAATCCTTTTTACCTTTACTCCACAGTGTAAGTTATTCAACACAAACACTGCAAACTTTATGTGGAGCCCATGATTTGTCTTGATCCCCAAGTTTCATTCCGAAGTACGCATAGTATGCTTTCTTGACGAAGTCTGTAATATCTCACCTTTGTTTTTTCAAAGTAAATTTTTCACAAATATAACAGAAAATATTTGGCTATTTACACACCCTCTGGTTGCCATAGCGACAAATAAAAAAATTTCAAAAGAGAAATATAGTCACCACGTACCTTTGAATAATAAAGAACTATAACCTCGCACGCACGAGACAGACTGACTCATCTCGTGGCTTGTCAATCACTTGTATACTAGCGGTGCGTTTCTCGAATGTTCTAGAAGACGTTAGGACGTCACTTCTGATCTAGAAGCATTTATAGGCAGTAGTTTTTATCCAAATTTAATTGAGTCAATTTTAATGAAAATTACTTGCATATTAATATGAAATATGACATTTTGTGAAAAATCCGTAGCTGATGGCGAAAAATTAATATTATTTTCGGAATCAGCGTGCAAAAATTACTATATAAGTGATAAAATATTTTAGACAACAAAACCATCGCTGGCCTTTGTTATCGATTCCAGACGTTTACCTACGACAGACGTTAAGCTGATTGGCCTATAATTTCTCGCCGCGCCTTTATCGCCTTTCTTAAAAAAAGGTGTTACATTTGCTAACTTGAAGTTATTTGGTACGCACCGTTCCGAAAGAGAAGCATTAAAAAACTTTGTTAGCGGCACAACAATGCTATCTTTTAATTCTTTTAGTTGTGTGGGCTATATGGAATACGGCCTCGGTGATTTAATCATTTTCATTTCACAAATATAGTGCAGTACCTCCCTTTCACTCACCACAATATTATCTAAAGTATTACCATTATCAAAAGGTATTATGTCTATAACCGTAGGGATATTCGTTACATCTTCTATTGTAAAAACTGACGTAAAAATTCGTTCAGCAGAGTAGCAATTTGCTTGTTTTCAGAAACTAGCTCACCGTCAGAATTTTTCAACGGTCCTAAGACACTCTTTACAGGGTTCCTATTATTAACGTACTCAAAAAACCGTTGGGGTTTCCTTTGCCGCCACGAGCTATGGAAATTTCAAGACTTTTTTACTACGCTTTTCGTTTCACGCCTTTGTTTGTTAAAACGCCTTTAATTGTTTTTTAAAACCGCGTTACCTTCTCGCGCGCAAAGTAAATTTGAGGAAATTCCGCCGGGACCAATCGAATTACGGCAGCCTGAAAAGAAGAGACAGTATTCCTAAACGCGCAGCTCCAACTTCATTAAGATGAAGTCCATCTCCGAGAACAAGTCCCTCCTGCCGTAGAAACTGCTCCAAAAATTCGAAAAATGCACTCCTTCCTGTTGGCAAAGAGACTAAGTTATTGTTAATATAGGTCGCCTTGCTGTAGAACTCGTTACGTTGGATAATTCGAGGAAGTATATATACCTGTTAAAACAATCTTCTTAGTTTTTTCCTTTAGTCGTTCTAATAAGTTCCTATAACTAGCCAGCAGCTCTTCCGATCTAGAATTTAAAACTTTATTAGTACCAACATGAATAACCTACGTTGTGTCCTTAGTGGTTCCGTCTGTAAACTGGTCAGCACTATTCGTTATATCCTCCACCCTTGCATCAGGGTAGCAGAAACGGCGCCTACGATGGTCGTTTCTTCCACAGAATTCCTCGAGCTGCCCTCGAACAATGGAATCACTTATTGTTCATTAATACTGGTAGGCTAGTCTTAGGTTGTCTTAATGGGGCTCCATTACGCACTTGAACGAAGGGTTGGAACTATGGAAAGAGATAAGGCTGTTAGAATTATTTATATCATTAGTAAAAATTGAGGCAGGAGAGGCCGCGACTGAAGAATAACTCCTCTCAGAAGGGCCAAGGGATTCTAGTTTCACCGTCAGGAGCAACACCCTTTCTTCAAACCTCACTCTGGCCTCCCTCTCACGCTGGAGCTCGTTCTTCAGCAAATCCATGTTCCAGCACCACCTACAAACTAATCGATCGTTATTATTAGCTAAATTAAACGCTAAACAGCAAACTTCCTTTCGCACCGACTGCAAGTACTTGACGGGGATGCCATGCTATTAACTAATTAAATTACTAGCGTTTGGAAATTAATAGCGAGTTAATAATAGTAATCTAATATGATGTAAGTCTCCGGGAATAAGTAAAGAGCAATTAATAAATAAAACGTAGGCCTACCGCGTGCTTAGTTGTGACGTCAAAAATGCAAGCCCGAAAAACGTTCTTGAAAAGCAGAAGACAGGTTCCTGTAACACAAAATTGTACTGAACGAATATATACAGTACTAATTAAGTTACCGACAAAGGTTCTGCAAAAGGAAAAGTATTAGTGAAGAGGGATAAAGATACAAGGCAATTTATGAACAATAAAAAAATAAAAATAAAAATAAATAAATAAATAAATAAATAACTTATCTGCCTGCTACTCGCCCAATTTTTTCCCACGGAGGGTGACCACACCCTATTTGATGATCCTGAGCAAAACAAAATCAACCTTATTAGACCATGTTTTCTAAAATATTGAAATTTCACACTTCTCGAGCAAAACAAAACAAGTTATATGCACTCGCCTTAGTTCAGTCAAGTAAATATAATAATAAATGAAGTCAATAATTAAAATATATTTGGTTATGAATAATTAATAACGCGTGGTAATTAAGTTAAGAAACCACTTATTCAATTGGTAACACTGGGCACTATAAAACACGTCTGTTCACAAGGGAAGATATATATATATATATATAATATATATATATATATAAAATGTGTATACACATATATATATATATATATATATATATATATATATACACACACAAACTCAGAATGGTCCCCTGAGAAATTTATGTTAAACACAGACCGTGCATGGAACAAGAAACTCTTCTGGGAAAATTAAATCCACTATAGTCCGAATAAGTAATGGTAAATGACAAATACCATAGTTTTTCTTTTTCATGATGCTAGCCCGACGTGGGCAACGGGTCTCTCGCAAAGAGGTCCCATAAATATAGCTTCCCTCACCAGCTATCGGCATTCTGCAAAGCAGACAGGATCCAGCTTTGGGACATGGATCTAGGGTTTAAAGCAAGCCTAGTCCCACTACATTCAGAACCTCTATATAAGTAAAAGACTCGTTGCATTCATGTCGGTCGAATTGAATAAATCAAAGAAAAAGGGGTAACTATTGTATTTCTAGCCAAAAAAACAAAACTTAAACCTCAACCGGGACATTGAGCGTCCACTTTTCAAGGCACGTAACACGTCCGTTTAATATACACAAACTCAGAATGGTCCCCTGAGAAACTTATATGTTAAACACAGACCGTGCATGGAACAAGGAACTCTTCTGGGAAAATTAAATCCACTATAGTCCGAATAAGTAATGGTAAATGACAAATATCATAGTTTTTCTTTTTCATGATGCTAGCCCGACGTGGGCAACGGGTCTCTCGCAAAGAGGTCCCATAAATATAGCTTCCCTCACCACCTATCTGAAAAAGAAAAACTATGGTATTTGTCATTTACCATTACTTATTCGGACTATAGTGGATTTAATTTTCCCAGAAGAGTTCCTTGTTCCATGCACGGTCTGTGTTTAACATATATATATATATATATACATATATATATATATATATATATATATATATATATATATATATATAATGTGTGTGTATATATATATATATATATATATATATATATATATATATATATATATATATATATATATATATATATATATATATCATATATACACATACCGTGCAAAAGTCAGAAGAGAAAAAAATATGCTTTGGAACACAAGTATTGGACATTTGAGACCTACTGAGTTAAGCTTCCTTTGTATTTAGTACACAGTGCAGATAAAGGGAGAACCATGGGAGATTTTAATAACACACCCGCCCCTTCCAGCTCCATCCCCCCTTGGGGGGAATGGGAGAGATCCCCTAAACGACTAGGGTACGCCTATACGCCTCAGGTAATCTGCACTAAATTTGGTATACACATTAAGAGAGAACCAGTGAAGGTTATAATAACACACCCGCCCCTCCCAGTCCCACCTTCGGGGGGAACTGGTACAGGTGCATAACTGGAGTAAAAAAGTTGGAGGGAGGAGGGACGAACTCAATCCTATTGTTAGAAGTACTCAGTATCTACGGGAATAATTATAAAAGTTGTTCCCCCCCCCCACAACTTTTATAATTACTCCCATAGATAAGGAGTGCATCTAACAATCCGATTGTGTTCGTCCCCGCAACTTTTTTATTCCGGTTATGCCCCCGGACTGGTAGGGGGCCTCTTCAATGGCTAAACATCTAAACGGCTACGACAATCTGCACCAAATTTAGTATAGGCATACACCTTAAAGGAGAACCATGGAAGGCTTTACTAACACGCCCACCCCTCTAGTACCCCACTGGTGGGGGCTGGGAGAGTGTCCCCTAAACGGCTAGGGTAATCTGCACCAAATTCAGTATAAAAGTTAAGGGAAGACCAGGGAAGGTTTTGGTAAGAAACCTGCCCCTTCCATTGGCCCCACTTTGTAAGGGGACTGGGAGGGGGACCCCCAAACGGCTCTAGCAATCTACACATAATTTAGTGCAATATTTTCAATGGCCAAACCATTGAAAATATTTGTGCAGACCCCCAGGACCGATTCAGTGGTGCAGCTCTCCAAAACGGAGCTACACGATTGAATTGGTAATGGAAGCCTGCACGATTATTTTAAATGGTTTTACCATTACGTGGTCGCTCATGGATCCAGGTACTAGCGGATCCATGTAGTAACATACTTAGTAATACCAGCCCCTCCCAGTTGCCCCACTAATGAAGAGGGCCTGGGAGGGGAGCCCCCTAAACGGTTAAATTAATCTGCACCAAATTTGGTATACACATTAAAAGAGAACCGGTGAAAGTTATAATAACATACTCGCACCTTCTATTGTCCCTCTCGTTGTTTCGGGAGCAGCAGGCGTTCTAGTATATTTTTTTCTGCAGGAAAGAGAGACCAAGGGCGAATGCCCCCAAAAAACATTTCCCTTCGACAGAAATGGGCACTAATGTATTTGCTAAATATTTAAATATGTATTTAAATATAATTTGTATTTAAATACTGTATTTGTAAATACTTTTTCTCAGGGTATTTAAATGTGTATTTAAATACATTATTATTGATGTATTTTGTAATTATAAATACATTTTTAAATACATTTGTAAAAAATCCACACTGTTGAAAATCAGCTGGAGACGCTTGAAACGAAGATGCTCAAATGCTGCAATCCTCTGCTTGCAGCAGTAACTCAGGGCTTCAAAACTAGATTCTGTCACTATTTGAATCTTGAACCCAGAGTTAATGATGCAGTTGTCGCAGCAGCCTCTCATCCCTTCTTCAAGCTCAGATGGGTAGGCTTGTAAAAGAGTTTGGATTACCAGACCACGACAGAAATTGTTCGTGATAAGCTCACTAATGTGGTCAAAGATATGACAGACGATGTGAAAGGGGGCTCACCTCTTTCCTAGGAAAATAATGATGAGTATTTTCACTTTGATGAGACACAATCACCACAATCTGGAGAGGAAAATCAAGACATGGCCGTCATCAGATATCTGAACGACGGAGATACCAACTTGTCCTACCTGTTCAACCACAAAGCCATTCAGAAGGTCTTCATCACATACAACACTACGCTGCCTTCATCAGCTCCAGTTGAGGGTCTTTTTTCTTTTGCCGGAATGATTCATTCACCCAGGAGAGGGAAGCTATCCAACGGACTTTTTGAGAGCTTGACACTGATTAAGGCGAATATGCAGTGGAATGAAAGTGTTTAGAGACTTAGGTCCGGGGTGAACGGAATTTTTTTCCATTATTGGGAGTATTTTAGTGTCATGTTTTTTGTAAATCGAGACTTTAATTACACAGGCCTGCAAATGGAGAACTTTGTAAGAGTTGTTTTCTTACTAATAACTGATTTTATATAATTCAACTACGCTGATTTCGAATAAGGTGTCCATTTTTTCTCTCACGTAAGGATTTTCTGCAAACTGGAAGGGAAAAAACAACATAAATAAATATTATTCATTTCAATTTACATTAGGTACCTATTTCGCTTTGTTATACTAATTACAAATGCAAACAACTATAAAAAGAAAGAAGACGATTAATGTCAGTTACTTATTCATTTTTATTTGTCCTGAGTTTTCTTGTGAGATCTATGCCTTTTAGTCTCGAATGTACGCGCTGTTCCTCTTCTTTTATGTAATAATTCTTGAGTATCCCGTTTCAACATTCAGCAATAATCAGCCATCATGCTGATGTCCTACCTTCCCTGATATCTCTTCGCCATTTCTTTGATGTCTTGGTGAAACCAAGCATTTATAAGCATTTACAGGCAGTAGTTTTTAATCAAAATTTAATGAAAATTACTTACATATGTAATATAAAATATGACATTTTGTGAAAAATCTGTACGTGATGGCGAAAAATTAATATTATTTCCGGAATCAGCGTGCAAAAATTACTGTATAAGTAATAAAATATTTCGGACAACAAAACCATCGCAGGCCTGTTATTTTTTTTATAACTGTTCCAAACTTAGTGTTATGTTTGTTATGATTTATGTAGTCCCTTCTTTTTGTTGCCTCTCTTTGGATTGCCTTTGTTGCGGATAGGAAGCCTGAAACTACTATAACAATAATAAACACTGAAAGTGGAATGTATTTAGGATGCATTTAGATTGTACTTAAATAAATTTTTGAAGTAATATATTTAGTATTTAATTACATTCCAGTTTACAGTAATGTATTTGGTATTTAAATACAAATTTGTGCAGTATTTAGTAGTTAAATACATTTCAAAGTATTTATGCTCATCTCTGTCCTTCGATAAAATCTTTTATTTTCTCTGCTGTGTTTCTCAGAGCATTGAGAATTGTTAGTCCTGAATTTTTAGATTCCGAGTTATGCAATATCATGAATATTGGTACTAAATTGTTATCCTTGTTTATTTCTAGATAACTGCCTTAGGAAAGCTAAGAATAAGTATTATAATAATGTAACTGTGAATGAATTTGAGCGTAAAAATATCCATAGTCTACCTTACCATGTAATTTTTAAATATATTTCGACCGTACTTAAAACAAGTGGTATCAACGCAGTCTTTAAGTATAATAATAAGTTTAAATCTCGGCTAATAAAGAATAGCCCGGATAATGCGGTTGGTTATGTGTATTCGATCGGATGTACACAATGTAATTCAGTGTATATGGGTCATACGGGAAAACTTTAGATATCAGGGTAAAACAACATAAATATGCGTGTAGGACAGCAAATATTTCTAATGCATTGTTTAACCATATGTACAGATATAATCATAGTATCAAGTGGGACAGTTCTAAAGCGCTCATTAAAAAGATAGATATGACTGAAAGGAATATTCAAGAATGTGCATTCATCCATTTTAAAAATAATGTCAATAACAGTGCGGGAAAGTATAAAATTGACAATATCTTGTTAAAATGTCTTTCGCCTTTAATCAACGCTTGTTAGTCATGTGCTAATCTCTTTTATTCCTCTGTTCCGTTGTACAGTTGCCCACATATGTAATGTTCCTCGCCTCACAGGCGACTCCGTATATGTGGCAACGCCGCAGCGATAGTCAAGGTACCCCAACTGGGGGAAGGTGGGGTGGAGGGGGGACAACCGAGTCCAACAATATTAACATTGACATCCAGGTAAGGTGCCGTTCAAAAATTACGTAACGTTATTTTTGCTAAAACCTGACACTCCCCCCACCTTGTAACGTTCCGTAACGTGTTGGGTGTGGGGTGGGGGAAGTGTTACATAACATCGTAGGGGGTGCCTGGTCTAGCGTTACAGACCGTTCCTGGGGGAGCTTGGGGTGTCAAGTTTTAGCAAATATAGCGTTACATAATTTTTGAACCGCCCCTAACTATAATGTAATGTCTGTGTTCATAAAGATAAACGATTAATATGATCGTGAACAGCGTTCAACTCCATGTTTACTAGTCTTATACAGTAATAAGGTTCCATTATGACTGCTGCAAGTCTATATGAACAGATACCACAATACAAATTTTTATATACAAGTGAATTTGAACAAAAAATAGACGTTACACAACTATCCTCCACACTCCCTCATTCCCCTTCCCCACCCACCAGTCTCGCATATATTGAATCATTATGTAACAATACTAATAAAGCTGTTTGTAGAGTCCGTGTGCATCTTTAAACCTTTCCTAACTTACAAATCTACACGATTATATATATATATATATATATATATATATATATATATATATATGTGCGTGCGTGTGTGTGTGTGTGTGTGTGTGTGTGTGTGTGTGTATTGACATTGAGTGAGAAAAAGATTGAGGCAGTGTGAGAGAGAGCGAGGTAGAGGGACAGAGAGAGTTAGTGGGAAATGGCTTATTGATTGTTAAAGAAAGAACTTGTTAACAGTTTCGATCTGAATAACAGTAACTGATTACACTAGGCAACAAATTTCAACTTTTTTTTTGTTACAGACACGTGAACTACTGATTCCTACTATAGCGCTGATGCTGATTTCAGATCTGATATCAAAATTTCTCTATCACGTGCAGATTTTGTGTAACCGAAAACCCCTATTTTTCATTTTTTTTCTCACCCGCTTCTATTACGAAAGCCGTCTAAGCTACTTTTCCGTGCCACGTTTTATGTTAAGCATACTTAAATAATTAGTGAACAGGGATGTCTTTCCTCCTTTATTCTGGCTTAAGACAGACAGCGGAATTCCGCTGGCGGAGTCACCACCCCTGCGCCCAACCATCCACCCAAAGCGCGTTAGTATTTTGTTGTTACTACTGAAAGGCAAATTCCTGTTCTTAAGTGAAACTTTGGTGTGTCCTCTTCCTTTGTCGCTTGTAGGATGACGAGCTCTCCTTCTGCAGGAACCAACAATAATCTCCCATCATATTTGGGTTGAAATTACGTTGGTATCTGTTTTCCATAACTGAGATCTGTTGGTGGAAGCGCTCACCATGCTCGTCACTTACAGCCCCAAGGTTGGCCGGGAAGAAGTCAAGATGAGAATGTAAAAAATGAATTTTCAAAGACATTCTGCATCCCATTATTTCATAAGATTTAAGCATGTTTTCTACGAGTTTACGGTGGTTTTCAGCTTTGTGGTTTCCAAGAAAATTTTTGACAACTTCAACGAAAGATGTCCATGCTCCTAGTTCATTCTCATTTAGGTTAGATGGAAACGATGAGTCGTGGATGACACTGCGGATCTGTGGTCCAGTGAAAACTCCAGCTTCTAGCTTAGCATCTGTCAATATTCCTTTGAATTTATCCTTTAAATATTGGAAACCACTACCTTGATGATCCATACCCTTCACGAAATTTTTCATAAGGCCAAATTTAATGTGAAGTGGTGGAAGATGTACTTTCTGAGGGTCAATAAGTGCTGGGTGTTTCACATTGTATTTACCAACAACATGTTCAGTTCTAGATGGCCAATCATGTTTTTTGTAGTGGTTCTTGTCATCTCTGCTGTTCCATAGACACAAAAAGCACATATGCTTTATATAGCCCAACTGTAACCCAAGAAGTAATGATACAACTTTAAGGTCGCCACAAATATTCCATGTGTGGTCCTTATATTTGATGAGTCTTAGCAGCAGTTTCATCGATTCATAAGTCTCATTAAGGCCAGTGGCATGTGCTACAGGTATTGAAAGTTTTTCATTGCCGTTGTGCAGTAATACAGCTTTAAGGCTAGCTTTACTAGAGTCAATGAACAGTCTCCATTCTTTTGGATCATAGCGACAGCCAATCCCTTGCATCAGACCACTGATATCGTGGCAGAAACAAACGTTTTCTTCCTGTAAGTAAAATGATGAAAACTGCAAATGGCGATGGCGGAAATGGGAAACTTTGGTGTTTGGTTGGAGAAGATTCAATTCTTGAAGTCTTGAACCAAGCAACTCTGCCTTTTCTTTTGGTAATTCCAAATCGCGCACTAAGTCATTTAACTCCGCTTGACTTAACAAATGTGGGGAAATATTTGCATCTGGAACATATATGCCATATTTCCCTGTTTCTATATCACTAGCAGAATCTTCAGATGAACTGCTGTCTGTTATCGTTGCTGGTGGAACTGGTGGTGGATTTGTTTCATCATGTGGTACTGGTTTCATTGCTGATTCGCAGTTTGGGTACGTGATCTTTGATTTGTTTTTCTTTGTGAAACCAGCAATCTTTGTCAAACAAAAATAACAATCATTGAAGTGATTTTTCGGCTCACGCCAAACCATGGGGACTGAGAACGGCATAGCTTTTCTTTTACCATTCATCCAAGCTATTAACATTGCATTGCACTGTGCACAGCAAATATGTGGTGCCCAGTCCCTCTGTTGGTCTCCTAACTTACAGTCAAAATAACACTTGTAGGCAAGTTTAATCTTTGTTGTTATGTTTCTACGTTGTGGCTTAGGTGTATATTGTCCACAGACAAAGCAGAAGTTGTCTGGGTGATTTACACAAGCACGTCTATTTGATGCCATTTTGAATTACCATACAATATCTGAAAAAACGTAGAAAGTAATTATTACGATGTGCAAAATAAAAAGAAATACACACCGTAGTACAAAACAAATGCTATAAAAACACACAAGTCACCACAACCTGTCACTTGCTCATCAGCAGAGAGCTTCAACAACCGTTCTGCTTGATTGTCACGTAGCGACTGACCGTTGGGCCGTTGCCCGTTACTATGCTCTTGACTCAGTGTTGCCAACTCGGGATAAATTTTATTTATCAAAATTGTTCGAATTTGTATATAGTTGGCAAAAAAAATTGCTTTAACCTTGAAAAGCAAGTTTCATATTACTGGCATTAAGCCGATTAAAACCAAAATCTGGACGTGGTAGAAAATTTTACTAAAGGTGATTTGCATTTTACACAAAATCTAGACGTGATAGAAAAAATCTAATTATAGATTTGAAATCAGCATACCGAAATTAGCTAGGAGCACCTATTTGGTCTTCTGTAACAAAATCTTTGTTGCCTAGTGTTATCAAAATCATATAAGAATAATCCACCGTTATACTAGCATAAATATATTTATATACTGTATACTTATAAATTCATACAATATTATGCTAATGTTTGTGAAATGACGTTGATGGGCCAAACCGTGGTGTTGACATGGTTACTTGCTGCCGCCGTCCAGGAGAGACTACATATGGGCGTGTCAGTGGAAACCGTAAGGTGACGGTTGTATAAAGCAGGATATCACCACCGGTTCATGGTTGATGCCTATTATATTAATAGTGTTTTCCAGATTGTATTTGTATTATCAATGTGGAGAGATAATGTTTTAATCGCAATGGACAGATAACCCGTTAATTTTTTCAGATTTCCTGTTGCATTATCAATGTGGAGATATTATTAGATCTTAACATGGAATATATATATATATATATATATATAATATATATATATATATATATATATATATATATATATGCACACTAAAACACCAATTCTTTATTACAACAAATATGCAATGGTTAAGAATGTTTTACTAAATAGTTTATCATACAAAATGATAAAGTCATACAAAATGCTCACAATTTGCCATAGATTAACATAAATGGCACAGCTATACCCGGTTCATAGTTAGTATTTGGTCCAGCTCTCATTATTGTCTATTACATCCTGTAATCTGTGTGGCATAGATGTAACATAGTTATGTATGATGTGTGGATTCATTCGGAACATCTCCCACTCAGCCATAGTGTGATCCAGCAGTTGGCGGCTGGTCCGCTCCTGCCCAGGCTCCCACGAGTTCACCACATTCCCCACCACGTTCTCAGTGGGGTTGAGGTCACACCCCTTACTAGGCCAGTCCAGTAGTTCTAGATTTCGCTATTCCTCGAACCACCTTCTAACAATCCTGCGGTGTGGATGGGAGAGTTGTCCTGCAAATGGATTTTAAATATTAAAAGTAGAATTATAGCTCGTCGATACGCTTCATCAGTAACCCACTATTCGAGATAGGTTTTAACCACTATGTATTAGGAGTTTCTCTCAGCCAAATGTAATTGTGCGCCGTTATACAAATAATACAATTTGCAGTTATCCAGAATAAAATCCTAAGGTGTTGTCATAGTACTGAAAGAGTTAAAAACAAATTTATGACCATTATTCGTCCCATGTAAATATTGAAACAGGATATACAAATACGTGTAATACATAAACCTTACTCTAGTAATAGTATAATATTCTATAACACACAAATACAACATACCTGCATAAAGATAATCTGCTCAGGATAGGGCAAGGCATACGCGCATACAGAAGGCAGTATCACCTCCTCCATGATCTCTACATATTGATCTGCCGTAAACCTCCGGTGGATCTCAGTCAGCTCTCCTAGTCCTTGCAGGTGCATCCATCCCCACACATTCGCCGTCACGTGCGCACCCCGTACCACTTCGTAATTATATCTCGGGTATATCTCATGTTGTCCTGTCGCCAACACCGAAGACGGCCGTGAATTGTAGACGCAAACATCTTCTCGTCAGAGAAAATAACTCTGCTCCAGTATACGAGATCATCATTTATATGCTGGCGAGCAAACGAGAGCCTGGCCTGTCGTTTCTCGATCCTCTCATTTTTTGCAGGAGAACGGTGGTGATATCCTGCTTCATGCAACCGTCTCCTTACAGTGTCCACTGACACGCCCATATGTAGTGTCTCCCCGATGGCGACTGCGTTGTTGGTAGGATCGTTCTGCACTTCGTTGATTATTCTTCGGTCTTCTTCTGGGGTGGTCTTTCTTGGTGCACCACACTTAGGACGATCTTGCAGATGTCCAGTCTCCTGCCACCTCTGCACCCAGCGTCGAACAGTAGGCTAGTAGGCTTCGAAATTCCCAGTTCCATGGCTATGTCAGCTACAGAGAGCCCTGCTTCCCGCATTCCAATTATCCGGCCTCGCTGTGCAATTTTATCTTAAGCTGGATTCATTTTCAGAGTCGGTGTTCGTCATACGGTGTAGAAATATGGTATGAACATAGATTATGCCAATAACCATGTCAACAGTTCGGTTTGGCCCATCAACGTCATTTCACAAACATTAGTATAATATTGTATGAGTATACTGAATATACTGTAAACCAGGTTAATTTCGCGGCAGCAAATTTTCGCTCTTTCATATCCTTGGACGAGTTCGCGGCATTATAATTTCGCGGTCAACAGTTGCTAGTTATAATCTTACAGATTAAAATGACGTCATGAATGACGACATTTATTCTAGACTGTGATTGGTCGAGGTTGAGGTCGTATATGAAGGCAAGTTTTACCTCTTGGTATGCGGATAAAGTTTCAGCAGCACTCAACATAAATGAATTTCTCGGTAAGATAGATTTGAAGCTCTCCACACTGAAACCTATTCAAGGTAAATGGATTGTTTCTGGGGATAACCTACACAAAATGAGGGAGACCATTCGGAAGCGTTGGGAAATTAGCCGTATTCATGACTTTCTTCTTATACAGTAATAATACAGTATAATTTAAATTTTTTTTACTGCTTTTACTTTCCAATGTTTTATTACAATATACTGAATTTATTTTTCAAATAAAGTATTTTAATGATCTAAGTTTTATTTTCTTACTATCCTCCAAAATTAATTAAATTGTCAAATTTTCACCTGCTGGATATTTTCGCGTAAACTATAGCCTACGCGAAAAACGCGAAAACTTCCTGCATTCACTAGTATATAAAAAGTTATATTGTAATAGCTGTTTACACAGATTTGCAGTAATCATAATGGAAACTTATTACTGTATAAGATTAGTAAACTACATGGAGTTCAACGCTGTTCACGATCATATGAATTGTTTATCTTCATGAACACAGACATTACATTATAATTATCTGTATGACAATGACTGCACATTCAATTGTCCTTTAGATATATATGTCTGTTATATGTTGTTGGACTCGGTTGTTCCCCTCTCCACCCAGCTTCCCCCAGTTGGGGTATTTTAACTAATACTGCGGCGTTGCCACATGTACGGAGTCGCCTTGAGGCGAGGAACATTCATATGCGGGCAACTGTATATATATATATATATATATATATATATATATATATATATATACAGTTGCCCGCATATGAATTCCATTATAGCGTCTGACCGCGAAACCCCGCAATGCTCTCGCCAGAATAGCCATAGAGTATCTGGACGTCTTGCTCCTCATGCTTCGCGCGATTTAATGCGGCCTTAAAGGTTTCAAAGGATGGATGAATAGAAATTCTTTGGGTGTTCGCCACATCTGCAGACTTTATTGAGTAAGTACCACTTCAGGAATGTAGAGCATGCAATATCATTGGACTCCATCTTTATTTTTCTTCTACGCGATAATTCTTTAACAGGTAAAAAGGTACGTCTGAAAACCAGGGCTTGCAGGAGTCAAATGAGTACGCAGGGAGGAGACATGTCCCGATTAGAAGCAGGAGTCACGTGACACTTTTTATTGGTCAATAACATGCAGTGGGTGGTGCTTAGATATTTTGTTGTACACACACACACAAAGGAGAAAATGAAACGCCAGCTCAAACATAATTAAATACATGTACTAAATAGAAAAATAAATAAACTGTAAAATTTCGTCAACAAGTAAATATACTCTAATATAACAATTATATAGCAAATATTCACGCCTCGCGGTACCCAAAGGGAACAGTATCGTAGATGCTAGGCACCTGGTATAGTTTCCTCTATGTGTTACGGCATACTTTTGTTTCCCTAAGCTCCTTCACGCCCCCCAACTTCTGTGCCCGAAAGTTATGAGTTCCTACAGTCAGTTGTGATAGTTGGTCACCCTCAACTTCTAAACTCACTTGCTCTTTCAGCGAATCAAAATTGACGATCGCCTGTTTAAGAGTAATGCTTTTAAGCCTTCACGACGGTTCGCCTGTTAAGAGTAATGCCTTTAGCCTTCAGGACATATTTTATTTCCTTCCCCACCCTCATCCGTACCATGTAAGTTTTTGGGCCTGTTGAGACAAAAGAATCGGCGTAGGCGCTATCTCCATACTCATCCTTGATCTCGTCAGTCAACTCTCCTAGGAATCCCTAATATGGGGCACATATTTGCCTTCCCTCTCCGTGAATATCACACTATCTGTATCTGAGTAAATAACCAGTAGGATGGGTGCAAAAGGAGAGAGTGCAATGCAATTGCAACTTTTGTTCAATGTTGCATAAGTCATGCAACAAAGGGAGAGGATCTAACAAAGGGGAGGGGGAATGGTGCAAGATGTTATGCAACAAAGGGGGAGGGGTAATGTTGCAAGAGCAACAATGGGTTATGCAACTTGGAGGCGGAGTTATCCCCCAAGAGAAAGAAAGAGGGGAAGGAGAGAAAGGAAGAGAGGTGTTCGCCTGGCAGGAGCCAAGCGCATAGTAAGACTTCAGCCGAGCGGCCGTTGTGTTAATATGTTCCTAATCAGCCAGCTGGCTTAATCAGCAAGTTGGCTTATCTGGCTGAGCTGCCAGATTGCGCTATTTATTTAATTAAAGCATATATTCTGGGTTAACTCGACAGTTGACTTAGAAGGCGTAAATGGCTTGTTCAGGTGTACAGGTTGGCTTGCCAGATTGCGCTCTTTATTTAATTATTGCATATATTCTTTACAGTTGGTTTAGAAATCCGTTTTAGAAGCCAGCCAATTGATATAATTAAATGCCGTGTACAACCAAAAGAATTAAATAAAACATCATTACATCATTCTGTTTATTTAGACGAATTAATGGAATCAGAAATATATAGAAAATAAATATATACTGGAATATATATGATCAAAAATAATAATAGCATAAGAAATACGAACGATGAATATATAATAAATATACAATGGAATATATATGATCAAAAAATAATAATAACAAGAAATACGAATGAGAAATATATAATCAAAAATATACAAAACGTTGTATTATAACCACCAATATATTAGTAGATGAAAAATATATATATACACACAGTTATATTAAATAATTAAATATATTGAAAATAATAATATACGGAACGTATAATCAACTGCATATTAGTGTTTTATCGAGTGTTTTATCAAGTGTCTAGTGTTACCATTTGAATAAGTGGTTTTCGTTGGTGTTTTAAAAAAAATAGTGTTTGGTGCATTCTTAACTATATTACTTCGTGTTACTAATCATTCATTAACGAATATATTTAATTTATTGACTTTATTCATTACTATATTATTTGATTAAACCAAGGCTAGCGCACGTGGCTTGCCTTGTTTGTTTCCCAAATCTATTGCTAACCGAGGTTTCATAAGGTTGAAATTCCCTTGGTTTCCCTTTCTTGTTTTTCAAAACTATCAGAAAACGTGCTTTCATAAGGTTCATTTTCCTTTCTTTCAGGAGATCAAGTAGAGGGTGGTCACCCACAGTGGGAAAAAGGAAAAACGGAAAGAAAACAGTCGGTCGAATAGCGGACAGATAAGTTTTAATAATACTTTTTCATTTACAGACCTTTCGTTGGTAGCTTAATTATATATTCATTTAGTATAAATTTGTGTTACAAGAACCTGTTTCTGTGTTTCAGGAACATTTTTGCGGGTTTGCGCAGGTGACGGCACAATATGCACGCGGTAGACCTACGTTGTAATTTATCAATTTCCAAACGCTCGTTTTTTGTTTTTTGTTTTTCCACTAATTAAGAGCATGGCACACCCCGTCAAGTTTTTCCTTTTGCAGGTGGTGCTCAAGCATAGAAGTCCTGAGGAACGAGTTAGAACGTGAGAGGGAGGCCAAAGTGAGGCTTGAAGAAAGCGTGATGCTCCTGACGGCAAAATTAGAATCCCTTGAGACTCCGGTTACGAAGCCCCTCCTGCCTCAGTTTCTACTAATAATATAAATAGTACTAAGAGCACTCTCTCTTCCCCTAGTTCCCAACCCTTCGTTCAAGTGCGTAATGGAGCCCCATTGAGAAAACCTAAGACTTGCCTACCAGTTTCTGAAAACACGGCTACCTTGTTAAACGAATTTTTTACGTCAGTTTTTACTATAGAAGATGTAACGAATATTCCTACGGTCATAGACATAATACATTTTGATAATGGTAATATTTTGGATAATATGGTCGTTAGTGAAGGGGAGGGAATGCGCTATATTGATAAAATGAAAATGTGTAAATCACTGGGACCGGATTCAATATATCCCATTCAACTAAAAGAATTAAAAGATAGCATTGTTGTGCCGCTAACAACGATTTTTAATGCGTCTATTTCTGAGGGGTGCGTACCAGATAATTTCAAGTTAGCAAACGTAACATCTATCTTTAAGAAAGGCGACAAAGGTGCGGCGGGAAATTATAGGCCAATCAATTTAACGTCTGTTGTAGGTAAGCTACTGGAATCAATAATTAGGGATCGTATAGTCGAACACTTAGAATTGCATAACTTAGTTAGAAATACACAGCACGGTTTTAGGCGAAACAAATTTTGCTTAACTAATCTTTTAGAATTTTTTCAAAGCGTGGTTGACGTTTACAGATCTACAGATCTACAGAAGCTAAGGCTAACAAAGACCCTAAGATCCACTCTGAGGTTAGCCCGAGAGAAAGGAAAGAGTAGGGGGTTAAGAGAAGAGAAGAGAATAAGGGGTTAAGTAAGGAGCAACACCTATCATTCGTGGGTTAACATTCATTCAGAAAAAGAGAAAAAAAGACTCACTATCATCATCCGCCGGCCACTGCCGACAAGTCAGAAAAATAGTCGGAGAGAATTGGAGAGGGGTGAAAGATGAAAAGAAGTAAAATAAGAACGCTTACAAACCATGCAAACACAGTCTTAACTCTCAATCATACCATGCAAACTACAAACATGCAATAAAAGAGAGTTACAGACATGCAAAGTAAGGAGAAGAAAAAAAAAAGTAGGTAAAGTTAAACAAAAAGTGGGTTAGTTTACGCTACGAGCTACATCTACGTTCATGTTAGTCTAATTTTTTTTTTTTTAATTTTATTGCTGGCATCACACGCTGGCATGTCACAAGCTGGCATTCATCATCAACAGACTCATCCTCGAGCACCACCACCAGAGCTCCTGTTGCTAACTTTGTTTTTTATTTTAAACAACGTTAATACTTTTAAAATGTCTGTCAAGGCGGTTCTTAAACATATTAACGCTGGTAGAATGAACGACTGACGCGGGAAGATTATTCCATTTATCAATTACTTTAAACGTAAAGAAGTTTTTAGCGATATTAGTAATGAAACGTTTGCCACGCAACTTAAATCCGTTATTGTGAGTATTACTATTATCGAAAGTAAACAATTTGTCAAAATTTACGTTATCGATGTTAATAACGATTTTGAAAACTTCAATAAGCTCCCCCCTTAATCTCTAGTTTCGAGTGAATACAGGTCTAACTCTTTAATCCTATCTTCATAAGGCTTATTGCGCAATGACGGAATAAGTTTCGTGGCACGACGCTGAACCCTTTCTAACCTATCAATATCCTCACGCAAGTACGGGCACCAAAACTGAACGGCATATTCTAAATGAGGCCTGACTAGGGACTTGTAAAGGGGCAATATAATATCCTTCGATTTAAATTCGAAATTACGCGCTATGAAGCCTAACATCCTATTAGCTTTTGCGCAAGACTCCAGGCACTGGTTCCTAACCTTTAAATCCTTAGATACGCGTACGCCTAAATCTACTTCCTCGTCAACGCTCGCTAACTCCCTATCATCCATCGTGTACGTAATTATTGTTGCGAGAACCTATATGCAAAACTTTACATTTGTCTACGTTAAATTGCATCTGCCACTTATCTGTCCACTCCATAATCCTATTTACATCGTCTTGGATCCTATTTCTATCGTCCTCGTTAACAACCTTACCGCCTATTTTAGTATCGTCCGCGAATTTTGACACGTTACTAGTCAATCCTACATCTATGTCGTTAATGTAAATTACGAATAGCAATGGGCCTAACACTGAACCCTGTGGGACACCGCTACCTACATCTAACCACCCGGATTCACTACCATTAACTACGACCCTCTGCCTCCTAGCACGAAGCCATTCTTCTAACCAGTTAGCTACCTGACCGCGTATACCGTGCGCTTTAACCTTCGCAATTAGTTTCCTATGCGGAACTGTATCGAACGCCTTTTTAAAATCTAAATTTTCGTTATAAAATTCTAACAAATTAGTTAAACAAGACCTATGGCGTCGAAACCAATGCTGACTACTATTAATCAAATCTCTACTTTCTAAGTGATCGATAATACGATCCCTAACTACGGATTCCAAAAGTTTACCGACAATTGACATTAAGCTAATGGGCCTATAATTGCTAGCTACCGCGCGGTCGCCTTTTTTAAAAATAGGCGTGAAGTTAGCTAATTTGAAGTCTTCAGGAATAATTCCCGTTTCGAGTGACCGATTAAAAATCTTCGTTAAGGGGCCTACGATAACTTCTTTCAAATCTTTCAAATGTCTGGGATAAAAAGCGTCAGGGCCTGGAGCCTTGCTAACTTTTAGCCTATCGATATAATGCGCAGTCTCAGCCTCGTAAACAGTTATTTCATCCAAAATAGTCTCGCAACTAAATGGAACGATATCGTCCACGTCGGGGACATTATTTACGTCTTATACGGTAAAAACTGTCGCAAAAAAGTTATTGAAAATACCCGCCATCGCCTGAGCGTCAGAAGCCAAAGCGCCATTAACATCCACTAGAGGGCCTATGTTATCTTTTACCGGCTTACGATTATTTACGTATTCAAAAAACTTTTTTGGATTATGTTTACTATCCGCAGCTATAAGTATCTCTAAATTACGCTTGGCATTCCTAACTGATCTTTTAACCTGACGTCTAAGCTCGATATATCTATTAAAGTTAGCTGCCGTGCCATTGCGCTTACTAAGTCTATACGCTCTATTACGCTCGTTTATAAACTCTCCTATTTCCCTAGTCCACCACTTCGGCCTACCACGATTTCTAGCGCGCTTGGGCCTACGAGGAATAAACTCCCTTTCAATATTCCTAAAACTTTCTTTAAACGCCACCCAACGCAAATTTGTGTCATTACCCATAAATAAGTTATCCCAGTCCACTACTCTCATCCTATCAGCAAAACTATCAAAATTAGCCCTACGAAAATCAGGGACTTCTATTACGTTACTATCCTGAGTGTTTTCTATCAATAACTTAAACCTAAGAATTTGATGATCACTACATCCTAAACTCTCGCCTACTTCTAAACCTTCGACTATATTCTCGCCGTTCGTCATCACCAAATCTAAAATATTGTCACCGCGCGTTGGTTCGGTAACTATCTGTCGTAAAAAGTTATCGTCCATAAACTCAACCAATCTCAAACCCTCCTCATTACCAGTAAAATTCTCGTAATTAACATTAGGGCAGTTAAAGTCTCCGACAATTATACTATTCCGATTGTCAATAAAATTACCAAGAAGTGAGTAAAATCTAGTATCTATCGAGGGGTTGAACGGGAGGTCTATAAACAACAACAAAATTAAAACTAATACTACGCGCCCTAACTTCAACACATATCGCATTAATTGCTGCCGGAAAATCTAACTTAACCTCGATAGCCCTAAGGGAATTACGAATGTACAGCAAAACGCCTCCCCAAACCTATGTAACCTATCATTAGTAAAGAGTTTAAAACCCGGTATATCAAGTTCCCCCAACAAGTCCCGAGTCACGGTATTTAACCAAGTTTCAGTGATAGCAACTATATCATAGTTGCCGGAATAAATTATCGCCTTAAATTCATTTAATTTATTTCTAATACTACGCGCGTTACAATAAAAGACGTTTAAGTTATTTTTTACCACGGGCCCGCGTTTTAAACTATTTATCACGTCGGGCCCGCGTTTCCCGGACCCACAACGTTTAAAGAAGGCTTCGACCTATACAGCTTTCGCACGTTTTCGTCTATTAACCTACCTAGCCTAGCATTACCTATTTCATTAAAATGCACCCCATCTTTTATAAAAAGGCTAGGATCACTGAATTCGGACCACAGCTTTACGAAGGGTACATTTTCCTCAGCACAAATCTCTTCTAATTTGTTATTCAAAAATATTGTTTTTGACGTAATTCTAAGACCCAACCCGTGCCTAGGGGTAATACCTAGAACTAAAGACCTATCTGACCTCGCCTTCAGGGACCTAATTAACCCCCTATATCTCTCCAAAAGGTCAGGCACTCTCGTATCGGGCCTATACGAGTCGTTGCCTCCTACCATCGTCACCAACATTGAGTGACGGGAGGCAACGTCAATCCTATCCACTTCGTCTCTAACTCTGTCAACCCTGGCCCCTGGGAGACAGACCCTCCTCCTCTTGGTTGGATTCCGTTTAACGAACTCTTTGTCCATGTGGCGCACTAAAGAGTCCCCAATTAAAATAGTTTCCCCCTCATTCACGTCCCTTTCCAAATGGGCGAAAGGGTTCGAAACCTCGATAGGGGGGGGATTCCTATCACCTAACGTACGCGGCCTAGCTCCACCCTTAACCTCTCTAAATCCCTCGCTATCTACTACTCTCGGACTAACCTTAACCTCTTCCTCAACTCTATCTAACCTTCCCGACAAGCTACCTAAACTAGAAACTAGGTTACGCACCTCACCCTTCAAATTACTAACGTCTTCAACGTTAGTATTGGTTCGGCTTCCGTCAACCGTAGCCCTACCCCTGCCCTCATCAAGCGTTGCAAGTCTTTCCGCTACCTCACGTACACTGCGTTTTATGTCAACTAATTCCTCCATGAACTCGCAAAAGAAACAAACTGATCTATCGGTAATCGCCATTGGACCGCCGTTATAATCCTTAAATTCCGAATACCACCGGTTTACCCTACACCTAACACACGACGCTTTCTGCGACGGCATCGCGCAGTTAAAAATTAGTTTAAACCGTCACAGGTATAAGTTAAATTAAGCCGGCACGCTATGAAAACTTCTAAATCGCTAAAAACCACTAATATTCAATTACTTAACTATAACAACGTAAATTTAAACGCAAGTATATAAAATTCAAAACTATCCAAAAGCAAAGTTCTCAGCAATATACAAAAGTAGATGCAATATCAGAGAGCTCAGGAAATGCGTCCGTTCAGTACAGAGTCTGGCTGACGATAGTCATCGGGCGGTTGATGTAGTGTACTTAGATTTTCAAAAAGCGTTTGACACCGTACCGCACAAAAGACTCATTGAAAAAACTAAGGCTCATGGAATCAGGGGTGTAGTAATAAATTGGATAGAAGAGTGGTTGCGAGGTAGGAAAGAGAGGGTGGTCGTTGATGGAGCGGAGTCGTGTTGGGCTAATGTAGCGAGTGGCGTTCCTCAGGGTTCTGTATTGGGCCCCTTGCTTTTTCTTATATATATTAACGATTTAGATGTCGGCCTAGTCAGTACAGTTTCAAAGTTTGCGGATGACACGTAGCTGGGTGGTAAGGCGATTAATGACGAAGATAGAGGTAAAATCCAGGAAGATCTGAATAAAATCGTTGATTGGTCAGTCACATGGCAAATGAGATTTAACGTCGATAAGTGCAAAATTTTACATATAGGTTCACGTAACGGTAATTTTGCGTATAATATGTCAGGGAAGGAGTTAACAAGCGTAGAGGAGGAAAAAGATTTAGGAGTTATAGTTACTGGTGATTTAAAAGTAGCGAAACAAAGTACAACAGCGGTCAATAAAGCGAACAAAGTGTTAGGTTTTATAGCTCGGAATTTTGAGTACAAATCGCGCGATATTATAGTTCCTCTTTATAAATCATTAGTTAGACCCCATTTGGAGTACGCGACCCAATTTTGGAATCCGTATATGAGCAAAGATATAGACAAAATCGAAAGAGTTCAAAGACGAGCAACTAAGATGATTCCGTCGCTAAGGTCAAAGTCGTACGAGGATAGGCTTAAGGAGTTAAAATTGACTACACTCGAGACTAGAAGGCTAAGGGGTGATCTAATCCAGGTTTTCAAAATTATGAATGGGTTCGATAACGTAGATAGAGATAGCTTTTTCGAAATATCTCAATATAATAGGACTAGAAATAACGGGTGTAAGTTGACAAGTAGAAGGTTCGAGACAGCAGTTGCCAAAAACTTTTTTACGCATAGAATAGTAAATAGCTGGAATAGTTTGCCGGTAGAAGTAATTAGTAGCACATCTATAAACATGTTTAAAAATCGATTAGACGCATATGTTGATAGATTGGGTATAGTTTAAGGTAGTAAAATTACGGCTTTGTGGTTCGGAACCCACGTAAAATTGTAGGTCCCCTCCGCCACCACGGAGGACATGCACAATATACAATTACAAACACAGTTAGGTAGACCAGCCATGAGTGGATCCTAGGTTCTTTGTTGGTCTGAAACATTATAACATATACACAATTAACTAAATAAATATAAAGGGTGTCAGGAAATGATTGCCCCCCCCCCCCTGTACAGAAGAAACTAAAAGGAATAGAAAAAAACAGACAAAACCACGCGAAAGAGCGTTTAATTTTGAATAAAAAACACTTGTTTTAATATCGAGTGTTGCCCCCATTTGCAGCTCTGACGGCCATTAATCGACGGGGGTATGATCCCAGAAGTGTCTCAAAGAGATCGGAATCATGACTCATTTCTTCAAGGACTTCGTTGATCTTTGCAGTCATAATTTCTGTTGAATACCGATTCTGAATGGGTTGTTCCAGCATTAAGGACTCCACCCGATCCTTCATGATGGATCCGACATGTTCACAGACATTAAGATCGGGAGAATTGCCAGGCCATTCATTATTTCCGAAAAAATCAATGTTATTGTCCTTAAGCAGTTGTTGAGTCGCAAGTGCTTTCATACAGGGGGCTTTGTCGTGAAGAAAGGTTGCCTGTTCAACATCGAAAACACACTCGGGGTCTTTCAAAAACGGAATTACATGGGCTAAAATTACATTTCGAAAATAAGGCCCATCCCAACTGGTTCCTCTTGGTTTGATAACCCAGATGAGCTTCCGAATAGAGAACATAATGAAAACACCCGCACATGCTGGATTTTTTACTATTTCTCGATACTTCTGGTCGTCTGGGACTTCATCAGGAGTTGTTGCCCAAACCCGATCATTCTGAAAATTTGGTTTTCTGGAGACATAAACGAAGAATTCATCGCTGACAACCAAGTGAAGGAAATCGTCTTCCGTCCATTCCTCAAGATAATCACAAAACCATAGCCGATCTTCAATATTAAGATCACTCTTCCGTGGCTTAGCTATTTCATGCCAAGCACTCAAGCCTTGGCGAACTCGAAATTGATGCACAAGTTGCCGATTGACTATCTTACCACGACGGATAAGTATCTCTTTCGCTACCTCAGAGCAGCTCTTCTTTCGGCGCCGTGATGCAGCAAGCACAATGTCTTTCGATTCTTGAGATAATTTCTCCCGTCTTCCTCCTCGAAATTCTGTTTCACATTCTTCAGGATTCTTATTCCAATTCCTTTTGACAAAGTCTTCTGATCTTTTTAATCTCTCAGCCACCCAGTGTCGAGTTATGAAAGTTGCACCAGCTTCCTTTGCTTCACGAAATGTCTCAGCTCGAATGCGGTCAAGAACTCGCTTTTTCTCTGAATCGTTCAAAATAGATGATGCCATGGTTTCTGTTGGGGAAAAAAGGTAAGAATTAAAATCACAGGAATAGAATATAATGGTTTTTATTCAGATTTTAACGCTCTTTCAAGTGGTCTCACCGGTTTTTATCTATCTCTTCTAGTTTTTGCTCTACCGGGGGGGGGCAATCATTTCCTGACACCCCCATCATTATTAACCCATTAGTGCCGAAAGTTGATCTACTGGGATGGTTTTGCTGAAAATTCAAGCGGAGGCTAATAAAAGGGATGTAAATGACTACACAAAGTCTTATTTTCAAATCTTTATTAGTTACCAAGATATGAAGCGTCCGTTTTAACGGACGCCAGGCACTAGGCGGATAGGAACTAAATAGTTGTCATTTATGTTTAGAAGGCGTTACAATTCTCTTTTCATAAAAATAATTACACTGAAATCAACAAATGCAGTGGCTGATATTTATGCACACAAAAATATATTTATATAATACATATAATACATACATACACGAAAAGCAGTGGCTATTTATTAGTATGATATTGAAATTAGCTTCAATTAGTGATCATTATCATTTTTGTGCTACTGGACATGATATGCTTTGAAGCATTTTGGGTGAAGCCCTATGTCGCACTTTTCGCACTGAAAGTGACTTTTTCCAGCGCAATGCTTGCATCTTCTTTCTCTTTTGATGTATACTATCCAGTGTCCAATGTTATCATAGCGACCTATATTTGCCAAATGTGAGGACAGTCTTTTACCTTGAAGCTTTGGAGTACCATGTCTTCATTAGAGAAAGGGTTACATTTTCAATAAATTGAAAGAGAGTGATTGTGTGTCCGGCTTTGTTCATCAAAATGCATACATTATTTACGGAAACAGATACCATGTAGGAGAATATCGGCCACCACCACTTCCTCTGTCTAATCCGAATTCGGTATGTGCCAACGTTTTGATCCATCTGTCAAACAAATCCCATGTACTTATTATAATTTTGAACGGATTTAGGCTGTGGCACTTTAACATATTTCTTCTCCATTCTATCCCATCTTTCTGTTGGACCTATTTCCTCAGTTTCAAAGTTCGACACCAGAATGACATCATTATTATCCTTCTACTTTATAATAATCAAGTTATCTGATACTCTGTATTTCAGAGAAGCCTCGTATGGCCTTCATTTCAGATTTTGATTTCAGTGGGCACTTCTCTGTTCTGTTTTCTCTGCAAGTTCCCGATGCACAAAAACCTTGCTTAGATAGCTCATCAATGAGGCTAAGGCCAGTAAAGTAATTGCCAAAGAACACTTTATAACCAGCATCATTAGGCACACGAGTTTGAAACACAAGCTGCAAAACAACATTCCAACCAACGCCAATCTTTTTGTCAGTTGTTGATGTTTGATTTGAATTCTTTCCTATGTAGATATCAAAAGAATGCAAGTATCCGTTCTTTGAACACAGGGCCCACATTTTGAAGCCAAATCTGACAAATCTGATGGGTTTACATCTGACAATTTGTTTTGAATAGTATTTACTGTAATATGGTATCATGTTCTCGTCTACAGATAGATGTTCTTCCAAACCACCGTGCTGAAGAAACTTTTCTTGTAAATGATCAAACAATGGCCTGAGCTTATGGCTCGATCATCAGTTTGGTTTGTATAGTATTGTCAGCCAAATAAATGTTCCTAAGTATTGTTTCGAATCTGTCCCTCCTCATATGTTTGGACAGTACTTTTGGTACATTGTCCTCAGATGACCAATATTTTCTTTTATTTGGGAGAGGGCAGTGCGCAGAGAGCAATAAACCTGCAATAAATACAAATAATTCAGACTCTGATAAATTTAGATTACGATTATTTTGAGCAGCGTAACTAATGCTTTGTTCAATTAATAATGTGATCAAATCTTTGTCAAAAAAAGCTAAAAAAATTCGACGGCCGAAGAACAAGTTTTTGATTGTTCAGATATCTCTCGATTGACAATCACTTGTGAGGGATATTGCATGTTTAATTTTCCTCCATTTTCTAATCATTATCTTTTTTGAGGGTTCTCTTTTACTAAATCAGATGTGCTTTCATCGTAAGTATCTAATACATTTTGATCATTTGAATATCAAGTATGAAAAATTTCCGCATTGGCTTTCAAGACTCCTTTCTTCAAACGGATTGAACTGCGAGCGGCTTCATCATCTGAATGGTCACTGTCACCATCTGACAATTCATCAGTATCGGGAAGTCCCATGTAAACATTACCACCTGTATCCAGGTCCTCTAGAATAGCCAAAGCTTCAGCAGTTGTCAGTCTGAAAGAGAAAGATGCAAATGTCACAAAAGGTAAAAAATTAACAAATAACTAATAAATAAATAATAAACAAAGTAGTAATTAACTAATAAACAAAATAGTAATTAACTAATAACAACATATCAACTTAGTTTCCCCAAATTTAACACAGAAAACGTTTCTTGTAGAGTTCATTGAAAATGGACACTTGAAGGTGAAACATAACAGCACTCTATTGCAGAGTGTCCGTTTTAACTGACACTGATTTTTGAACAAGCTATTTAGAAAATATAACAGACATATTCAATATTATGTGGTTTCATCACCTAGAGCAACTTATGAACTTAGTGTCAGTATATAACTATCTACTGAAACTACATTATAGAACGAACAAAATATTTACCCTTTACTAACTTCGTGAAAATACTCCGATTCGCGGCAGCCATCTTGATGTTATGATGCTAGTGAAAGAAATGTTGCCAGATGATGGTTGTGTTTTTTTGTTAAATGTAATCACAAAACAATAATTATAGTGTTATTATAACGAAATATTCTAAAAAATAAATGCACACAGAAAGTAATGCACATTTTTCAGCGTCCGTTTAAACGGACACCAGGCACTAATAGGTTAAATACAAGTTTATAAACACGCCTTTCCAATCGAGGGTTTTTCTTACCGTCCCGAGCTTTTCAATCGTGAACCCTTCTTCACTCTGCATAGCGGCAATTGAAATAATCTTCCACGTCGTAACGACAGCTATTTATTATATAGAGGTACAGCTCTTCAGAGTGAACAGTGTAGGCAAGCTCTGCCCTGTACCGCTCAAGTGCTTTATACCAAAGTTCAGGATATTTCGAATAATCTAAACCTTTTAAATATGCATCCAGCTCTAGACCATTCTCGCCTTGTTCATGCCTACATTCGATAAATCCGTCGAGTAGAGCGGTGTATGCGTATTCAAGAACCGTGTCAAAATAAATCATATCCGTAACATGAGCGTCTAATATAGGCTTCAGCTTGCGGAATCCGACGATTTCAAACATTCTGTCGAGGATGAAACGGTTTCGCGTATGGACAAGAACGTTATTATCAGATGCATTCTTCCACATCAGTCGTATATCAATGCATGGCTGTTCGTTATTTATGCACAACGTGCAAACAACGGCATATAAGGGGGCGTCACTAATCTGCTCTCTTCTTGTACCTACACCTGCAGGTATTTTATAACGGTCCTCTCCCCACTTCTCAACTATCACGAAGACTCTATTCATCTCCTCAACACTTAAATAATAATATTACGTTTACCAGAGTTTGCTTGCCTGCAAATCGTTTCAAGTACATAGTTAATGGAGTAGGGTGGATCACTTTTCACTTTTTAAAAAATATTATAGCTGGTCAAAGTTTTTCCCATGATTTGGTTCAGTGGAAGTACACTGACACCATTTTTACCAAAATCGATCAATATTTAGGGTCGCGCATCGACCTTGAAAATTTCAATTTTGGAAATTTGGCCAAATTGACAATTTTTTACTGAATAAAGATAAATCATCAAATGACCATATTTTATGAATCCCTCTCAGTGAAAGAAATCCTCTCAGATACTTACCAAGTTGATCGGACAAGTGGTTTAGAAGTTACACTCACCTAGAAATAACATTAAAATTTAAAATATCGTATTTGTCCCCTGTTATGGACGTAATCATAGCATCAGTAGCTGGCGCATCCTAAAATCCCAATTATATACACACGCTATGTCTATGACCAATATTTTTACTAATCACAGTTTGCTTTTTACAGATCAACTGTGTCAATTGATTCTTGTTTGATAAGTCTAGACTTTAGTACAATGGATAAACTGTTAACAACCAGGAGTGGGAAGACTCTGAAAGTTACTTATTCTGGAAAAGAGAAAGCAGCAACAACAGCACCACCTTCTCTAAGGTCAGCCACGGACGTCTTCTTAATTGGTCAGCCATCTTCCTCGATCGGTGGTGCCAAATTGCCAACCACCCATCAAGTTCTCCAGTACTTCTTCTATGCCAAGCAGGAAACTACTGACAGGAAGGCCGCCGTAAAAGACACGGTGGCCAATGTTCTGGCATTTTGGAACATGGCACGTATAAAGACGATCACGAGGCGTAACTGCGAAAGAAAAACTGGAGTTACTGTGGGAAGAGTGGCGCTCGCTGCAGAAGAGCAAGATGAGAGACAGTGACGCGGGAAAAGGCAGGGAGAAGTTTTCAGAAAATCTGAATAAGCTCTGGGACATCGGAGCTCCCGATGCTATTGAAGAGATACAGAAAAGTCGACTGCTCTCAGACAACAACAAAGAAGAAGATATTAAATTTTATGAGGATCAACGGGGCCTGCGCCAGGCAACAATGAGTGGGAATGATAAAGTGTTCGTTGTCAAGAGAAAGCGGCAACTCTCAAGACAACAATCTCGTGATGAGCCAGGCACCTCAAAAACGAAATTAGGAACCGAAGCTGAGAGCGACGATGAATCTATAGAAAGCAGATCATCGAGCAACTCCGAATCACAGCTAGAACCACCATACCGACAGCCGAGAGAATCAACTGTATCAATCAGCCTTCCTCACCGCATCCTCAATGCACCGGCTGTTATTGAAGTGGCTGATCGCTTCCGGATGTCCAATAATCAGGTGTGTATATATCAGTAATGATCTTTCCTTGACAAAGATATAATAGACGTAACGACGGAAAATTTAGTGATTATTTTGTCACATAAAAACCATACGCATCCTTGTCAATTTCCTTTCAATTTCGCACATAGGTGGCAAGTGTCGTGGCAACAGTCCTACGTTCGGCAGATCCGCCCGCAGACCTGGACAAATTCAGTATCTCGAAGGACACGTCTCGCCGTGGAAGAGTGGCGCATCGTTGTGAAGTGTCGACAGCTGTGCAGAAATCCTTCGTATCTCCGAGGCATGTTGTCGTCCACTGGGACGGTAAAGTAATCAAGGTCAGTTTTGCCCTCACCGTGGACGACAGTGAATTAATATGTTCCAGTGACGACAGTGGATTGACATATTCCAGTGGATGATAATGGATTGGCATGTATGACATACGTTTCAGGACTCTCTTGGATCATTGGAGCACCGCCAGGCGATTCTCATCTCCGGAGCTCCCCAATGCACAGAAGGAAAGTTGCTGGCCGTTCTGACTGTTGCTGACGGCACCGGTCTGTCCCAGGCCCAGGCGACCTTTCGTGCTCTCAAAGACTGGGGATGCGAGAACAACGTGATTGGACTGTGCTTCGACACAACTTCCTCCAATACGGGGAGGGTGCAGGGTGCGGTGGTCCGGCTGTAGAACATGCTTGGTAAACCGCTCTTCCAGCTGGGCTGTCGCCATCACGTTATGGAGCTCATCGTGGGGGCAGTGGTCATCACCACGTTTGGAAGAACCACAGCACCAACTGAACCTTTGTTCCAGTATCTGAGGAGAAGGTGAATTTCAAGTCTAAGGCGCATTTGTTTTCTCCAATGATTTTTTGCCTTCAGAGCAATTGAGATATCAGCGTCCTTCTACTAATGATGTTAATAGCAGTCGAAAAGGGAAACTTCAGTCGTTTTCATGCAATATTTTCATAACTCCCCTTTCAGGTGGGACAAGCTCGACCTCTCGACTTATCGCGAGCTGGAGATCGAGCATTTGGCGGAGGTGACGTCGCTGATGGAGCTCCGAGATGAGGCAGTCAAGTTCCTCGGCACCGCTTCTGGTCTTGTCAGAGAAGACTACCGAGAAGTGGCGGAGATTACACTCTTGGTACTCGGGGCCCAGCCACGTCGTGGCACACACTTCATGCGCCCAGGAGCCTACCATCATGCGAGGTGGATGGCCAAGGTTGGTATTTTGAATTAGAAGTTAAATATTGTATTGCCTTCTGCAAACAGCCATTTGAAGTCCCTACCAGAAAAAAGTAAGATAAATAATTTACCATTAAACAAACTTATATGGAGTGGTATCGGTATTTATACATCACAGTGCGTATTCGTTTCAGATCATCTACTACACGAAGCTCCTGATGTTCAGCGGTCAGCTGGAGTTCGACGACGAGCTGGTACAGAAACTTCAGAGAGTGGTACTATTTACTGCACTCCTCTACGCACCTGCCTGGCTGGCGGCTCCTGTCGCAGCTGATGCCCCGCTGAATGACCTTGTGTTGTACCAGCGTCTTCTGCAGTACAGGGCTGTGGATCGCGAGATTGCAGAGGCTTCACTGGCAGTGATCAGGCGGCACTTGTGGTATCTGAGGCCTCAGACCTTCGTTTTCGCCCTCTGCAGTGACAAAGTGGAAGACACTGTGAAGCACGAGATGGCAAAGAAGCTGTGCCGCCTCGCTGTGCCCGAGGACTTCACGTATGACAACGTCTCGGTTGATGACACGACGCGCCTTCCGGACCTGATCGATGAGTCATCGTGGTTCGTGTTCACAGGCCTGCAGGTGTGCGCGTCTACATGGCTCACTCTGCCGGTGAATAAGTGGGATCAAGATAAGAACTACTGTGATCTGAAGAATGTCATCTCGCATCTGAAAGTTACCAACGACGTGGCAGAGAGAGGGATAAAACTGATAGAAGATTACGCGAACACTGTCACAAAAGACGAGTCACAGCTGCAGGGTCTTCTTCAGCTCGTGGAAAAGAGCCGGAAAGAACTCGGTGACTTCAAGAAGTCGTCACTTGCCAAGATGACGTAGCGCAGAGGGAAAGGGAGTTAGCAGAGAGAGTACATGGCGCACGCCTTAAGATGACGTGTGTTCTAACCACGATTCATACAGTTTTTGAACCTAGTTAGGGGCACCGGAGTAAGTGCCTTTAGTTATATCGGTAAACCGTTTTAATACAAAATACATTTGATTTTTCCTTATTCGTTTTATCTTATCCTAAAAAGCAGACAATGACAGACAGCATATGGAGGTACGGGGACAAATACGGTATTTTAAATTTTAATGCTATCTCAAGGTGAGTATAACTTCTAAACTTGTCCTATCAACTTAGTAAGTATCTGAGAGGATTTCTTTCACTGAGAGGATTCAGAAAATATGGTCATTTGATGATTTATCTTTATTTAGTAAAAAATTGTCAATTTGGCCAAATTTCCAAAATTGAAATTTTCAAGGTCGATGCGCGACTCCTAAATATTGATCGATTTTGGTAAAAATGGTGTCAGTGTACTTCCACTGAACCAAATCATGGGAAAAACTTTGACCAGCTGTAATGTTTTTAAAAAAGTGAAAAGTGATCCACCCTAGTGTACAGGCTTGTTCGAACACTTGTGCCTGGACAAACAGAATTTTCCGCTACATGAAGCAATACCGGCTTTAATGTTTTATCACTCACCAGACGTTCATTTCCACAAACTAAACATCTTCACAATCCGGCGCACTATTTGAGAGAAACATATGCACATATTTATCTTTTTTGTTTAACAAGCGATACTCGTCTCTAAAGTCTGTTAAAAACTCAGCCCATTAGCCACAACTTCACTACAAACCTCGTCAGGATATATATTAATATAGTGGTAAAAATATTTAAGATTCTCCATGATGACAAAATTTACATTCTCAACCGTAGGGTACGAGTAGTCGGTATGATGTAACATGATATAATAACGCTTGTCACACCACTCATCAACAAAACTCACTATCCATAACCGTTGCTTATCTTCTGAACGTGTTGCTTCTTCTACTTCGCGGTATATATGAACTTTTATAAAGGTTAGGTCTGCAACATACTTCAATACATCGTTTGTACTACGAAATCCTACAATGCCCTCGCCAGAAAACCCGTAGAGTATTTGAACATCTTGGTCCTTCGCACGGCTCAATGTAGCCTTAAAAGTATTAAAGGAGGGGGGAATAGGGAGTTTTTCAGTATCCACCACATCTTGGCACTTTGCAGAATACGACTTCATAAACGTTGAACACGCAATATTAAAGGTAACCATTACTATTTTTCTTCTACGCGGGAGAATACACGTCTGAGCTCAAGGGTATGCAAAGGTCAACTCAGCACGCAGGGATAGAGATATGCTCAGGTAGTGGCAAGAGTCACGTTGCCGATCTTACAGTTGGCGAAGCTTGGCTTTTTACTGTACACACACACGCACGTACGGAAAGGAGAAAATGAAACCTTAATTGAAACAAATATACGTGATAAATAAACATATCAATACACATAACTATAAATACAATAAAGGATTAAGGTAGCCAAAGGGTACGGTATCATAGGTACCAGGCATCTGGTGACGTTTCGTATAGGTGTTACGGCATACCTTCGTGCCCCTAAGTTCCTTCACACGCCCCAGTTTCTGCGCCCGAAAATTGTGCGTCCCCACAGTCAGTTGGGGTAGTTGGTCACCCTCATCTTCCAAGCACACTAGATCCTTCAAAGAGTCAAAGTTAACGACTCGATGGTTCGCATGGTTAAGTGTGATACCCTTAGCCTTCACGATATACTTCGGATCATCCCCTACCCTCACCCGTACCCCATAGGTGTTTGGCCGTGTTGACACAAACGAGTCTGCGTATGCACCATCACCATACTCATCCTTGATCTCCTCAGTTAGCTCTCGAAGGAATTCCCCAATACTGGGCATGTATTCACCTTCCCTCGGTGTGAATATCACGCTATCTGTGTCAGCGTACAGCACCCTGCGTACAAGAGAGTGCAATAGGCCCCAAAGTTTGATGCGGGCGTAGGCCGTTGTGAAACTGGCTACAGGTATGTTTGTAACCCGTGAGGTATCTGTGGCCAGTTCGGTGATATTGTACTTTATTATGTAAGTATTACCGACATTCACGATCTCCATAACCACTTTATCGGGAGCATTGGCATAATCCCAGACTTCACTATAACTTTGTGCCAAATGGTCGTTCACATTGCCGGTATTCTGTGCAAATTTCCCCCAAAGACTGTTTTGGCACAACTTTTCACTAAAGCGCTTGCCAGGATTCTTAACAATTTGGGGTCGGTCAAGCTGTATACCTTCAAGGGCACGGTAACGCTGAAAAGAAGCCGTTTTTCATCTTCGGTATCAACCCCTCGCGGATATCCTGATGCTTCGACCTTATTCTTGAAAAAAGCGTTTATATATGGTGTGAAAAGGTTGGGTAGCTTCTGAAGCCTCCACATCTCATGTATCTTTAATATTCTATACCCCAGCTCAGGACTTGTATTTACACCTCTGATCTTACGTTCGTGGGTTGTATGGTCACAATCACCGTTCTTCTCTTCTGCGCACTTCATGCACAGGGGAAACGAGCGTGTGATATATAACGACGGGTAAGATCGGCATCCATAAATCGCGAGAGGGGAGCACGTCTACGAAAGAGAGTCCAAAGTAGCGCTCATTCAAGTTAGCTGAAAACTCCTCGATGGTTGGTATGGTGGGACCCACCAGTTTTTCAGGTGCACCTAGGGGTACGGATTGTTCTATATCACGTAAGGGTATAAAGAGCAGAAGTCGTAGTAGTGGAATTTCACGCCCTCCGGAGGCGGAAAGTATAGTTGAATGGGTTTGTGCGCCCTCCAAACAAGCTGTCACCGCATTTGAGGGGGTCCACCACCATTGAACGTTTGATGGTCCTTATTTCTTCACGGAACTAGCCATCTGTTTCCATCCATGCATCATACTCATGCTTCAACACGATTTTGTGAGTGAACTGGGAGCCTATAAGTTGATCACGGTTACGAGTCCATGCGAGGCTTTCGGCGGGGGATCTTCCATGGAGGTTCTCTCTGACGGCACCCTCAGCGCGCGGGCATCCATGCCACCAGCAACCGTTAAAGGAATACGCAGTCTTCTCACCAGTGGCTGGATCCTCACTTAGGCCGTCAACACAAAAAACACGACCATTGACCTTAACGGGTACTTCACCCGTGTTGTGGGCATGTTTTATATATACACCCCGGTCTGCTGCTGTAGGTGTATGAGCTAGTAAATAGCCTTGTGCCCATAACTGCCGGGGATCTTTCTGTGAATGATTGCTAAGGTGTCTTTTGGCATGAAGACACTGTAAAACATAACACTGGTCAACACTCATTTTATTGCCAATCATATTAGTGATTTTGGGGTAACTTTGTGGGTCTGATTCCGAATATGACATCGGTTTTGCTAGATTGGCTCTAATTTATGAAATAATTGGTACCCCATTGAAACACGTAAAAATGCAGAAAATTTAATGTTCAGGCCGAGCCTACTTACAAATCGCATTGAAATTGTCTCAAATCATACAAAAGTAAACACATGAAATACATAATGGCATTTTATTCGGTCTCACCATCTAGAATGTTCCGGTAGTTTCCCATATGCACGCGTTATGGTTACGTTTCCTATTAATTGAGGGTATTCATTATCTCAAGAACTAGAGCCAAATCGGAAAAACTACTTTCATTTTGGAATTCAGCAACCCCAAAATACCCTAAATTCGTACGAATTTCCTTGGCAACGAAAAAAAAAAGTTTTTTTGTTGACCTGTGTAATGATGCGATCGTGGTCGCGACTTGCAGCGGATCGCAATTGAAACGGGTTATGTACATCCTTCTAAAGGCTTGAAAGCATACTCTAAGTACAAGTACGTCATTCACGCAATAACGTTCACATTTATCGGCTATGTTGTATGGATTAGCTCCATTAAAACTATTGTAGTAGCAGTCAAAATCTTCACGCTCACTATCACTAATGTTGGTGTAGTTAAAGTAATGTTTGGGTGGAGGTAGCCTTACGTAATTCAAAGTTTCGTTAGTGAGGAATGTGTAAGGGAAATACCCTTTTGAAACTTCAGCGGCTAGGCTACAAGGTGTGAACAGAAGGGTGTCTTTAAAATGTACATTACCTCTTAACTGCATCTGTATTAGTTTGTTCCCTCTTTTCAAGGGGTCACTTGTAAATATCGCAGACGACTCGTGTTCAAGCAGCTCCTTATAAAGGAACTGTGTCAAATTTTACCCCGTTATGGGCAAGAATATACACACTCATTTTTTTTAACTTGTCCTAATTTGACAATATAGGATACAAAGAGTTTCACAGGGCTGTCGTGTGCATTCGATTTAAAAACGTTTGTCCGTTTTCCACATTTGTGGTGCTCATCACACTAGATCTCCATACACTCATCAGAGATAGTCTGGCTTACAAGTAAATGTGGAATAACCTCTTTGGTTTCATACATGCTTCACTCCATCCGCCTTATATTTTGCATGACATGTAGAACACTGAATTTCATCGCATTTATGTTTCAAATTCCCCCAATTATCCATCATGTGAAACATACCGCACTTACAAATCCTTATTTTCCTGCTTTTACGCTGCTCACATACCATGTAGCAATCCTTACAATGTTTCACCATATCAACAGCAAACTCGAGACAACCCTTACACAAAGTAGAGGTCTTGTACGACCTCTTACGCTGCTTATAAAAACATACATAGTCCTACGACAATCATTCATTCCAAATACGACTATACGTGCATTCATTTCCTGCTCGGCCCTTCTCAGTTTCTTAGGACCCATATTACACTCAAACTCAAGCTTACAATCTGAAGCCAGTTTACGGGCACGCTGCACAACCGTGGGCAGCCAAATTTTTTGCTTCTAAGTATTTAGCACAGTGAACATATGAGCTAAAATTATTGCTATAAAACCACAACCAATGTCGACGTTTAAATGCTTTCTGTAAATAACCGGAGAATTGAAATTAAGAGTATAAGGTTTGGCACTATGACCTGCAACCCGGAATACTCTGTCAATATCTACCATGAACTTGTCCATATTGAAGGATGTACCACTTTGAGAGGCTTGCATTATACGGACCAAGATATATTCTATATCTACAACCGCCAAACTTCTGAACGGTATTACCCCCAAAAATCGTCCCCCTCATCTGACCCGAACCTGAAGGATAACCTCGTCCGGACTTCACGTTCGTCGCGGTTCTGAAGGGCAAACTCCTCAATACGTTCAACTTCGCCCCGCAGTCCGTTGGTATAGAGGGATCCAGGGTCAACAATGACCACGTATCGATCTCTAGTCAGAGTAGGGGTGGGGGTAGCGGTGCGCGCCAACTCGAATATTATACCATCCTCCACATTATGAGAAGGTGTTGTGGAGGAAATACCCGGAACTGAACATTGGGGCATATTTGAGGAGGGTACTATTGTGGGGGTTGTGTCGTAAGACGTTGAGGGTTGGGATCTATTACTGGGGGTCTAACAACCGGAGCAATCCTGGCACGCTTTATACCTGACGTGGAGGGTTCTTCATCATGCTTCTGCTTTGAACTGTCGCATGCTAAAGGTGTCGCTGGTGAAGGTTCGTCAGCGAGTAAGGGTTCTGTAGCTGCATGGTCAACGGGTTCGCTGTGATATCGATGATGGGGTGCTGTACATCGTCGTCATTCACGGTTCTGTGGAAGAAGAAAACAAAATATAAGGAACACTCAAAATTTGTAATATGTTGTAAATGACCCACATAGAGGTGTGACGTGTTAGAGATGGAATCTGTAGAAAAATTCAGGTTCACAAGCCCCTCCACATGTATTATATCTGGCCCTACAGGATGTGGAAAAACTGTATTTATGCTTAAAATCATTAAAGATAAGGGGGAGATGTTCTCAAAATTTGTGCATAAAGTAATATGGTACTATTCGACGTATCAGTCAGTGTTCAACGAGTACCAAGATGAAATTTTGTTCCACAAGCGTGTCTATGACTTTAATTCGTTAAAAGGTAATGAGCGTACAGTTATTGTAATTGATGATCTCATGTTGAAAATGGATAAAACGTTTGCCGAGACATTTACAGTGTTCTCCCACCATCTTAACATAAGCGTATTCTTCATCAACCAGAATCTATTTTTCAAAAATAGATACATTCGCAATGTGTCGTTAAATACACAATATCTAGTCTTATTCGCACAACGTAGAGATGTTTTAACCAATCAAATGTTCCCCAATCAGCGTAAGGAGTTTTTGGAGGTTTATAAAGAAGCCACAAGCCAGCGTTATGAATATTTGCTTTGTGACCTTCACCCGCGAAACACATTTAGGGTGCTTCTAATAATGAATATATTCCCAAGCAAACCTGAAACGGTGTATATTCCAGAATGACAAATAGGCTGAAGAAATATCGTGAATTAATAAAAATCTATAAACGATTGCCGCGGGCACTGCAACAGATGTTTGTTAAAAATATCGACTCTGACTTTTTAAAATGCATCTGTGAAATCTGTCTTAATGTTATAAAATGTAATGTGCCAATGAAACCCTCTCAGAAGGCTCGCTTACGTCGTTACAAGAACATAATACGAGCGCTCGCTCATAAAAGTCAAACTGTGGGTAAGAAAAAGCGAATTATTGTACAAAGAGGAGGATCATTCCTACCCATCTTATTTTCAGTTTTGGGTCCTTTACTGACTAGATTAATATAATGAAGAAGGTGGTTGTGATTCCGCACGAGGTGTATGCTTCATTGCAAAGTTCAAAGATTCCAGACACGGCTCTAGAACCCCGTAAAAGTAGGCTTAAAAGAATGGAAAGCGAGTTGCTAGCCCTATTAAACAGTGAAAAGTCACCTGATGAGAAAAGGCTCTTGTACCAAGAGGCTTTGCAGAAATTTCTTCATGAGTACGAAGATTATAAGAATCCTACAGAGCTCCCCGTGGTTATTAGGCACAGCACGAGTAGCGCTGAGGAAGGCGACACAGGACCTGGCCCCCGACGTTAGAGATGACCAATCAAAAAACAACGGAACACAACACATCGAACATGTGCTAAAAAACAGTCTCCCACATACATTGAGGAATAAAGGCTTAAGTCTTTATAATCTATTGAGTGAGGACCCCATCATACAGTGGACCGATACAGGCGAGGTCATTGTTGAAGGAGCAAGGCTAAAAGGATCCAATATCGTTGATATTGTTCATGATCTGGTGAAAAAGTGGGACAGACCCTCACCACACCAACAGGATGGACGCATATTAAAGAAGACCTCAACAAATAAATGTCCCCAAAATATTGATAGGTAACTGAATTGGTTAAAAGACCTGGATCAAGTCTCGTATGTGTCACAACTGAGTACGCCATCGCCCCCAGCAGCAGCGTCTCTGAAGAAGAGAAAGAAGAGAACAAACGGCCAACCTTTTCCACGTGTCTCTAAAATACGCAAATGGGTAACATATTAAGTAAACGCTATTATGACATTTCTAACCCCGCCTCCTATTGTGGCGTTAATAGACTGTACAGAGGTGTCCACGGTGTAGGGTGTAGGGAAAAAAGATGTTGAGCGGTTTCTACGGGAACAGGACGCTTATACACTTCATAAACCGGTGAGAAAAAGGTTTAAAACGGCAAAGACAACCGAGGATTCGATTGACTCTATTTGGCAAGTGGATTTAACAGACATCCAAAGATATTCAGTGTATAATGATGGCTACCGCTACATCCTATTCATAATAGATGTATTCTCTAGGTATTTGTAGCTAATTCCCCTGAAAAATAAATCGCCTGAAACAGTTGCTAAAGCGACCAAAACGTTGATGTTAAAAGAAGATAGGGTTCCTGGCTATTTTTGTACAGATATGGGGAAAGAATTTATAGGTCGCGCTTTTCAGAACATGCTGACAGAGTTTAATATCAGTTACTACACTAGCAGTTCTATACATAAGGCCTCTTTAGCCGAAAGAGTTCAACGTACCATAAAGGAGCGCATGTATCGCTATTTTACACATAGAAACACATACAGATATATAAACGTTCTCGGGTCATTGGCATCATCATTCAACTGTTCACACCACCGTACGATTGGCACAACACCTAACGAAGTTTTAGAACGAGGTACGCTGCCAGAGGTGAGAAGAGATGGAGTACCACCACCACACTCTACACATTTCAAAATCAATGATTATGTAAGGCTATCACGTTCGGGAAATAAATTCTCGAAGGGCTTTAAGCAAGGATGGACACGTGAGATTTTTAAAGTTCGTGCTATGAGACCTAAAAGCGAGAGATGATGTATTACGTTGAAGATTTGAATGGGGAAGAGATCGCTGGAGGCTTTTCCCGCGAGGGGTTGCTGAAAGTAGCATTTAATTTAGGAAAAAGTGTGTTTAAAATTGAAAATTTTTTAGGCAGCAAAGGTTTAGGAAAGAGAAAAATGTACCTGGTGAAATGGCTAGGGTACCCAGAAAGCTTCAACACCTATATAAAAGCTGCTGCAATAATGAAGCTGAATTAGCATGCAACATGACGCCTAGCCACTTCTATGTCACACTCCCGTCCTCTTCTTCTCTGTCTGTACATCCTAACAACACCCTCGCCATCAACTTTGTGACAGAACTCCACGGACCCATTGAACTGGAGCGTGATTCGTATGAGGTGGGTTTATGTGAACTCCACTTAGTCTCCAAATTTTTAACTCTTGAAATTGAGCAAATCATTTTTCTGGTCATTAGAAGATTCGATGAATGCGAAAAATTAGGCATATCCTTAGACAATACTATGTGTTCAGTCCTGTTCGGTGAGGAACAGTACTAAGCACAAATGTATCGCTAGGAATCGGGCATTATGGTACATCCATGGACATTGTGACGGGGTCAAACAAGAGTCTTGAAAAGTCGTACCTGACAAACGATTTACTTTTGAAGTCGTAAACATAGACACGCCTGCATGCACATTGAAGTTAAAGTCAACGCTTAGTAGAAATAGTAAAGATAAAGAGCTGTTCACAATTGTGGCTGAGGGCCGACATAGTGCAGCTCTCCAAAGAGATACCTTTCATGAGGTACAGCATGACTTGTCCAGCTTAATGTATCAACTGAAGATGGAGAAATTGCGTGAAAGCTCTCCGCCCAGACATGTGCTATATTTACAGCAATATCGTAGAGCACCAATTTGTTGGGGACACCCAGGTGCGCCTGCTGCGCATTGCACACTAGCGTGTAGCGTCATTGGGCAAAGTGTAACGGATCAAGAGGCACATGTCAGGTTTTGTACAATTGACCTCCCTAAATTCAAAAATGAAAACAAAATTTTTTTGTGACAAGTGCAACACCTCCTTTTTCGCATGTGAAAATCGTGAAAATTGCTAGTTACCCATAACTTTTGGACACTTGCTTTCCTAGGGTTTGAGCTATCATTTGAACCCTTACAATGTACTGCTTTTCAGGAAAAATAGAAAAATTTATTTTTGGAATAAACATATACACTGTAGGTAGGTAGGTAGGTAGACTAGATAGTTTTATTTGGTGAATGATACATTAAAATCTTGTTTAGTTTTGAATGACGGCATAAAGTCACGGGATTTAAGTACTGCTCTAATGTAACCATCTCTTGAATCCTTTCCATACACTACCCCAGACGCTTCAGTTACCATCCTAACACAGCGTTCTACACCTTGAGAGTGACATGGTATCCGGACAACAAAGGTTCTTCAGTGATCTTATCGAGTTGTTCGACAGAGAACTGCTTCGTGAGTGGTGGTTCCATTGCGCACTCCTCCACTGGTGGAAGTAAATCTTTCAAATTCTGAGCACTTTGTTTGATCTTTGGTGGCCGAAATTCTCTGACTTGCTGTTTAGCAGGTTTGGGAGCTCGTCGAATGGTCTTGATTACATCAATGGCCAATTTCCGGTTTGCTTGATCTGCATCTGCAAGCATTGCCAGTTGACCATTTTCAGGGTGAGCCCAATATGAATTTCTTTGGATCACAGGCCATGTGACATTTTTCCTAGCTGGTGGCAGTAATTGTAGCAGCTTGATTTGCTCCAGGAAATGTTTTGGCTATCTGTGCACCTTGGATGGTACTTGATGCTAAACCACATGGGTCCATAGTGGCACACGACAAACTGTGTGAGTGAATACAGTTCATCACTTGGCTGCGCCATCGCTACATATAGCCGACAAATTCTGCTGGCAGTTGTAACCCATCTTGCATGGGAGATTGGTACAGGCTTCTCTCGTAGAAGATCTTCATTAATGACACCAGTCCTTATCGCTTTATTCATTCTGTAGAGGTAGGCTTGGTCACGACTCAATTCAGTAAGGTCAACATCCGGGAGAGTGTGGCCATCAGCAATACATTGAATTCCTCTAGAGGAAAGTGGCAAACTTTCACATGTGGCCAAAGCTTTGCCAATTGGTCCTTTCCATTGAGTTGCAGATTCTCTTGGGCCAATGAGTTCCTTGCACAAGTGGCGCAGTGGGAGTTCATTTAAATGCAGACTACAGATGAACCACTGCAAAGGGCGACCCAGGCGGCACTCTAGCAGGTGTACTGCTCCACTTCTGTGTCCTGTGTTTGTGGCTGTGCTGTCGGCTCCCACTGCAATTATCTTGTCTGCAATACCCATTTCTTCAATCGCATTTTGAAGTCCATCCACAATGACAGTGCCAGTTCCTCGTTCCAGTGTCAGATGGCTTAGATAGAAGGTTCCAGGCTCTCCGACCAGCACATAGTGATCCTCAACTTTCTTTGTGCTGTACCATTTGTTCCCCTTTTTCTCTTTGACAAGTCTCATGTCTTTCCGCCCATCAAAAAATAAAGCAGTGACTTCCACATCGTGGTAAATTACTGCTTCCTTCAGAACCATCCGTACCTTCTGCCGTGCTCTCCATACTTTGTGGTGGTCAATTACGTTTATCAGATCATCATAACTAATGATGCCATAGTCAACCAATGTTGCAGTGCTGATAGCTGCAGCAGCCCTGTTCGATACACCATACCGGTCAGCTTCCAAAGCAACAGTGGGAATCGGTGTGATGTTCCTGTCCTCCTGGGCACTATCACCCATCCATTCATCACTAACACTTTCACCACTGGAGTCTGCTTCTGCTTGAGCTGATTTGACCACATCTGCAGAGGATGCTACCTCTTGCCGTTCCGTTTTTCTTCTATTCTCTTCTTTTCTTTCTTGCATCCGATCCTCTCTTGACTTCCTTCTCTCCATCATCTGAGTCACATTCGTATCCACCTGACTGATCTGCATGATCCGCGTGGTTCTCTGGTCGATCAGAAAGGCATGCTCTCGTCGTGGAACTTTCATTTCTTTTTCACAGTGGCATGCGGACAGATCATCGCATTGGCAGACAGCTATGTCAAGCAATTAATTCAGGCTTTCCTCGAACTTCTTGGTTTTTGTGGCCTGCTTGCCTTGCTTCGATGCTTGTGAGCCTTTTTCCATCAATCAGAGCAGCTTGGTCTTCACATTCTTGATTGGCTGTGATGGAATGTTAGCACGATTCCAAAGGTCAATGAGTGTTTGGCATACCTCCGGAAGAATCTCCCTGTTGCTGGTGTACTTGTTCTCCTTCAAGAAGAGCAAATGCCTTGCAACTTGTATACGGGTTGAAAGTTCAGACAGAGGAAGCTCTGATAGTGGAGAACCGAAGACAATGTGGCTGGCAGATCCCCGTGTTCTTTGCGTGCTCATTGTACCAGCAAAACTCAACAAGTATCACACAGGAACACTGAAACAAAAACACAAACGTATAAATGAAAAATATATATGATTATGAGTATATATATATAAGGCTTGGTTTATTGGTAAACAATAAGTTTGCCAATATATATATATCTAAATATACTGCACACACATATGTATTGTGTATATAAATATCCATAGGTATATATATACCCTAAGACATATAACCAACTTATAAACAATGTAAAACACAACAAAACAAAGAAATGTGTATAATGTATATATCACAAAACGCACCTTTCGTTAGTATGTTGGGGTTTTTGAACACCCCATCCACAGAAAAAACACTTGTTTCTCTCAAGCAAGCTAGCTTAGAACTAAGAAATTCCAGGGGATGACTCACTGAGAATAATTAGAAAGCTGCCAGAAGTACCATGTCAGTCAGTGTTGCCAACTGTAATTAACAAGAATTTTGTATTTTATACATGCGAAAAAGGTGTTCTGCTTGTTGCAGAAAATTTTTGATTTCTTTTCTGAAATCAGCAAGGTTGATTGTACAAAACCAGATATGTGCCTCCAGATCGCTCATGACGCTACACGCTATTGCACACATCCCCATCCATAGAGGGAAAAGTTTGAGCATTAAATATGACAAGCCCCATTATGTGAATGTTGCGACTAATCTATTAACCAACATCTCCATATATATGGGAGCTTAACAGTGAAACTACACTTTCGCCGTTTATAATGACCCGAAGGCCATTCACAGTCTACCAAGGAGTGAGATACCAGCGTGGGAGTGGACTTGGATCCATTTTTTCATCCATACTTCGCACCGCTGGCTGCCCCACTGTTGAAGAGGGGTGCTAGGTACCTAGTGCGGAAGGCGTTACAAACAGGTTTTAACGCGGCAGAAGACATAATGGGCGGAACTAAGCATAAAGAAGCTCTAAAAAAACATTTAAAACGTACACGGGAAGAAATCATCAAAGATGCAAAGAGAAAAATGCATGGTGGTAGAAAAAAGACATCTGCCAGGAAGAAGGAGTTGCCATCACGTGGCGCTAAACGTAAAAGGAAATCATAAAGGAAGTACTCTAAGCGTATGAAGCCTATGGCTGATCATTTTTTTAACTGATATAAGCTGAGGACAATACTCTCACGAATCATAGGCTGATTAATAGTTGTCGAGAGAGGTGGCACTATTTATGACTCGTCATGGGGCGTTTCATCCATCCGTGTAGTTCACAATGCTGTAAATCGGAACTTTCCCTCTTTGATATGCCCCCCACTCAGGTCTCTATTGAGCATAGCGACTTTATTACAATTAACCCATTAAACACAATTAGTTCTTCCAGTGCCCCTACAGAATTCGTAATACCCAGCTCAGGCTCTTACTTTTTTGACCCGAGCTGCATGCACATGTACGCTAAACTGCGTATAGCCCATTCTGATGGAACGGACTGCGATGATAGTTACTCTGCCTACCCTGAAACCAACTTTTTACACTCCATATTCAGCCAGTGTGAGGTGTATTTAAACCAGGTTAACATCTCGGCAGGAAAGGGGTACTACCACCTACGAGCCTATCTGGGAAATGTTCTCAACTTTTCAAAAGAAGTGAAGGACACCTTTTTAACCGCCGAGGGATATTACCATACTAAAGATGAAAATGGTATAAAGGATAAATTTAAAAATTCTAAAAAAAGATATACGAATGTTTTGGACGTCTTCATACAGATTTCACATTTCAGGAGAAACTGCTTATGAACGGGGTGGATATGAAGTTGAAGCTTACCCGCACGATTCCTGAGATCTGCATAAATCTGGGGTCTGATCAAGAAGAGGGCGCGAAACCCGTTGTGATTCACATCATGGAGACGTATTTGCGTATACGCCGAGTGAAATTAAGTTCGCCAAAGCAAATAGAAATTGAGAAAGACTTAATACATGGCACAGTAAAATACCCAATTAACAGGGTACAGATCAAACTATACACGGTGCCCGCCGGGTTGGCTTCGAAGCAACCAGAAAACGTGGCCCTTGGAGTCCTACCTAAATGGATATTAATTGGAATGCCGGACCACGCCTCGACGAATGGAAAATATAAAAAGAGTGCCTTTAAATTCGAGAATTTCGGCCTTAAAAATATTACTCTATACGTAAATGGCATCGCTTTGGGAGGGCCTATGATTACGGACTACTCATCAAACGCTGTGTTCCCGCTCTGCGCGAGTGCTTATAGTAATCTGGCTCATAATACAGGTGGCTGTGATGAGCTTGGGTTTGGTGTAACGCAGAATGAATTTGTCGAAGAATTTAACATTTATTCATTTGATATTACGCCTGACTTGTCTGCTGGCGTAAATACGCATTTAAGTCCACAATAGAGTGGGAATATCTCAGTCAGGTTGAAATTTATCAAACCTATAGACGCGCCTATAAGTGTGCTAGTTTACCTCAAATCACAGGCACTAATAGAAGTTGATCGTTTCAGGAACGTGGTCACAGACTTTTAAAATAGACGTGAATACACTCCAGAGAGTAATGAAAAGTGACCGTTGAAATATTGAAGTTGCCAAGTACGAGAAACTGGTACGGGATTATCGTTAACACCGACATTGTTGGGGGTGAGGGGATTCATTGGTTTGCAATCTATTTTAAAAATTGGTAAATAATGTACTATTTTGACTCACTTGGCGCTCAGCCCTGGAATGAATCTGTGGTTGTGCAGTTTATCGCGCAATTACATGTACCTGAGATTGTGTGGAACCCATATCGCTTTCAAGGATATTATAGCGACACGTGTGGGATGTACGCTCTCTCATTTCTCATGCACATGTCACGTGGGAAGGGATTTATAAATTTTTTAAAATTATTCTATTTGTGCAACACTGAAATGAACGATAAAAATGTGTGTAGACAGATAAAAAAAAGGTTCCCATATGTTAGCACCCGCTGTATCGTGTAAAGGTGTATATCTATATTGTGTAAAGGCCTATTTGTAGCCATTAAATCTTATTTAATGGACACTGGTTCCGCTTTTTGCATGTTTTCTTCCATTTAATAAATTAAATGAAAATACAATGTGTTTTGTTCTTAACCTCAAAAATACTTACATTAGTTTCTCGACAATACCTCGACTTCTGTGTTCAGATCGCTGGAATAGTTTTGGGGTAAAGGATCCATATCATTTATTCTCCTTTCATCAAAACGAAAAGTAACTATAACACGATCAAATTCCGCATCGGTCCTATAAAATTAAGTAAAATAAAGAGCTACAATAAGAGAAAATGCCACGAATTAAAAAAATTATAATCAAAAGCAGATAATTCTTCAAAGTTTTCATAATTTAAAATTCCTGCTGCGTTGCTGTCTTTAAATTATCGAGAAAAATATTATTAAAGCTCCACCATATATATATATATATTTTTAACTAATTTGTTTGAATGTTTTTAGTTTTAAAGTTTTACTTATATATATATATATATATATATATAATATATATATATATATATATAGGGTGGGCGGAAAGGAGCTCCCTATTTTGGATTGGTAAAAAAAATACGTATATTATCCATTTATTTCAGAAGAAATAATATGAAAAGGTAGGCATACATGGTAGGTTTTCTCTAAAATTCAATGTGGGCTCCAACTCTTTCCACCAGCTTCTGGAGCCGCCCAGGAATGGCGTCCACTGACTTTAGCAGGAACTCCGGCGGGATGGAGGACATGACTTCCCGAATTCGGTCCTCCAGTTCTTCCAATGTCCTCGGTTTGGTGCGGTAGACTTCTTCCTTTACCCACCCCCAAAGAAAGAAGTCGCACGGTGTCAAGTCGGGGCTCCTGGCTGGCCATTGATGTGGACCACGACGACCCATCCAACGCCCAGGGAAGTGGGCATCCAGCCACTCACGGACAACAAGAGCGAAGTGCGGAGGGGCGCCATCTTGCATAAATATCAGATCGTCGATGTTCTCCCATTGGGGGTGGGTAAAGGAAGAAGTCTACCGCACCAAACCGAGGACATTGGAAGAACTGGAGGACCGAATTCGGGAAGTCATGTCCTCCATCCCGCCGGAGTTCCTGCTAAAGTCAGTGGACGCCATTCCTGGGCGGCTCCAGAAGCTGATGGAAAGAGTTGGAGCCCACATTGAATTTTAGAGAAAACCTACCATGTATGCCTACCTTTTGATATTATTTCTTCTGAAATAAATGGATAATATACGTATTTTTTTACCAATCCAAAATAGGGAGCTACTTTCCGCCCACCCGTATATGTCGAAATAATCACAATGGAAACATACAAAAATTAAAAACAATGGGATTAAATTTTTACGTTGTAGAAATATTCAGAATAAAGCTAGGTTAGACTAACAGCAAATTGTAACCATAAGCAGATATCCTGACAGTTTTCGAATGCTAAGATATCGTCTGCCTGCAACGGGACTCGAGCCCGCACGCAATTCTTAATAGTTTTAATATTTCTAATATCCTATCTGTAGAACTTTCTATAAATTTTTAAATTATCGAGTAATATATAAATAAAAACACCATATATATATATATATATATATATATATATATATATATATATGTAGAGAGAGAGAGAGAGAGAGAGAGAGAGAGACCGAGAATAAACAAACTATTTTTCAAAACAATTATTATGTCACTTATAAGTTAATTAACACTGAATGAAACGATAGTAGGATATATTTTATCCCGGTAATGTTATATTATAATAAACGAGAAAGAGCCCTTGCCTATATATATATATATATATATATATATATATATATATATATTATGCCCCGGTTAGGATATACTATTATAAACGATAGCAGGATATATTATGTCCCGGTTAGGTTATATTATTATAAACGAGAAGGAGCCCTGGCCGATATATATATATTATGTCCCGGTTAGGATATATTATGTCCCGGTTAGGTTATATTATTATAAACGAGAAGGAGCCCTGGCCGATATATATATATTATGTCCCGGTTAGGATATATTATTATAAACGATAGTAGGATATATTATGTCCCGGTTAGGTTATATTATTATAAACGAGAAAGAGCCCTGGCCGATATATACATATATATATTATGTCCTGGCTAGGTTATATTGTTATAAACGAGAAAGTGTCCTGGCCGATATATATATATATATATATATATATATATATATATATATATTATGTCCCGGTTAGGTTATATTGTTATAAACGAGAAAGAGTCCTGGGATTAATTTTTTTTTTGTAGGAAAACTCAGAATAAAGCTAAGTTAGGCACTTATAAGTTAACACTGAATGAACCGCAGAATATAATCACAAATTAATTACATACATCTCTGCAAAATCGTTAGCGGGAAAATCGTGCTCGCTGCCGCAATTTTCTGTAACAATCTGCGTAGATAAAAGTTCATTCCTATCTGCACCGCTGAAAATTAGATGCGTTGCCTGACATAAAAATTTTGATCTTCAAACAGTTCGAGGGAGTCGTACAGCTGGCTCATGGTAGGTATTTCAAAAACACTAAGCAAGAAAATCAATGAACTGAGGCTCTGAGATGAAAGGGCTCCCTTTTATAAAGGGGCTTGTGACCAACCCACAACGCACAAACGCTAGCTTCCTACTGGCTATCAGTAAATTTTGGGTGGGTCCTTACGCGTAGGCCTGCATTGCGGCCAAACAGAGGTCCGGAGCTCCGCCCACTGGGCTGTGATTGGGTGCCGCGTGAAATCTGGCGCGTGTCAGATATTCCCATTTGTGGAGAGACGAGAAACGCTTTTTTTTTTCATCTTGAATTCGACCGAGAGAGAGAGAGAGTTGAGGGTGGCTTGTGAAACAGTTTATGATGCCCTATCTTGAAACATAAAAGTGGAAGATAGTTAATTACCCATGAAGAAAACCGCTGTAAAATTTATTGTATCGTATAAGAATTCCACGATACAATAAATAAATTTAAAAATAACAGATGCGTGCTGGTTGCGGGTATTAGCCCAAAGTTTACGATCTCGAGCAGTTCGCTGATTAATATAAATGTGTATATATATATATATATATATATATATATATATATATATATAGCAAGAGATAGAGAGAGAGCGAGAGATTTGTAGATATGTACCTTTGCTTTCGGTACAATAAATAACTTTAAAAAAAATAACAGAGATGGGTGATGTAGCGTTTCAATAAACACTAAAGTTTATGATGTCGAGAGAATGGAAATAAGATTCTATTTAATCCTTCGATTGCGCCCAACCGAATTGTTCATTCTGACCTTTTCACAAAGACTCGTTTAATTATAGTTATTTAAAACTGGACCTTCTCATGGTTCGTATGCTGACCCGACGCTGGGTTGTATAATTTAATGATGCGTACCTCCTCTCGAATTTTGGAAACCAGAGAAATGGCAATAAAGAATTAGATAAATAACATGTGGGTGTGTGTGTGTATATACATACACTGTGTATGTATATATATATATATATATATATATATATATATATATATATATGAGAGAGTTCAGAATGGAATTGAGAGGGTGTTTTTAGCCCGTAATTAAATTTTTGTTGTTGTAGAAACAGATGTTTCAAATTTTATTTTTAAAGGATAATCTTTAATAGGCGTATGTGTGTGTATATATATATATATATATATATATATATATATATACCGGGTGAACCAAAAGTAGGTGGACAGTAAATGATAACGTTTATTTTGAGAATACATATACAATTATATTTAATTTTCTTGTATACTATAATACAAAATAAAAAAAAATGAACTTATACCAATACAATACAAAAGCACTGAAAATTTTATCAACGCAGGTGCTCAAATTGCTGTCCATCACAATTTACACAGCTTTGAAGTCTACCTTTCACACTTCGACAAACATTTTTGCACAAGTTTCTTTGTGCATTAATTTCTTGAAATGCATCTCTGATGTAATTTTTCAAATCACCAACACTTCGTGGTTTTCGACTATAAACTTTGTCCTTGAGTACTCCCCAAAAGAAAAAATCCATTGGGGTAAAGTCAGGTGAACGTGCAGGCCATTCAATTTGACCTCTTCGGCCGATCCATTTCTAGGGAAATGTTTCATCAAGATACTCACGGACTGCTCTTGAATAATGTGGAGGGGCCCCATCTTGTTGGAAATAGAGGTCATGTGAATTAGGCTGTTGTTGTAAGTGTGGAACAACTTCATTCATTAGAATTTCGAGATACTTATCACCTGTGACTGTTCCATCAACAAAAATTGGTCCTAAAACACCAGAACTTGAAATACCACCCCAAACAGTGACACCAGGCTGGTTCAGTTGCTGCTCTAATGTTAAATGCATGTTCTCACTATTTAATATAATATAACACAAACACCATAGTTATAATGAACACCATAGTTATAAACTTATAATATAACACAAACCCTATTCAACCTACTGTCCACCTACTTTTGGTTCAACTGGTATATATATATATATGAGAGAAGTTCAGAATAAGTCCATACATTTCCCGTATTAAATTTTGTTGTTGTTGTAGAAAGACAAGAAAAACTCTGAATATCAGAAATATATTCGGTACAATTCGCGTATGTTTGAGAGAAACGCTAAACTGCGAGTCAATTGCTCGTGAAGTTTAATCTTTATGATGTCTATGATCTTGAAATAAACTCCTGCGGAAAAAAGTTTATTTATTGGAATTTTAAATCGATATTATCTATCGCTTCCGTCAAACTCCACAATTTTCAGAACGATGTTTAATATAATTGTTTATATATATATATTATTTTTTTTCCATAAATATTTATGTCCTATTGTTCAGCTATTTACAGCGTTTAATTAGGAAATGTTTAGGAAGGTGTTTGCTTATATCGCTTTCATCTTTCTTCTTCTCTTCATTTCCCTCCTTTATCATATTTCCTTTCTATTATTCATTTGTGCTGCACATTTTAATGCTACGTGTACCATTTGTCCTGTTTTAATTTTCAGAAGTTACAGATGAAAAAGACCGTAATATTCGATTTAAGTTAGCCGGAGAGTGAGTTAATTAATGCAATTTGACGTGATTATAAATTTTGTGTACGTTTCTTGCACTAATTTTCTGAATTTTTGAGATTAACTTTTTTTCGAAACTGTACATATATAGGCTTTCTTTGCTTTCATTTGCTTCCTCCCGAATTGTTCATTCTGACGAATGTCAATCCTTTCGCCCAACCTTAGACCTACTTTTTAACGGGGATATATATATATATATATATATATATATATATATATATATATATATAGAAGAGAGAGAGGGAGGCTGGTTACCCATTTTATCTACCATTCGTGAAAGGCTGTTTACACTCCGCCTTAGACCTACAGTTTAACACGGATCATTAGATCACCCTGGCTACCAACCGCGGAAGGACGCGCCGTCGCCGGGTCTTGAGCCCGACGCATATAATCGTGTGTGCATAATATTTTATGGGGGCATAGACGGGTGTGTACGTGTCAAAATGAAGTATACACAGTGCCAACTAACTGATGATGCTTGGAGGCACTGGCTGATTAAGCCGACTGGCTGATTAGGGGCCCTATAAGACAATGGCCGCTCGGCTGAAGTCTTCATATGCGCTTGGTCTCTTGTCAAGCGAACACCTCTCCTCCTCTCTCTCTCCCTCTCCTCTCTCTTAGGTTAGTATACCCCTTTGAGGGGTGAGGACGTCGCGTCTTCTCCCCCAAAGAGGTCTCCTCCCCAACGGGTGTTCATTGCAACTTGGAGGATAACTCTGCCTCCAAGTTGCATAACCCCCTTGTTGCTCTTGCAACAACTCCCCTCCCCCTTTAGGGGGGTGCCTTGCAAAAGGGGTGGGGTTTGGCACTGGTACGGTGAGGTGCCTTGCAACAAAGGGGAGAGGGAGTTGGCGCTGGTGCCGACATTTCCTTTGCAACATTGATCAATATTTGTAATTGCATTGCACTCTCTCCTTTTGCGGCCATACTACTGAACACTCTGTACAAGAGAATGCAGTAGACTCCAAAGTTTGATGTGGGCGTATGTTGTTGTGAAACTGGCTACAGGTATGTTTGTAACACGTGATGTATCTGCAGCCAATTCGGTTCTGTTATACTTTATTGTGTCCATATTACCCACATTCAGGATCTCCATGACCTCTTTATCGAGAGCGTTGGAGTAAGCTTCTACTTTATTCTTCAAAAAAGTATTTATATATGGTGTGGAAAAGTTGGGAAGCTTCTGAAACCTCAGCACCTCATAAATCTTCAATATTCTGTACCCGTGAAGAATGGCTGGGGATAGCTGAGGTCTTGTATATACGCCTCTAAGCTTCCTCTGGTTGATTGTGGATTACAGGCCCCATCTTTCTCCTCTGCTCACTTCACACAAAGAGGGAACATTAGTTTGTGATCTATAACAACGGGCAAGATTGGCATCCATAATTCGCGAGGGGGGTGTACATCTACGAAAGAAAGACCGAAATAGTTCTCGTTCAAATTAGCTGAGAACTCTTCGATGGTAGGCAGGGCGGGATCCACCAGTTTTTCAGGAGCGCCTATAGGGTACGGATTGTTCTTCATCACGTAGGGGTATAAAGAACAGAAGTCGTAGTAATGGAATTTCACGCCCATCGTAGGTTTGTGCTTCCTCCAAACAAACTATCGCCGCATTTGAGAGGGTCCAGCACCATTGAACGCTTGATGGTATTTATTTCTTCGCGGTACTGGCCATCTGTCTCCATCCGTACATCATACTCGTGTTCGTTCCCACAAAACCTTGTGAGTGAACTGGGAGCTTATAAGCTGATCGCGTGCACGGGTCTGTGCGAGACTGTCGGCAGAAGATCTGCATGGATATCTCCTACGATACCACACTCAGGAAGTGGGCATTCGAGCATATCATACTCTGGGTTCAGGGTTGAAAGTTTGGAAAAACAAAGTGGCTAATATGTATTCCTATGTAAAAATTAATTCTAAGATGGGTTTATTATTTGCACCTTTTCCGAAAAATCTCATTTTCATGGTCAAAATCGCGATTTTCTGATTTGAACCCAAACCAAAGGGCGCAGCTGTTCTGCACATGATTTAGTCTAAAAGCTGCTTTTCTGACCTCATCCTTGCTTTCTTGCGTGTTTCAATACCTCTGGGTGCTGAAACTTTTTTTAGATTTCACGTAAAACTTAAGAATTTATGTTTTTCTTCAAAGAATAGGCGCGGCTCACCAGCTATACTCTGATCGAGTAGCAGGAGGCTTTCCACCTCCACGTGTAGGTTTACACGCCTGTTCTTCCTGGATCCCTGAAAAGCGTGGGCTCATAAGATCTTATATTATGATCTTATAAGGACTTCAGCTCTTATGAGCATTAACGATGGCTTCAGCCTCTTCATCAGCCATTCGAACCTGAAAAGCTCTTATGTCCTGCTTCGATCTGAACACTGGGAGAATTTCTCGATGGTCTGTCTATCCTGGCTCTCACCCACCCATCTCTCCTCTCGTGACCGTACACAGCTTGGGAAGCAGTTGAGACTTCCTGTACAGCTCTCTCGCAAGACTGAGTATGAACAGAAAAAGCGTCCACTTTGAGAGGAGTTTTCCTGAGATCCTCGAGCTCAGTCAAAGTCATCTTGCAGGTGAAAATAGGCTCGTAAATATTCTCTGATTTCCAGTTGATGAGATCCTCAGGTGAAGTGGCTTGCAGATTGACTTTGGGATTTTTATGGGGCCTCACTGTCGTATCACCAAAGTCTCTTCCTTCTCTGATCTTCTCTATCTGGCTCACAGCAAAAGCTCTCTGATGCTCATCCTCACTGCACAGGAATGAAGCCAGGATGTTCTCAGGATGTGCGTGGTAAACTCCTCTTATCACTGCAGCAGAGATGATGTTCCTGACCTCGGTAGTCTGGTTCCTCAGCAGCCTCAGGCTTGAAAAAACGTGTGCAGGACCAAATTTGAGGTGATGCTTCACTGTGATGTAGTACATTTTGAAGTAGAAGTTAAGGCAGAACTTCATGAGGACCTCGAGCCTCCTCAACACCTCCCCCTTCAGTCCGTGCTCCCTCATCCACAACAGCAAGATGGCCTCTGCAGTAGTGAGCCACCTGGATTGGTTCAGAGGTCCGCACTTGAGACCAGCCAACTGTGGACTGAGACTTCCAGACTTGATGGCTTTGATCAGAAGATAGCAGTTGTGCTGGTCTGTGGAGAGAGATTTGACTATCTCTACTGGCAGCTCTATGATATCTTCAGTTCCTTCCACTGGTTTGAAGTTGAAGTTGACCTCAAGTTCATTCACTTTCTCAAGAAGTTTTCCAATAGGCCGCCCAGCTTGATAATTAAGTGCCTCAGGGGAAGCTCGTTCACATGGAGCTGACAGATCATCCAGTGGCACTTGCGACCCAGCATCTTCTCCAATACTGCTATGGCTCCTGCAGACCACCCCGTGTTGGTGTTGACAGAGTCTCCTCCAATCATTACAAGGCTCTCGTCAGCTCCGTGATCCAGAAGCCACTCATGCAGGCCATGAGCGATCTTATGAGCAGGCTTTTCTCCTTCCTCAGGTTCCTCTGGAGTGAAATGGAAGAGGTACTTTCCTTGAGGCTCCCACCTGATAGTGTAATGCTCCTCGATCACTTTGCCAGGATGAAATCTCCCTGTCACTTCGTCATATTTCAACACCTTTGTGTTCCTATCCTGCTTGCTATCAAAGAATATCCCAGAGATCTTCTCCTCCTCTGACCTCTGCGTGAGAGCTTCAACTGATGAGGCCATTACTTCCTCCTTGGCCCTCCAGACTTTCATGCTATCTATGGTCAAGTAAGCCTTGTCTTTGGAAAGATGACCGGCCTTACCGAAAAAAATGGCGTCCACTCACTTCTACTTCACAATTATAACTGGCGTAATTGCTCAGAGCCATCAATTGAGAGAATGTTGAACTTCGCCTTCTGTGTCCAAATGATTACAAAGATTCAAATGGAGTAAATTTGTTTTCTTATGTATGTATGTATTAAACTGTGTAAGAGTTAAGCGAAGTTAATGTGTCTAAATGGCAACAAATTACGACAAAGGGTTAAAAATATGAGGTTGTGTTCAAATGAATATTTGGTATTTCAACATAGAACAGAAAACCGCAATTTTGAACATGATAACGCGATTTTGGTGAAAAGTTGCAGAAAAGAAACCCCTCTTAGAATTAAATTTTACATAAAAATACATATTAGCCAGAGTGAAATTCGGACTCGGAAAAGTATGATTTTCCATAGTGGGCATCCATGTCACCAGCATCCGTTAGAGTACTCTGTCTTCTCACCAGTGGCGCGGTCTTCGCTTAGACCATACACTCAAAAAACACGGGCATTGATCTTAATTGTCACTTCCCCCGTGTTGCGAGCATGTTTTATATATACACCAGTCTGCTCTTGAAGGCGTATGAGCCAGTAAATAGCCTTAGAACCATAACTGCGTGGATTGTTTCGGGGAATGACGGCTAGCGTGTTTTTAGGCATGAAGTTATTCTTGAATACAGTAAAACAAAATGAGGCGATTGTGGTTGTGGCTTGTAGCGGATCGCAGTTGAATCGGACTATATACATCCTTGTAAAGGCTTGAAAACAAACTAAGTACGCGCACGTTATTTAGCAATAACTCTCACAGTCATCTGCTATATTGTCAGGATTATCTTCACTAAAACTGTTATAGTACCGCTCAAAATCTTCACGCTCACTATCACTCATGTTGGTATAGTTAAAGTAATGTTTCGGGGTGGTGGTCCTACGTAATTTAAAGTGTCACCGGTGAGGAAAGTGTAAGGCAAATACCCTTTTGAAAATTCGGTGTCTACGCCCATCACCTTGGGTAGCTTAGCTAATTTACAAGGTGTGAATAACACAGTGTCTTTAAACTGAACACTACATCTTATCTGCATCTGTATAATCTTGTTTCCTCTTTTCAAGGGATCGCCTGTAAATATCTCCGATGACTCGTGTTCAAGTAGCTCATTATAAAGGAATTGTGTATCAAATTTTGCGGCGTTATGGGCAAAAATATACAGTCATTTTTTGGTCCGCTAACTTGACAATATATTGCACAAAGAGCTTCACAGGGGTGTCGTGTGCAGTCTAGGGGTTAAAACCGGTATTGAAATACCGGTATTAATACCGGTATTGAAGACGTACAAATAATACCGATACCGATATTATAGGTTTTCGGTATTGACAAAAATTGCTATTGTAAAATTTAGGCAATTTAGTCCTCCGATAGGCAAATAAACTGTTTTTGGAGGATTCGGAGAAAAAAAAAGTTTCGGGGTGTTTTGCAGTTAACCTCTTTTTTTCGTTTTCTATTCCTTTCTATCAAAGAAAACTATTTATTGCACTAACTTTTATAAATTTATATTATGTATGGATCATGAAAAGAGGTTATAACAAACAAACAAAACAAACAAAAACTCTTTATTGCAGACATAAATATATATAAAGGGTGTCAGGAAATGATTGCCCCCCCCTGTACAGAAGAAACTGAAAGGAATAGAAAAAAACAGACAAAACCACGCGAAAGAGCGTTTAATTTTGAATAAAAAACACTTGCTTTAATATCGGGTGTTGCCCCCATTTGCAGCTCTGACGGCCATTAATCGACGGGGGTATGATCCCAGAAGTGTCTCAAAGAGATCGGTATCATGACTCATTTCTTCAAGGACTTCGTTGATCTTTGCAGTCATAATTTCTGTTGAATACCGATTCTGAATGGGTTGTTCCAGCATTAAGGACTCCACCCGATCCTTCATGATGGATCCGACATGTTCACAGACATTAAGATCGGGAGAATTGCCAGGCCATTCATTATTTCCGAAAAAATCAATGTTATTGTCCTTAAGCAGTTGTTGAGTCGCAAGTGCTTTCATACAGGGGGCTTTGTCGTGAAGAAAGGTTGCCTGTTCAACATCCAAAACACACTCGGGGTCTTTCAAAAACAGAATTACATGTTGGGCTAAAATTACATTTCGAAAATAAGGCCCATCCCAACTGGTTCCTCTTGGTTTGATAACCCAGATGAGCTTCCGAATAGAGAACATAATGAAAACACCCACACATGCTGGATTTTTTACTATTTCTCGATACTTCTGGTCGTGTGGGACTTCATCAGGAGTTGTTGCCCAAACCCGATCATTCTGAAAATTTGGTTTTCTGGAGACATAAAGGAAGAATTCATCGCTGACAACCAAGTGAAGGAAATCGTCTTCCGTCCATTCCTCAAGATAATCACAAAACCATAGCCGAGCTTCAATATTAAGATCACTCTTCCGTGGCTTAGCTATTTCATGCCAAGCACTCAAGCCTTGGCGAACTCGAAATTGATGCACAAGTTGCCGATTGACTATCTTACCACGACGGATAAGTATCTCTTTCGCTACCTCAGAGCAGCTCTTCTTTCGGCGCCGTGATGCAGCAAGCACAATGTCTTTCGATTCTTGAGATAATTTCTCCGGTCTTCCTCCTCGAAATTCTGTTTCACAATCTTCAGGATTCTTATTCCAATTCCTTTTGACAAAGTCTTCTGATCTTTTTAATCTCTCAGCCACCCAGTGTCGAGTTATGAAAGTTGACCAGCTTCCTTTGCTTCACGAAATGTGACAGCTCGAATGCGGTCAAGAACTCGCTTTTTCTCTGAATCGTTCAAAATAGATGATGCCATGGTTTCTGTGGGGAAAAAAATGGTAAGAATTAAAATCACAGGAATAGAATATAATGGTTTTTATTCAGATTTTAACGCTCTTTCAAGTGGTCTCGCCGGTTTTTATCTATCTCTTCTAGTTTTTGCTCTACAGGGGGGGGGCAATCATTTCCTGACACCCGTAATATATATATATATATATATATATATTATTATTATACATAATAATTCTTATAAACCAGATTTATCGTGTTCTAGGAGACTTTAATAAGTAATGCTTTAAACTGTAACGTATTTTGTCAATTTTTTCGCTTCAAACGTTTTAAAACGTATTAGATACGTTCAAAAACGTATGCACACGATTTCAAATCATCGCGTTCCCAAATCCCAATGCATCGTTCTTTCTTCTTACATTTGTCACTTGGATTTTCAACATCGTAGAGTAGTTGTATAATAATATGCTAAAAAAAAATTCAAATAATATTTTTATTACAATTTAGTAATTTACTGTATAAACTTTTTCGAATAGAATGCCATCTATTTGGAGTTGGGTCATTAATTTATAGTAAATATGGTGAGTACTGCAAGTCCCTCAGACTTGTGGGAGGGTTGGTAGGGTGGCACCATAATAAATCAAAATAAATTATTTTTTTCATAATACCGGTATCAATACCGGGATTAGCATAATTGCCTCCAAATACCGGTATTGAAAATTTTCGGTATTATGCAAGCACTAGTTCAGTCGTTTTAAAAATGTTTGTCCGTTTACCACATTTGCAACATTCATCACATTCGACGTTCATGCAATCGTCACAGATAGTCTGGCTTACAAGTAAATGTGGGATAACGTCTTTTGTTTCAGGATTTGTGTGTATCTATATCGTAGTATACAGTTATACAAGATTTATTTTAAGGCTTGGCGTCTATCCTATAGCAAACGTGCTTTATACCATCTGCCTTATATTTCTCAGAACATGTATCATAGTACAACAAATTTCATCACATCTATGCCCAAACTCGCCGCTATCATTCAACGTATGAAACATGCCGTACTCACAAATTCTCATTTCCTACACGTCCCATTTGATTTATGGAATCGAAAACATGTATTATTGAAAAACATGCGTCTACATACATTACAGTCTCTCTTCTCAGCGTCAATTACTCGACTTTCGCATCTAGGGCTTTTACATGCCATGTGACAATCCTGACAATGTTTCAGCAGATCATTCGTAAACTCGAGACAACCCTTACACAAATCGTGATGGCTTCCATATTTTCCGCTTTTATCATTACTCGCGTAAAGAACCCTTATATTGTGGATGGGAAGATACGTTGTCTCTGACAACCCTAAAATAAGTAGAGGTCTTGTACGTTCTCTCACACTGCTTTTAAAAACATACACAGTCTTACGACGATCATGCAACCCAAATACAACTATGCGAACATTCATTTCCTGCTCTAACCTTCTCAACTCTTCAGGCCCGATATCACAGTCAAACTCGAGCTTGCAGTCTGCTGCTAGTTTACGTACACGCTGCACAACCGTCGGCAACCAAATTTTTCTGGCCGCTGTAGTTAATACAGTAAACATATGAGCCAAGACTATTGCTATAAAGCCGCAACCACGCTCGGAGTTTGTATGCTGTCTGTAAATAGCCTGAGAATTGAAGTTAAGCATATAAAGTGTGGCCGTATGTCCCGCAACGCGGAAAACGTGGTCTGTATCTATCGTGAAGTTGTCTATGTTGAATGCGGTGCTGCTTTCAGAGGCGTGCATTATACAACCCAAAATGTAATTTACAGCTACAGCAGCCAAATGCCTGTAGTGTATTACTACCCAAAAATCATCTCTATCTCCGTCATCTGAAACCCGAAGGACAGTCGCGTCCTGGCTTCACGTCCCTCACTGTTCTGAAGGGCAAACTCAACAATACGTTCAACTACACGACAGAGTTCTTGTTCAATACCGCTGCTATACATGGCGCGCGAGTCGACTCTGACTACGTATCGTTTCTAGTCAGGGCTGCGGTAGGGGTGGCGGTGCGCACCAGCTCGAATGTTATGCTACTGTCTACAGAATGAGATGCTGCTGTGGAGGGTACACACGACATTGAATAGGAATAAGGGGGCACAGTTTTATTTGTAGAAGGAGGTACTGTAGGAGTTGGGCCGTAAGACGAGAGAGCTAGGGCTCTAATACTGTGGGACTAACACCCGACTCACTCCTGGCGCACTTTACACCTGACGTGGAAGGCGATTGAGCAATGTCGTTATGCACCGGCTTTTTTCTCGAAGTGTCGAGTGGAGGTGCTACAGTTCGCTGCTGGGGTTTCCGGAACGCTAGAGGGGTTGATGGGGCAGTCTGTAGCCTCAACAACGACTACACTGTCATCGGTATCATCAACCTCATCTGAAATATCTATGAGGGGGCATGTTGCTGGCACAGTACCTCATCCTCGTCATCATTCACGGTTCTGGGGAAGAAGTAAAACAAGGCTGTAGAATATAGGGAGCATCACTTAAAACTTTATTATATTTTGTAAATGTTCCATTGAAGAGTGTGACGTGTTAGAGATGGATTCTGTAGAAAAATTCAGGTTCACGAGCCTTTCTACTTGCATTATATTTGGCCCTACAGGATGTAGAAAAAACGTTTTTATGCTTAAAATCATTAAAGATAAGGGGGAACTGTTTTCGAATTTTGTACATAAAGTAATATGGTATTATTCTACATACCAGCCCGTATTTAACGAGTAGCAAGATGATATTTTGTTCCACAAAGGTGTTTATGATGTTAGTTCGATAAATGGAAATGGGCACACGGTCATTGTAATTGAAGATCTCATGCTAAAAATGGATAAAATGTTTGCCGACACATTTACAATGTTCTCCCACCATCTTAACATAAGCGTATTCTTCATCAACCAGAATCTATTTTTCAAAAATAGATACATGCGCGATGTGTTGCCAAATACATAATATCTAGTCTTATTCCCACAAAGTGGAGACGGGGCACAAATTGAGGTATTAGCCAATCAAATGTTCCCGAATCAGCGTAAGGAGTTTAGAAAGTTTATAAAGAAGCTAGAAGCCAACGTTACGTATATTTGTTTTGTGTCCTTCACCCACGAAACACGTTTAGGGTGCTTCTAAGAATGAATATATTCCCAAATGAGGCTGAATCGGTGTATATCGCAGAACGACAAAGAGGTTAAAAAAATACGGTGAATTAATAAAAATTTATCATCGGCTGCCACGGGCACTCCAACACCTGTTTGTCAAAAGTATTGACTTCGACTTTTTAAAATGCATCTGTGAAATCTGTTTTAACGTTATGAAATGTAATGTGCCAATGAAACTCTGTCAGAAGTCTCTCCTACGTCGTTACAAGAACATAATATACACACTCGCTCGTAAAAGTCAAACTGTGGGGAAGAAAAAGCGAATTAGTACAAAGAGGGGGATCATTCCTACTCATCTTATTTTCTGTTTTGGGCCCTTTATTGTCTAGTTTAATATAATGGAGAAAGTAGCCGTGTTTCCACACGAGGTGTATGCTTCACTACAAAACACAAAGAGTTCAGATACGGTTCTAGAACACCGTAAAAGCAGGCTGAAAAGAATGGAAAGCGAAATGATAGACCTAATAAAAGAGTGAAAAACCTCCTGATGAGAAAAGAATCTTATACCAAAAAGCTCTGCAGAAATTTCTCCATGAGTACGAAAATTATAAGAAACAGGTGGAGTTCCCCGTACTTAACAAACGTGGGGACGATACTGATCACAGCGAACCTGAAAAACGGTGCGAGTCTCCGCAACATCTCGAGCATGTATTAAAAATAGCCTCCAACGTACACTGAGAAATAAAGGACTAAGTCTTTTTAATCTGTTGAGTGAGGATCCAATTATACGTACAATGGTCCGATACAGGTGAGGTTGTTGTTGAAGGGTCAAAGGTACAGGGTTCGAATATCATTAACATCGTACGTGATTTGGTGAGAAAGTGGGATAAACCCTCACCAGCAGGATGGGAGCATATTAAAGCGAGACTGCAGCAAATAAACATTCCAAAAACACTGATAGGTAATCTGAACAGGTTAAAAGACTTGGGATAAGTATCGCATGAACCACATCTGAACACGCCTTAGCCCCAAGCGATAACATCTCTGAAGTGGAAGAAGAGACCAAGCAGCAACGCACGACCCTACCCGCGCGCCTCTAAAATACGCAAATGGCTAACATATCCCTTTCAGTGCGTGTGGTAAACTATGTTTACCATAAAAAAGCCCGACTCAGGACGCATGGTAAACTAAGTTTACCATTAACAATCTTCTCTCAGGACGCATGGTAAACATTGTTTTCCACGTTTAGTAAACAGTCTATGAACCCCCTCGTTCCTATTAGAACAACGTAGTTAGTTCCCTGACTAATATTAGACATCAATATGGTGGTATTTGGCATCTTTTTTTATTTTCTGACTCTCAGCTCACCAGAGGGGGGAGTGAAATAGACTCCCCCAATCAGTTCAGCATGGCATCCACAAGCAGTAATAAAAGTAAAAAATCCTCTCTAGATGAGAATGAGATAAACGAATCTCTCAATGTGTTCTGAAAGTGATATAGATGAATGTGAAAGTGAAGATGACTGGGCGCAAGATAATGTACGGGATATTATACAAACCGATCAAGTGTGACGATCATGAAGAAAATGTGGTACTTTTGGAAAGAGATCTGCCTAAAGCAACACAATCGAGCGAGAATTTTGAATAGCAGGAAATTGGTGAAAATATAGGCTGTACCAGAGGTGGTGGCAGTTACTGGTGAAAATAAAGTGCTCTTCAATGGTCCAAACTCATACGATGTATGATGTTTTTTGTGAAGTTTTTCCCCAAAGAAGTAATTGAGCTAATGGTTACAGAAACAAACACAAATTGCAACTCAATTTCTGGCTGCTACACCTAATCTGAAATCAACATCTCGGTATAGTGCATGGGTCCCAACTACGTTTACAGAAATGAAGCAATTTATAGGGCTTTTACTTCTCATGAGTATTATACAAAGCCCAAGATAGGTATGTATTGGTCAACCGACAGTTTTTATGCTACTCCAGTATTACAGCAATCATGAAAAGAGACAGATTTACCAACATTCTTTCTTTTTTGCATTTTGCTGACAATGCAGATGAGACGTTGAAGGAAAGAGGGGGAAGATGGTGAAATTGCATGACTTTATTGATGATGACAACTGCTCTTGAATCAAAATATTCAACTTCTCAGAATCTAAGTTTGGATGAATCTTTGTTGCTGTGGAAGGGCAGACTCAGTTTCCGGCAATACATAAAAACGAAAAGATCACGTTTTGGGATAAAAAATTTCAAACTTGTGGATGAAAATTGTGTTACTTTGAAATATAAAATATATACCGGGACCATGGAAACTGTTGCTGATTTTTCTAAGACTGAAAGTATTGTAGTAAGTATGATGGAAAAATATTTAGGAAAAGGTCACAACGTCTTCACTGATAACTTCTATACATCACCAAAACTATACAAATACCTTAGTGATAATAAAACTGGTGCCGCAGGGACTGTTAGAATAGGGTGTGTCGAATTTTTCAACTATCAAATTCCAAATATGAGGGGTGCTAAAAAGTTGCAGCATGACTTAGGAATTCTAAAGATATTTTTGTTAATTTAATATAATTTAGTTTTGCTTGGTAAGAAGCTACATAAAAATAGTGACTTTTTTTACCTTTTTGTGGAATTATATAATAATTATTATATTAATAATTATATATGCTGTATATAAGCACACCGGACAAAAAATTAGTCACCCCTAATAGCACCGATAGTAGGAAGTTCAAGGTCACAGAGAGGGAGTTGATGTAGCATTGGTAAGTGACAAGTAGCGGTGACGTAGCACACAGGATCAGATCTGTTTCGTGAGGTGGTGAAGAACAAAGTGTGTGTTGGATATAGTCTGCAAAATGGGTCGTGAGGCAGACGTTACTCAGTGGCAAAAAGGAGCCATCGTGTTTGGCAGAGCCCACGGACACAAAATGTCTGAAGTAGCCCAATTTGTTGGTGTGTCAACGCGTACTGTCCAGCGAGTTTACAAAGAGTGGTGTAGTTCGCAATCAACTGACAATCGACGGCGTAACTGTGGCCGGAAAACAATTCTCGACAATAGTGGCCGCCGTCATGTTTCTCGTCTAGTAACTGCAAATCGTTTTCAAACCAGAGAACAATTGCTCCAAGAAACCAATGAGGTTCTCCAGCGACCAATTCCGAACGGACATTGCGACGAGAACTGCATGCGATGGACATCTGGAGCAGGTACCACGGAAGAGGCCGCTGTTAACAGCAAGTCACAAATTGGCACGTTATAAATGGGCTCAGAGGCACAAAAGCTGGACTGCGGCAGATTGGAAACGTGTAATTTGGTCCGATGAGTCCCGTTTTTGTTTGTTCTCCAATGATGGGAGGCGACGAGTACATCGCAGGTCCAATGAAGCCTTTAATCCTGAATGCGTCGAAGGTGTTGTTCAGGCTGGAAACAGAAAGTGAAGCGCAGGAATAGACACCCACGGACTCTGGCGGAACTTCGGGACCGGCTGATGAACGAGTGGCAGCAAATCGATGTTCAGTACATGCACAACCTCGTAGAGTCTCTGCCTCGCCGGATTCGTGCGGTTATGAAGGCCAGAGGCGCCGTCACACGTTATTAGGTACATTCTGAGAGGGGTGACTAATTTTTTGTCCGGTGTGCTTATAATGCACTGCTGTTTTCGCTTATTTCACAGGTTGACACATATTCATCAGTGTGCTGAAGATTACTTGTCCGTCAGTGCTACCATCCTAACCAGTGGGAATTGACATACAATGGCTTCTAAAAGGAGGACAAGACTGGGGACATTCACACATATGAGCAACCTAATTGGAACTGGTAGAGAGTTGTTGCCCTCTGAACTCCCAACTCTGCGAGACGTTCTGAAATATGGGCTACTGCTAAGAGAACAAAGTGGTGAGGATGTGAGAAACTACCCAGCAGCCAGTCTTGCAAAGGACATTTACCCTAAAGTGCTTGAAAAGTGGGAACGAGCAAACAGTTCTTTTGTAGCCCCCGTTGTAAATTCACGAGTCACAATCTTAAACAAGATCCAAGAGAGCTGGGAGCAGGCCAAAAACATATCTCTTGGGAGAGGAAAGCTACATGTCAAAGAGGCTTTCATTGCAAAACTTGACAAGCTTTTTGACATCCTCAGTTGCAAGTGTAAAATTGTTCTCTGCTCTGAATTTGGCTGCCTTGCAGATGCTGGGAAACTCACATTAACTGTACATGCCCTAGGGAGATGAAGATCCCTGTGAAGGAACTTGCTTTCATTAAAGGTCAGAGAGACAAGTCTGGTTCTATTGGATCACATCAGATTGGCTTGCCAGATCAACCTGAGCACAACAGATAACTCAAAAAGCAGAGGCGGCAAGAAGACGAAAGAAGAAGGCTTGCTGAATATAAGCAGACAAGTAAGCAGGATGTTTCAATGCCATCAAATGAAATAATTTTCTCTGATGATGAAAATGAAGAACAAATAGCTGATGCTCAAGATGGAAAGGATGGAAGTTATGAAGTGACATTAGAAATACCAAGCACGTCTTCAACTTCCAATAAAAAGCCAGAGTACAACACATTAGAAATACCTAATGTTGCTATGCATAGCATCAGATATGGTGTTGGCCTGCGTGCCACAGCTGCCATCACCACTGCTGCCTTATGGATGCTGGCTTGATCACTGAAGAAGACAAGAGACTTGTAGTTGATCACAATAAAGTCAAGAGGGCCCAAGAAAAAGTTATGAGATCCCTGGATCAGGAATTTAATGATCTTTCTAAGAAGGGTGAAATTGACTGCATCTTCTTTGACGGCCGTCAAGATACAACTAAAGTTATGCTGAAAGCAGACAATTCAGATCGTCAGTTCCCCAGCATCATCAAAGAAGAGCATTATTCTGTGTGCAGTGAGCCAGGTGGAAGATATCTCTACCACTTCACTCCTGAGAAAGGCTCAACGAGAAAAAAACCTGCTGAAGTTATTGCTGATAATCTTGTAGATTTCATGAAGAAGAATGGCATTGATAAAAGCCTGCAGGCCATTGGAGGTGATTCTACAAATGTTAACACTGGCTGGGAGGGTGGTTCCATGCATTGGGTAGAGGTCAAGCTTTGCCGTAAGCTGATCTGTTTGGTTTGTGCCCTCCACACTAACGAGTTACCCCTGCGACACTTGATCACAGCACTGGATGGGAAGACCTTGTCTAACAACAAGTGGACAGGTAACATTGGCAAGATGCTAGACACTGCAACCGAACTTGAAATTGATCCTTCATTCACCAAACTCTCAATTGGAGAGCCTCTTACTTCACTGAGTGACAACGTCGTAAAGGATCTCTCTACTGATCAAGCGTACGGGTATATTATCACACAGGCCATAAGGACAGGAGAACTTCCCACAGATCTGGCCCTTCTTGAAATTGGTCCAGTGAGCCATTCAAGGTGGTTGACAACAGCAAACAGGCTTTGTCGCATATGGGTTTCAAAACATGGCCTTAAAGGCAAAACCCTCAACAACTTAAGACTGATAGTGGAATACATTGTTCGTGTGTACTACCCCTGTTGGTTCAACATCAAAGTAAAACACTCTTGGGTGGAAGGCCCACGCCACATCTTGTTTCAGCTGCGGCTAGTTAGGCTGTAGTGGATGCTGTTTTGCCAACCATCAAGCGCTCAGCATGGTATGCATTCAGCGAAATGATAATCCAGACACACTTGTGTTCAGATGACAGTGAGGAGAGGAGAGCTGGTGTCCAAAAGATTGTTGACATGAGGGGTGGAGATGATGACACACTTGGAGATCTTTCTGTACGTCCCAGGAAGACACCTTCCATCAACCCCAGTGCTTCTTCCGTGTTGGAGCTGACAGACTGGTCTGACGGGGTATTTGAACCTCCTTTGACATGTAAACTGACTACAGCGGAAATAAAGAAGTTCTTTGACAAGCCTATGCAAGTTCCACAGTGGCCCTGTCATGCTCAGTCAATCGAGAGGTGTGTGAAACAAGTCACAGAGGCAGCAGGCAGGGTGTATACACATGAGAAACGTGAGGGCTATATCAGAGGCCAAGAAGCAAGTCGGCGGCTGATGTCCAAGAACGAATCAAAGCAAGACTTGATGAAACTTGTTGTTTAAATATTTTTTTTTACTGATGTCATTACTTTCTAATGTTGTTTTATGATTACAAGGATATGTTTTATGATTACTAGGATATGTTTTATGCAGAGAAACTAAAATTTTTATAGCATTACCTGACATTTTGAGAAGCTAAAATTAATAAATGTTGTTTTCCGAGAGCAATTTATGTGCTTTTTAATCAAACGTAGATTTACCAAGCTAAGTGTTGAGCAATCACAAAAATAATAGCAGATTTGAATTCTTCACATCCAAAAACATATTTTTAAAACCCCCCTGTGGAAAAAGGAAAGAAACTTACCTTTGAGACTCCTGAACTGCTTTCCCTTGTGTTTCATGACAAGAGAAGAGTTTGCATGCTCTCCAATTACCATTCGAACAGTGATGTGACAGTAACACGTAGATCAAAGGAAGGTCGAGTCGAAAAAACCATTCCAGCTTGCGTACATGAATACAACGAACATATGGGATATGTAAACCGAACAGACCAAATACTGCATTATTACTCTGTCCCAAGAAAGTCTCTAAAATGGTATAAGAAGCTGGCAATGCATTTGATTCAGGTCCGAGTACTAGATGCTTGTGGAATTTATAATCTCATAAAAAAGGGAAAAGTTCCCTTTCTAGACTTTTGCCATGAGATTATAAAAGGACTGACATCTGCAGATGAACCTAACTTGAAGAAATCAGTATTTCCAAGACTAGTTGGGAAACATTTTACCAAGAAAATTACATCAAATTCTGAACGTACCCCAAGACCAACAAAGAGATGCAGGGTATGTTATGCCCATGGGATAGAAAAACGAGTACGTTTTCAATGCGAGACATGCCCCGATACCCCAGGGTTATGCGCCGAACCATGTTTCAAAATTTATCACTCAGCATTTAACTTTTAGTTAACTAAATAAAGATGATATCTCTATTTTATTTCATTTTAACCTTTATTTTTTTGTTACCCATGAAAAATTGAAAATATTATTGATAGAAAACCTATTTTAAAGGCAAACAAAAGAAGAAGCAAAAAAATAATTCAAGTTTATTTTCTGGCGCATTTATACGCGCAGCTTTCGTTCTGGGGTATTAGCGTGACACGCACAGGGCGTATCAGAATGGGACGCAGCGAAAGGGATATTAAGAAAAAGCTATTATGACATTTCTAATCCAGCCTCCTACGGGGGTGTTAATAGACTGTACAGAGGCGCACAGATATTTGTGGCTAATTCCACTGAAAAATAAATCGCCTGAAACAGTTGCTAAGGCCACCAAATCGTTGATGTTGAAAGAAAACAGGATTCCTGGCTATTTTTGTACGAACATGGGTAAAGAATTTAAGGCCGAGCTTTTTAGAACAGGTTGGCAGAGTTTAATATCAGTTATTACACTAGCAATTCTATACATAAGGCATCTTTAGCTGAAAGAGTTCGGTGCACCATAAAGGAGCGCATGCATCGCTATTTCACACATAAAAATACATTTAGCTTATAGATATTCTGGAGTCGCTGGCTTCATCCTACAACCGTTCACACCACCGAACGATTGGTACATCACCAAACGAAATTTTAAAAAGAGGTACGCACACAGAGCGTGAAGTGAGAAAAGATATCCGAAGAGCTCCACCACGCTCTTTGCGTATCAAAATCACTGATTATGTAAGGCTAAGGCTGTCGCATTCGGGGATTTGAGCAAGGATGGACAAGTGAGATTTTAAAGTTAGGGCTATGAGACCTAAAGACTAGTTGATGCTGTATTAGTTCAAAATTTGAATGGGGAAAAAATTGCAGGGAACTTTTATGGTGAGTAGCTGCAGAAAGTGACATTTAATTCAGGAAAAAAAGTGTTTAAAATTTAAAAAAATTTAGGAAGCAAAGGTTCAGGAAAGAGAAAAATGTACCTGGTAAAATGGCTAGGTACCCAGAAAGCTTCGACACCTATATAAAAGCTGATGTAATAATGAAACTTAAATAGTAAACAACATGGCACCTAACCACTTCTACGTCACACTCCCGTCCTCTTCTTCTCTCTCTGTACATCCTAACAACACCTTGGCCAACTTTATAACAGAACTACATGGGCCCATTGAATTGGGTCGTGAATCATATGAGGTTGGAATATGCGAATTTCAATTGGACACCAAGCTTTTAAGTATTGACAAAAAAGAACCCGTTTTTATGGTTCTTAGAAACCGTGATGAGTGTGAAAAGGCCGGAGTAACTCGGTACGATACCATGTGTTCCGCCCGGAGTTGGGAGGAACAGTAATACAACTAGGACCGAGTCATTATGATACAGCTGAGGATATTGTGAGAGACTTAAATGGGAGACTGAAAAGTTCAAATTTTACGTCTGATTTAGGAAATGAAATCGTAAACAAAGATACCCCGGTACATACTTTGACTCTAAAACTGAAGGCTAACAGAAATATTAAAGACAAAACACTGTTCAAAATATAACCGAGGGCAGATATGGGGCAGTCTTCTAAAGAGATATTTCTCATGAGTGACAACATGACTTGTGCAGCTTATTGTATCAGTTAAAATTGGAGAAATTGAACGATGGAGACCCTCCCCCGGACATGTGCTATATATACAACAATGTCGTGGAACATCAGTTTGTTGGGGATACCAGGCACGGCTGCTGCTCATCGCCCACATTTCCAATCGGAGGAAAGAACTTGAGCATTGTATACGACAAGCCTCATTATGTCAAAGTCGCAGCTAGCCTACTAACCAATATCTCAATATATTTAAGAACGATTGAGGGGAAAATTTTTCCAATCGGTGATGGGAGCTTAACAGTGAAGCTTCATTTCCGTCGTACTGTGATAGAATGACCCAAAGGCCATTCACAGCCTAACCAGGGGGGAGATAGCGCGGGAGTGGGATTGGGTCCACTTTTTAACCATACTACGTACGGCTGTCCCCTTGCTGAAGAGTGGTGCCAGATATCTAGGTAGGAAGGCGTTACAATCAGGTCTCAACACGGTAGAAGACATAATGGCCGGTGGTAAGCATAAAGAAGCTCTGAAAAAACACTTAAAGCGGACAAGGGACGCAATTGTCAAAGATGAAAAAAAATGAGTGGTGGCGGAAATAAAAAACGAAATAAGAAGCGTACTGTACGGGGGGAAGAAGAAGAAGTGGTTACCAACTCATGGCGTTAAACGTAAAAGGATATAAAAAAAGAAGTTGGTTGACCACTTTTTTAACTGATATAAGCTAAGGACGTTGCTCTCATGAATCATAGATTCATTGCTACTTGTCGAAAGAGGTGTCACTATTTCTGACGCACCATGGCACGTTTCATCCATCCGTGTAGTTCACAATGTAAGTCGGAGTTGGCCCTGTTTGACATACCCCCGACCCAATTATCTATAGAGTGACTTTATCACATTTAATCAGCTAAACACCATCAGCTCGCCGAGTGCTACTGTAGAATTCGTGATCCCCAGCTCAGGCCCTTACTTTTTTGACCCAAGCTCAGTGCATATCTACCCCAAACTATGAATAGGGCATTCAGGTGGATCGGATTGCGAAAACGTCGACGTCGTATACCCAAAGACCAACTTTCTGCACACCATATTTAGTCAGTGTGATGTATATTTAAATCAGGTCAACATCTCGGCAGGGTCTGGCTACTATCACCTACGATCCTATCTGGAACATGTCCTCAACTTTTTAAAAGAAGCGAAGGATACCTTTTTAACTGCCGAAGGTTATTATCAAGCTAAAGATGAAAGTAATGTAAAGAAGAAATTTAAAAATTGTAAAAAGAAGATAGATGACTGTTTCGGACCTCTTCACACAGATTTCACGTTCCAGGAGAAGCTGCTTGTGAATGGGGTCGATATGAAAATAAAGCTCACCCTTACGAGCCCTGAGATTTGCTTAAATCTGGATGCTCACCAACAAGAGGGCTCGAAGCCTGTAGCGATTCATATTATGGAGACATATCTCCGCGTACGTCGTGTCAAATTAAGCTCTGCTAAGCAGATGGAAATTTTAAAAAATCTACTACATGCCACAGTGAAATACCAAACTAATAGTGTTCGAGTGATAAGCGGCCCGAGTACCGTGAGCGGGTTCTCCAGTTGGTGGAATACCGCCGGGAAAAGGTCGCCATGGACGGTGGAGCTGGTGCCCGTCCGCGTCGTCGGGAGCGTGGTGCGGTTCCTCCTCCCCGTGGCCCCTATGGACCTCGGGCCCCGTGGCGAGGTGCGTCCGCGCCGTGGCCTGCCGCGACGGGCTGCCGCCCGCCTGCCCGACCACGATATCGACGACAGCCCTTCCTCCTCCTCTTCCTCCGGATCCGAGGAAGACGAGACGTTTGTTGTTTCTTTCTCGTCCTCCACGGAGTCCGTTGTGGAAGCTGTTTCTTCCCTTGAGGAACCGGAGGGAGAGGACGAGGCGGCAGGGGGAGCCGATCCCAGGTAGGGATCCAGAGGAGTTGCTAGACCGAATAACTTTAGCAATTGGAAGTGGGTTAAGGAACTGGAGTGACGAAGTGGATGGACTCCGGGATTGGGATGGGTACGCCCACCAGGCGGCGCAGGAGTGGCTCCCCCTCGCCTGCGCTGCCTTGGACAAGCTGGCCGCGGGCGGCCCTGGCCAGCCCGCCCGTGCAGCGGGGCGTTTGCCAGTAGGCCAACGGGGGCGCGTTACGCCTCCACCGGCCGAAAACGGGCGGCCTCGCGTTCGGGTGCGCGCAGGGCGCCGTGTTCAGCTTGTCTCGGGGGCTCGTCGTTCGCCAGTAGGCCAACGGGGGCGCGGTACGCCTCCACCGGCCCAAAATGGGCTGCGTCCTCCTGGGATGGACGGTCCGCGTGTCGTAGTTCACGCGGGGCGTCTTAACAACAATTCTGTTGAGGTGCCACGCTCTCGTCGAGCAAGAAGGCGTGAGGAGTGGAGGATGGTCCAGAGGCTGTGGGAGCGGAATCGAGGGAGAGCTGCGTCCCTGGCTCTGGACGACTCTTATTGGCAACCCGACCCGGTCGGGGCGGAGGCGAAGATTGCCTTCTGGCGGTTCAGTGCCCCCTCTGCCCGCGATGCGCGCATGCCGGTTCCTGGGGAGCCCTTGTGGCGCCTCATCGAGCCGGTTACGGCGGCCAAGGTCAAATGGGCTGTCTCGAAGATGAAGGACGGGGCACCTGGGCCTGACGGGGTGGTTCTAGGGAGCGTAGCAGGTTACAGCAAAGAGGCGCTTGCTGTGGACTTCAAATGCTTCCTGGCGGGTGGGGATCTGCCGGAGCGTTTTCGGGACGCCCGGACAGTTTCATAAGATCCTAGCCTATAGGTGCGACAGCGCGTATCTCCTAAGCTCTCGGCAGTGGGGCTTCATACACGCTGATGGCTGTGCTGAGAACCTTTTGGTTCTCCAAACAGTCATCGCTCAGGCAAAAGGTCTAGGCCACCCCTTTCACGGAGCGTTCGTAGACTTAGCCAAGGCGTTCGATAGTGTCTCTCACGAGAGCATTCCCGGCGCCTTGCTTCGTCTCGGTGTGCCAGCACCTCTGGTCAGCTACGTGGCCGCCACCTACGTGGGGGCTGCCACGTGGTTGATGGGTGAGCGCCTGCCAGTGCATAGGGGTGTGCGCCAGGAGGACCCGCTGTCCTCACTAGTCTTCAACGAGGTTCTCGAGTGGTCGTTAGGACAGTTAAGCGATGCCGTTGGTGTCCCATTAGGGGGTCAGCGCTTGAGCCACCTCGCCTTTGAAGACGACGTGGTTCTTCTGAGTACGTCTCCGGTGGGCTTGCACTCCCTGTTGGACTGCTATGCCACGGAGACGGAAAAGACTGGCCTCCGCCCAAATTCCGCCAAATCCGCCACCTACTCCATCCTGCTTGACGGGAAGGGGAAACGCTGGGTTTGGGGCGCCGAGTCTCGCTTTTATGTAGGTGGCACGGCGATTCCCACTTTCGATGTATGCGACTTCTATCGGTATCTGGGTGTAGATATCGGCATAATCGGATCCAAGTCGTGGGCCCTCGCCCTGGTCAGCGAGCGGCTGGATCGGGTCTCGGCTGGTCCGCTTACCCCACAACAGAAGCTCTGGGTCCTGCGGTGTAAGGTGCTACCGAGTGTCACCCACGACTTGGTCTTGAGCCGGGTTCGTGCGGGGACCCTGGTAGCGCTGGATCGCATGGTCCGGAGTCGCGTACGGAAGTGGTTACATCTCCCGAAGGATGTGCCACTTGCCCTCTTTCACGCGGCTGTGGGGGACGGAGGGCTTGGTCTGCCGTCTCTGCGCGTTAGGTTGCCGATTTATAAGATCAAACGGATCGGACGCTTGGTTCACAGCTCCGATCCGGTCGCCCCCGGGAGGTGGCCGCGCACCCATTGGGCGGTCAGCTCATTGCTGCGTTCCCTCCCGCTAGATTCAGGGGCCTGGTTCTGCGAACACCTGCAGAAGCTGAGCACGCATTCCGTCTAGCACTTGCCGCCACTGTGGACGGCAAAGGGTTGGCGGGAGCGCGTCAACAGGCTGCGTCAGCTTCCCATGGGTAGATCAACGACGGTACGAGGCTTTTGACCGGACGGAATTACATCGACGCCGTCAAGGTCCATATCGGCGCTCTGTCCACGAGGGAGTGGCGGACACGGGGGCGGGGTGGCCCCCCACCTTGTGAATGGGGGTGTCATGCGGGTGATGGCCTTGGCCACATCCTGCAGAGCTTTCCCGATACCCACCGCTTGCGCGTCAAACGGCACGACCGGGTGGTCCGCTTGGCGGAGCAATCACTTCGTGGCGCTGGTGCCCGGGTGGTTGCCGAACCGGTGGTTCCCACTCCGGCGGGCATTCGATGTCCAGACCTAGTGGTGGCACGTGGCCATGAGGTCACCATCATTGATGCCCAAATCATAGCGGACTCCTCCTGCACGACCTTGGAGGAGGCTCACCTCCGGAAGGTTCGCCGTTACGACGAACCGGCCGTGAGGCAATGGGCCCTCGACTGGGCACGACAGCAGGATGACGACTGCCAATTTGCTAAAACTACTTAACTAACCATCTCCTGGCGCGGGCTGCTATATGCCGGCTCGGCTCAAGATCTCAAGGCACTAGGCCTTGGAGCCGGCATTTTGAAATTATTAGTAGTCCGCAGTCTTGAGAGATAGGTGTTTACCTGGAGGCACCGGGCGCATAAGGGCATGCGCGGTGGGCAGAGGCGTGGGCGGCCGCCGAATCCGGAGCCGGTTCCCCAGCAGGATTGATCAGATCCCCAGTGATCCTGACTCATCCTCAATGGTTTCAAGCTCTTGGCCGAGATCTAGGTAGGGGGCACAGCCACGCGTTGGACTGCCAGAACAAACAACACCAAGTGTTCAGTCCCTCTATTGACAATCCTATTGAGGCTTACATGGTATTAACTGAGGTGTGCAGGGGTTACCTAACCGTTGCTAGGTATTTCCCGTAGCTGCTGCATTACCATGCAGTATGCCGTGACATAAAGCGATACATTAAAAAAAGAAAATGTTTACAGTACCCTTAGGTTTAACATCGAAGCAAATATAAAATATTGCTCTTGGAGCTGTACCTAAAAGGATATTAATTGGGATGCAGGAACACGCTTCTGTGAATGGAAAATACAAAAGGCCCGCATTTAAATTCGAAAATTTCGGTCTTACAAATATAAATATGTATGTCAACGGGGTGGCTTTAGGTGGGACATTGGAAACGAGCTATTCTACAGATGACGAGTTTCCACTTTGCTCGAGGGCGTACAGCAATCTTGCGCATAGTGTCGGTATTTGTGACGGATTAGGAATCGGCGTATCGCAGAATGAATTTCTCGAGAGCATCAACCTTTACCCGTTTGACCTCTCCCCAGATTTATCTGCGAGTATAAACACACACACAAGTCCGCAGCAGAGCGGAAACATCTCAGTCAGGTTAGAACTCGGCAAGCCACTAGTCGCACCTATTAGTGTAGTAGTTTACCTCGAATCGCAAGCGCTAATCGAAGTTAACAGGTTTAGTGGTGTAATGAGACCTTTAAAAATGGACACAGTTACACTCCTGAGAGTGATGAAGATTGATTGATTCACATGCACCAAATTTATCGACGTGTTTATGAAAAATGAAACGTTGAAACCCCAACCACGAGAGACTGCAGCGCACTTACTTTGAATATGGATGTTAGCGATGGTAAAAGGATCCATTGGATAGCCGTTTATTTTAAAAATAGGGAGAGACTGTTCTACTTTAATTCACTGGGTGAACACCCGTGGAATGATACTATTATTGTAAAATTTCTCGAACAACTGCAAATTCCGCAAATAGTGTGGAATCCTTACCGATTCCAGAGTTACTACAGCAATATCTGTGGTATGTGAACAAGTGAGCAAGGTTGGACAAGTGAGATTTTTAAAGTTAGGGTTATGAGACCTAAAGACGAGGTGATTTTCGGCTTTTGTAACGCTAAAAAAATTATGAATTGGTATGCATCCAGATAAAAAAAAGGTTCCGTTTGTGGACACTCAACGTGTTGAGTTAAGTTTTGTGTGTATATATGTAATGTAACTTCATGTTAATTATTTTAAATTGCACCAAATATGCATCGTGTGCAGTATAGCTTTTAGTAATATATTGATTAAATTTATAAAATGTACCAGCTAATAGTAATTTGTGTAACGCTTAAGGACGCGAATTATGTTATGCAACTTATTTAAAATGTAATGGATGTTAAATCTGTAATTATTTAAAACTGGTTATATATACTTTGTGTATATGTTAAACCCTCCGTCTATGGTTTTGGGCGGTTCGAAGTTGACGGGGTTTCTGGTTAGGTGGCAGCAACGGATTTGTTACTCTAGAGCAGTGGTTCTCAACGGGGGCGGTACCGCCCCCCCAGGGGGCGTTCACTGGGTGTCGGGGGGCGTTAGAAGCTGGTTAGTTGAAAAGGGGGCGTTAGTCAGCTAATGGGGGGGGCGTTCATGTGTTTCAATGAATTTCATTTACACAGTTCTGGAATCTACATTAAATTTGAATGTTTGAATGAAATTAAGTGGCTGAAACAAGGTTACTAGAACCTTTTAATTTAGCAAAATTGCAAAAGCACTTACCGAAAAATATGGAATCCACTCATCTGATGTAATTTCTCAAGCGCCATCTACTGGGAGAATTGTCACTATGTCAAGTTCAACATTCTCTCAATAGATGGCTCTTGAGTAATTATGTCATTTATTGTGAATTATTGGAAGTGAGTAGACGCCATTTTTTCGGTAAGTGTTTTTGTAATTTTACTAAAGCCGTCTTCTATTAGTCAACTGACATTTAAATAGTTGTCTAGTATAGTTGTCTAGTATATAGTCTAGTATAGTTGTTAGTAACATCCTTGCTAGGAAAAACATTTAAATACATTAATACAGCAAACATGATTCCATTTTGTTAAAGATATAGCAAAATATTCAGCTCGCAGAAGTATAATTTAGGCTAGTTTACCATAAAACTTATTTTATGCATACAAATAAAAACATTTCTTACGCTAACGGCTAACTTAACTAAAAATAAAATTTCTGAATGTTTTTACAGTTTCGCGATGTCACAAGGCAAGAAAAAGTGTCGTCAGTATAATGTTAAATATCTCAGCTATGGCTTCGTACCTTCTCCTACGAATCAACGGCTTCCTATGTGTTTACTGTGTGAGCAAGTATTCTCTAACGAGGCCATGAAACCCTCACGCCTGAAGGAGCACATAATTAAAATCCATCCTGATAAAACTGACAAAGACCTTGCATTCTTTAAAGACCTCAAAGAAAGACATGCCAGAAGCACAATCAGTAGCATATTCAAAAAGAACGTAAACCAAACTGAGAAGGGCTTAGTTGCCTCATATAATATCTCTCTCCTTATTGCCAAATGTGGAATGCCATTCACAGTTGGAGAAAAGCTGATTCTTCCTGCTATTAAAGAAGCTATTTGCACTGTTATGGAATGTGACCCTTCGCAGGTTCTAAAATCCATCCCCCTCAGCAATGACACTGTGTCAAGGAGAATCAATGAAATGGCATTGGATAGTGAGGAGCAGTTGTGTGCCATTCTGCGAGAAAATCCGTTCACTCTTCAGGCTGACGAGACAACTGTCTCAGATAATAACGTTTTGCTGATTGACCTATGTTCGTTATCTGTCATCTGGTGAAATTTCCGAAGAGTTTTTGTTCTCCAAGTATTTGGAAACCGACACTAAAGGGCAGACCATATTTAATGCAGTTGAAGAATACTTGAGTTGCAATTCTATTCCAGCTGCCAACATCATTGCATGTGCCACCGATGGGGCTCCATCCATGGTTGGACGGTACCGTGGTTTCACTACTCTATTGAAAAAGTGGGCTCCACACATTTTGACAGTCCATTGCGTGCTGCACCGTCATAATCTAGTGGCGAAAAAAATCAGCCCTCCTCTCCACGAGTCACTGAGTGTGGCAGTTAAGGCCATCAACAAGATAAAGGCCAATGCACTGAATGACCGAGTGTTCAGACAACTCTGTGGGGACAATGATGAAATTTTTGAGCGTCTGCTACTTCACACCGAGGTGCGCTGGCTCTCGAAAGGCAATTGTCTTTCCCGTTTGTGTGAGTTGTTCAGCACAGTTTTAGAGTTTTTTGAGGATACTGATGCAACTCTCAAGGAACAAGTGTTGTTAAGTCAATGCGATATTTTCTACCTGGCAGACATCTTTGAAAAAATGAATGAGATCAGCATTAAATTACAAGGAAATGAAGTGACGCTGATTCACTGCAAATCTGTAATTTGCAGCTTCATCGCCAAGCTGAACATATACCAGGAAGGCATTGGACGGCGTCAGCTGGCTCATTTTCCCAAATTGATGAAGGTAATTGATTTTACTAAATACTTACTTTTTAATAAATTTCAGAAATTTTTATTTAAAAACTACTTGTTTTTTAATGTGCTTTTATTGAATTTATTCACAGGTGTCCGAGAAACTGACTGATGAACATCTACTCCGTTACATCGACCACTTAAAGATGATGAAGGCTGACATGGAAATCCGATTCAGCGATCTTCAAAAGCTTGACGTCCCTGACTGGGTGGTACAGCCCTTCAAATCAGATGTTACGAAATTTGAAGTTGAGATCCAGGAGGAGCTTGTTCATGTACAAAATGACGATGAGGCCCAGGTAACCTTCCGCACCTCTGGCTGGCGTGGTATGTGGGCAACACAGTGGCAACGTTATCCAGTTCTTTGGAAAAGAACTCGTCTTCTTCTCTTGGCATTCCCTACCTCATATTTAGTGGAACAGGGTTTCAGCCATGTCCTTTACATGCAGTCCAAATATCGTAACAGGCTTAATAAAACAGCCTCAGGTGCACTGAGGTTGAACCTGACTTCTATCCAACCTTCAGTGAAGATATTGGCTGGAAAACACCAAGCGCAAGGCTCTCACTAGTATTTTTTTATTATTTTTGTGTGGCACATTGTTTTTATTTTACGTTACTGCGTTTTTGTTTGTTTGAATAAAATTCTTTCATGTTATGTTAAGCTGTTGTTTCATTTCCAGGGAAGATTTGCATGACCGTATTCAACATTCCAAGACTTAAGAATTGAATTTTCCTGGTGGGGGGGCGTTGAGAGGTCTAATAATTGGTAAAGGGGCGTTGGTATAGAAAAGGTTGAGAACCACTGCTCTAGAGTATCTGGTACTGTATAGGGAATCGCAGAAATTTCTCTTATAATACTCTCCCATTTCTTCTCGTAGTGGATCGGAGGATTCTGTGGAGCTTACTAAATTCTCTGAAGGTTCCCCAATTCTTCTTGTAACGTAGCGGGAAGTTATTTTTCTCTATTTAAGACCAAGTTCTCTGAAGAGAGCAAGGCTCGAAGGAGAAGACAAAGATATTCTCTTACTGTAGTATACTGCTAAAATGTTATAAGTAATGCTCAGCTTCTAAGTTAGATCAGACAATCAGAATTAATATTTGAAAAATTGTTCGGTTTTATATACTGAACTTTTGGTAACATCATTATTATTCAATGTTGACTGTTTTTTTTTAATTCTCAATAGGCTGCATTATTTTGCAAAATATTTGAAGTAAGGTAAATATTTTAGATGTAGCAATGTCTGGACAGATAAGCAAGATATTTGAAGATGAAGCCATATTTTTATTTTACAATGCATATTGACAGGTCTGATGTTATCATGATCTGCCGAGTTAACCAAAAATGGAAATTGAAATATGCATTTTTACTATGAATTACAATTAAACATGCATATGAGCAAAAATTAAATGCTTAAGATTTAAAATTAAACATTAAGCAAGACATGACTTGATCTTTTACAACGAAGAGAGAATGTGTACAGAAAGTGAACATTATAGAATTTAAGATGAGTACATTATTAGCTAAATCTAAAAATATGTTTAAGTAATTTAAAAAGAAATAATTCACCAATTATTCAGCAGAAATAAAATAGAAAGCGAATCAAAAATTTTATCCGAACTGCGAATTTGGACTCTATATGTAAAAATGAATATAAGAATATAAATATATAAAAGAATATAAGGATTATATGAAGGTAAGGATTATATAATTACAAGGATTATATAAATATAGGAATTATATGAATGAATATAAGAATATAGGAATTATTCATTGTTAATTTATATATATATTATATATATATATATATATATATATTGTTGTACAGAATGTGTAAAAAAATATATTGTATTATTTTCACTCCTATTTGTATATGTGGGAAAAACATTGAAGCCAATATTACGTAAAAAAAATGTGGTCCCTTAAAGAAAAAAGAAAAATATTACAGCAAGCCGCGCTTTATATTATTGTTATCATTATTGTTATTATTAGTTTCACAGGATGAAGAGAGAGATAATTATTTTAAAATAAAATCTCGTCAGGATTTTAAAATAAAAATAGAAAAAATAAAAACTATCGCGACATTCATTTCAAAAGAGTTTTTTTATGTAAAAGGAGTTAGTTATTTACATGAGGCATGCCCTTAAACAATAGATTGCTTACATGTTACAGTTGACGCTGCTCGAATCGTTTGTGCTTCTCGGTCGAGTGCCAGTTTCGGTTTCAGTGCTTTGTGGTGCCAATTCCTGCAGAGGCTGGCTCGAAAATGTACTGTCATTGTCCATACAAATAATAATAACTACGGTAGGGTGTTCTACTTTTATCAAGTTGTGAATTTCACTACACTTTGCTCTTCCCCGTACACCTTATGATCTGTAAAGCATATGTATCACATTTGAAGCAAATTGAACACCATTTACAGGTTGCACACTTATGTCACCTCTAATAACTTAGCCCTTTGTAACCAAATCTCGAGAACGTCCCAACTTCAACATATTGTAATGTTTTGTTTTCTTTCACAGGTGCAAAAAGTATTGAAAATGGAAAGAAAGAAGATCTGGCTGATTGAAAAGACTCCAGTCGAAGAGCTCTTAGGAGCAAGATTGCCCTCCCGGGAGCAAGTCCTCTGCTTTATGTACCATCACCTGGAGCTGAAGGAAACAATCCCCTTTGCCATCATGTCTACGAGTATCAAGCTTCAAGAAGTTTGGAAGAAGTCGAATATCCCCGTGAAGACAGAGGAGAACATTTGAGCTGCTATACTAAAGCTGTACAAAGAGTACCAAAACTTGAAGAAGGAGAAGTCGAGAGAGACGGACAAAACCATTATGAAGCGTCAGGTGTGGAAGGGAGACCTTGCTGACCTTTTCGACATCGCTTGTCAAGGTGTGATGAGCATGAGTTCAGTTCCGGAGGAGGACAAGGTTTTCTTGTCCTCCCAGAGGGAGGACAGAATGAGTTCTTCAGTGGCTGGAATAGATATGAAACACACCATGGCTGTCAAACAGAAAGAAGAAGCAGCTAAGAAACTTGAACTTCGTAGACGAAAGCATGCTGAAGAAGCTGAAAAGATCTCCGAGAAAATGAAGCTGGATAGCACATCCTCTAGCTCAACGGCGACAACAGATGATGATGATGATGATTTTGCTGCTCCATTGGCCTCTAAGTCACCTCGTCGTTCCAAGAACACACTTGATCCAACACTCGTGGCTACTTGGGATAGAGAACAACTCTCTATTCGACAAGCAAGCACTGCCTTCATTCCTTCTCGGACAAGCTGTATCGCAGATTATTATTTCGCCATCAGCTGTTCATCGAGCACGTGCCAAGTATCGAGAGAAAATGGCCAAACAACTTGAGGAATCGATCTTCAAAGATCCACCTTTCTTAGTTCTGCACTGGGACAGCAAGCTACAGTACTACACCAAGCTGCTGGCGGAAGCTCTAGATGGTGAACAAACGGCTCGAGCCGTCATCCAGGAGCTACAACGATTTGGAATTCAGGACCGCATCATTGGCCTCTCGTTTGACACTACGGCGTCCAATACCGGACTTCTGCAAGGGGCATGTATGAGGATTGAACAATTCTTTGGTCGGTCGCTCTTGTGGTTGCTTTGCCGTCACCACATTTATGAGCTCATTTTGAAGGAGGTCTTTCACAAGTCCCCGGAGCCAACAAGTGGTCCTGAAATCCTGTTGTTTCGACGATTTCAGCAGCGCTGGGACTTTATTAACAAAAATTGTTTCAAAACCATGATCGATGAAAAAGAGCCAGCCACTAGGTACTTGGAAGATGAACGAATGAGGATGGTGAGTTATCTTCGTGGAGTCATTGAAAGTTCATGTCACCCGAGAGAAGATTATGAGGAACTCCTCAAGCTGTCGCTCCTTTTCCTTGGAGGCTGGGGTGGAGCTGAGTTCTCCTTCAGGACTCCAGGAGCCCATCATCAAGCCAGGTGGATGGCGAAAGCTATCTATGTGCTGAAAATGATTTTGTTCCGGGAGGAACTGGAACTCACCGACCGAGAGGTGAAGGGATTGCACGACGTGGCCCTTTTTACGTGTTTCATTTATGTCCGGTTCTGGCACGAGGCAGTGGTCAGTTGGTGGGCCCCGAAAAATGACCTAGACATGATTCAACTGTTGATTTCGTATCCGAACAAGGACCTGGTCCAGGCTGCCTTGAGAGTTGCCAAAAGGCATCTATGGTATCTCTGGAGACTCTAGTCGGCTTGGCTTTCCTTGATGAACCGATATCGCCAAATGAGAAAGAAAAGATGTTCCAGGCCTTGAACAAACCTGCGCCGAGGAAGAACTCAAACGACTCGAGTGGAAAAACCTGAATTTTGAAGGCAAGGATCTGAGCAACTTCGTCACTCAAAGGACGAAGACATTCTTCGACAACTTCGGCGTCGAGGATGTCGACAACGTAGAGGAGTACACCAAAAATGACGGCTTGAGAGAGTCAGTCAACGCGCTGAAAGTCGTAAACGACACAGCGGAGAGGGGAATTGCATTAATCAAGCAATTCAATGAATCAGTCAAGGACGAGAAGCAAAAACAATTCTTGTTGTGGATTGTTGAACATCATCGAAAGGAGGTGCCGAAAAGAACCAAGGCGGGAACGTCCTTGTACAAATTCAAAAATTGATTTGGATTTTCTGATTTTAATACTAGAGTTTCTTATTTTCTGTGCTTCCAAGGGAGAATTCTTTTGTAACACTGAAGAAAATTTTGTATTATTAAATTGTACTGTAATGTGTATTGATTTGAATTTTTCAATTTTATTATTAGAGTTTTTCATTTTCGTGGTTCCAAGGGAGAATTTTTTCGTAACACTGAAGAAAATTGTTCATTATAAAAGGTTCAAATGTTCATTATGTGATCAGTCTCTCCTTGTGACCAGACGTGTTTTGTCGAGTGCTATCAATTGAATAAGTGGTTTTCGTTGAAGTGTTTTAAACAAAAAAAAAGTGTTCCGTGCATTCTTAACTAAATTACTTCGTGCTACTGATCATTCATTAACGAATATATTTCATTTATTGACTTTATTCAGTACTATATTATTTGATCAAACCAAGGCTACTGAACGTGGCTTGCCTTCTTTCGTTTTTAAATCAATCAGAAAACGTGCAGTCATAAGGTTCAAATTCCCTTGGTTTGTTTTTGTTGTTGTTCAAATCTATCAGAAACGTGGTTTTTTAAGGTTCAGAGTTCCTTCACACACTACCTGACTTCGAAAAGGGTCACCTACCGTGGGAAAAAAAGGATTAAGTCAGCGACCAGATAAGTCCCATTTACAGTAATACTTTTTCTTTAACATTTCTTTCGTCGGTAGCTTAATTCTATATTAATTTAGTAATAAATTTGTGTTACAAGATCCTGTTTCTGCGTTTCAAGAACGCGGTGGACCTACGTTATAATTTATTAATTTCCAAACGCTCGTTTTTTGTTTTTTTTCTTTTTGTTTTTTGTTATTCAACTAATTAAAAGCATGGCACCCCCGTCAAGTACTTGCAGTCGCTGTGAAGGGAAATTTGCTGCTTACGCGTTTACAATGGCTAATAATAATGATCAGTTAGTTTGCAGGTGGTGCTCAAGCATGGAAGTGCTGAGGAACGAATTAGACCGTGAGAGGCAGGCCAGGGTGAGACTTGAAGAAAGCGTGATGCTCCTGACGGCAAAATTAGAATCCCTTGAGACTCCAGTTACGACCCCTCCTGCCTCAGTTTCTATTAATAATAATATAAATAGTACTAATAGCCCTCTCTCTTCCCCTAGTTCCCAACCCTTCGTTCGAGTGCGAAATGGAGCCCCATTGAGAAAAGCAAAGCCTTGTCTACCAGTAATAACAAGCAATAAGTTTTCTGTTTTAGGGTTCGAAGATACTGATGAACCGGAAATACGACTCGTTGGTGATTCCATTGTTCGAGGGCAGCTCGAGGAATTCTGTGGGAGAAACCCTCGTCGTAGGCGCCGTTACTGCTACCCTGGTGCAAGGGTGGAGCATATAACTAATAATGTTGACCATTTTACAGACAGTACCGCCGAGGACACAACGTATGTTATTCATGTCGGTACTAATAACGTTTTAAATTCTAGATCGGAAGAACTGCTGGCTAGGACAGGGACTTATTAGAGCGATTAAGGGAGAAAACTAATAAGATTGTTTTAACAGGTATTCTTCCTCGAATTATCCAACGAAGCGATTTCTACAGCAAGGCGACCTATATTAACAATAACCTAGTCTCTTTGCCAACAGGAAGGAGTGCATTTTGCTAATTTTTGGAACAGTTTCTACGGCAGGAGGGACTTGTTCCTCGAAGATGGACTTCATCTTAATGAAGTTGGAGCTGCGCGTTTAGGAAGACTATTTCATAATACTGTCTCTTCTTTTCAGGCTGCCGTAAGCCGAACGGTCCCAGCGTAAATTCCACAAATTTCCCCCGCGCTCGCGAAGGTGTCGCAATTACAAACAATTTGAAGGTTCTATCCTTAAATGCTCGTAGCCTACGAAATAAAATAAACGAATTTTTTCTTTAATTGCTTGTAAAGACTATGATTTAATTGCGATAAATGAATCGTGGCTTAGCACTGAAACACGTGACTTTGTAGGGGAGTATCAAATTAAAGGTTATAGACTTTTTGTTAAAAACAGAATAGGTAGGCGAGGAGGCGGTGTTATGTTGTATATCAAAGATAATATTGCGAACGTTATAGAAGTAAAGCACTCAATTCCAGAACCGATAGATTCGACTATAGCAGAACTTAAATTCAACGATTTCAAACTTCTTGTTGCGGTAATATATAGGCCCCCAAATCAAACAGCTGCTACGGACGAAGCGTTATATCGTGAACTAAAGAGAATAATCGGTAGTGAGCAGGCTTTAGTTATGGGTGACTTTAATTGCGCCAACGTGAATTACGATACAATGCAGGGAGACGCGGAAGGTAATCGTTTTGTTAATTTTCTCGAGGATAGCTTTCTTATTCAAAAGGTTGGGGAACCTACGAGGTTGGACAGTATTTTAGATTTAGTAATAACTACGGATGATAGGCTAATTACTGATCTTCAAGTAATAGAACCGTTGAGCAATAGCGATCACAATATGGTAGAGTTTGTCCTCTCAGTAAGTCACTCGAAACCAACTAACTCGACTAAAATTCCTAGCTTCCAGCACGCAGACTTTAGTAAATTTCGAAATAAATTTTCACACGTCAATTGGGAAAACATAATGGGGAACTCCAACGCAAAACTAATGTGGGAATCGTTCGTAAAGGTATTTAGGACTATAAATGAGGAATGTGTACCGTACAAAATTAAGCGTGCGAAAGTAAACAACAAGCCCTTGTGGTTTACTTCTAGAGTAGGAGACATTATAAAGAGTAGAGAGAGGGCTTATAGGCTATACAAGTCCGATAAAGATAATCTGTTGTTACGAAACAACTACATATCTCTAAGGCGTGAAGCTAAAAGTGTAATAAAAAAGTCAAAACGCGAATTTGAAATCTCCATAGCTCGTGACGGTAAAGAAAATCCCAAGCGATTCTTTCAATACGTCAATAATAGAAATCCAGTAAAAGTGTCTTAGGTCCATTAAAAAATGGAAATGGAGATCTAGTCTCTGAAAACAAGGAAATGGCTACCTTGCTAAACGAATTTTTTACGTCAGTTTTTACTATAGAAGATGTAACGAATATCCCTACGGTCATAGACATAATACCTTTTAATAATGGTAATATTTTGGATAATATTGTCGTTAGTGAAGGGGAAGTAATGCGCTATATTGATAAAATGAAAACGCGTAAATCACCGGGTCCGGATTCCATATATCCCATACAACTAAAAGAATTAAAAGATAGCATTGTTGTGCCGCTAACAAAGATTTTTAATGCGTCTATTTCTGAGGGGTGCGTACCAGATAATTTCAAGTTAGCGAACGTAACACCTATCTTTAAGAAAGGCGATAAAGGTGCGGCGGGAAATTATAGGCCAAACAGTTTAACGTCTGTTGTAGGTAAGCTACTGGAATCAATAATTAGGGATCGTATAGTCGAACACTTAGAAGTGCATAATCTGGTCAGAAATACGCAGCACGGTTTTAGGCGAAACAAATCTTGCTTAACTAATCTTTTAGAATTTTTCCAAAGCGTGGTTAACGTTTACGATAGACATCGGGCGGTTGATGTAGTGTATTTAGATTTTCAAAAAGCGTTTGACACCGTGCCGCACAAAAGACTGATTGAAAAAACTAAGGCTCATGGAATCAGGGGTGTAGTAATAAATTGGCTAGAAGAATGGTTGCGAGGCAGGAAACAGAGGGTGGTCGTTGATGGAGCGGAGTCGTGTTGGGCTAATGTAGCGAGTGGCGTTCCTCAGGGTTCTGTATTGGGCCCCTTGCTTTTTCTTATATATATTAACGATTTAGATGTCGGCCTAGTCAGTACAGTTTCAAAGTTTGCGGATGACACGAAGCTGGGTGGTAGGGCGATTAATGACGAAGATAGAGGTAAAATTCAGGAAGATCTGAATAAAATCGTTGATGGGTCAGTCACATGGCAAATGAGATTTAACGTGGATAAGTGCAAAATTATGCATATAGGTTCGCGTAACGGTAATTTTGCGTATAGTATGTCAGGGAAAGATTTAACAAGCGTAGAGCAGGAAAAAGATTTAGGAGTTATAGTCACTGGTGATTTAAAAGTAGCGAAACAAAGTACAGCGGCGGTCATTAAGGCGAACAAAGTGTTAGGTTTTATAGCTCGAAATTTTGAGTATAAATCGCGCGATATTATAGTTCCTCTTTATAAATCATTAGTTAGACCCCATTTGGAGTACGCGGTCCAATTTTGGAATCCGCATATGCGCAAAGATATAGACAAAATCGAAAGAGTTCAAAGACGAGCAACTAAGATGATTCCGTCTCTTAGGTCAAAGTCGTACGAGGATAGGCTTAAAGAGTTAAAATTGACTACACTCGAGACTAGGAGGTTAAGGGGTGATCTAATCCAGGTTTTCAAAATTATGAATGGGTTTGATAACGTAGATAGAGATAGCTTTTTCGAAATATCTCAATATAATAGGACTAGAAATAACGGGTGTAAGTTGACAAGTAGAAGGTTCGAGACAGCAGTTGCGAAAAACTTTTTACGCATAGAATAGTAAATAGCTGGAATAGTTTGCCGGTAGAAGTAATTAGTAGCACGTCTATAAACATGTTTAAGAATCGATTGGACGCGCATGTTGATAGAAAGGGTATAGTTTAAGGTAGTAAAATTAAGGCTTTGTGGGGATAGATCCCACAGCTCAACACAAGTGTTGTGGGATATAGGGAGGCAGCGTCTTGGGTTAGGGGATACTCTCTGTCCTTACACACCCCATTTAAAGAGATTCCTCTGCCGAGCGGTGCCCCCCATAGTACTGTGAGGTATTGAAAAACTCATGATCTTCACTTGCCCCACAAACACCTTTAAATGGGAGACCCATAATGGGTGCACACACATTTCTACATTACTGTACAGTCTTTACAGCCACACCTACACTTTTCCTCGTATGTGTATACACAATACACGATTACGAACACAGTTAGGTAGACCAGCCTTGAGTGGATCCAAGGGTCTTTGTTGGTCTGAAACATTATAACATTATAACATTATATCACTTAATCGTTTTCAAAATTGGTGCACATCTTTCTTACATGAAAAGGAATAAAAGCACAAGCAAAGTGGAGAAAAATATTAACCTTTGATATTTTCCTCTGTACGAGTGAAACACCCTAACCTACGGCTTTACGTGGGATCCGAACCACAGGTCGCTACATAGTTTGGACGCAGCGGACGGTCTCCCATCCAACTACTATCCGACCCAATGTCGCTTAACTTCGTTGATCAACGGGAAGCGGTGTTACGACATTGGCTACGACTATTCCCATTGTCACACGTCTCATCAAATGAACACACGCATGAGCTCTGTAAAACAATAACGTATACCTACAGAATGGGTTTTATATATATATATATCGTAAAGAACGACGCTTGTATAGGAGAACATTCCGCGCAAGATGAGGAGGGAGAACGAACAAATGAAAAAATGAGGTAACCACCCGGGAATCGAACCCTGGATCTTCCGATTGCCGGTCAGATATGATAATCACTACACCATGGTTCTCACTCTATCAAAAGTCGTAATTCTTCTACATACGCGCAGAAACCAATGCCCGAGGGGGCCACTTCCCGCATGCCGCAACTATATATACATTTCAACTGCAAAGAACACGCAGTATAATTAACGTAAAGAACGACGCTTGTATAGGAGAACATTCTGCGCGTATGTAGGAGAATTACGACTTCTGATCGAGTGAGGACCATGGTGTAGTGGTTATCATATCTGACCGGCAACCGGAAGATCCCGGGTTCGATTCCCGGGTGGTTACCTCATTTTTTTCATTTGTTCGTTTCCCTCCTCATCTTGCGCGGAATGTTCTCCTATACAAGCGTCGTTCTTTACGTTAATTATACTGCGTGTTCTTTGCAGTTGAAATGTATGTATATATATATATATATATATATATATATATATTATATAATATATATATATATATATATATATATATATATATGTATATATATCATATAACTGAAATAAATGCATGAATCACTTATTCTGAATGTATATAGATAGAAATAGCAGTACTCACATTGTATTACCGTAGAGGTATACCGGAGGCGAAGCATATTCGGATAGGCATTTGTGTATGGAAGAATTGGCCCTTGAGATAAACAATAAAAAGATAGACTCGGGCACATTCACAATAAATCACATAATCACAAAATCAGTAATCACAAAACTTCACAAAACATTCCACTACACAAATGTTAGTATAGAAGAATTAATTTCTCTATATTTCACTCAGAGCAATATTGAATAAGACTACTTAATATTTAGAACAGAGAATATACGAAGTAAAAGTACTTCCAACTTGATGTTGGGATGGTCGTCAGAGCGCATTCCTGGTTATAAGTTTGTTTGTAATCAACAGCTGAAATGCTTCCCAAACGCTAAAATGTTTCACATATGTCGCTGCTACTCTTTTTATAGGACAGGGAGAAGTCCCCTAGAATGGGGCATGCTGAAGAAAAGTTTTCCCCGCCCCGCGCTTTCAGAATGTAGCTCATTCACTGGCTGAACGAGTTTTAGTGGGCGGGCCCTAAATGCAGGGGCTCCGGAAGCAATTTGATATTGGGGGGGGGGGGGCAATCTCAGTAAGGGGCGTTTTTTTCAACATAAAGTTTTAAGTTTTATCATCCATATGCACCTATGTAGTAAAGAAAATGAAAGCAGATGAAATAAACTATCGACATACTTTTATTTACATGTAACATAAGAATAAGATTACTTCAAAATAGTAAATGCGTTGCATTCAGCACCAGATGCACGGCGTTTCATCTGAAAAAACAATACAATTCATCTGTAAACACAATACAATTCCCACATCTCATGGGGGACGTATGTATGGTGTAGGGGCGCACACCTTACCCTTAACAACTTTTGGGGGGGGCGAGCGCCCACCCTTCCCGCCACTTCCGGCGCCCTTGCCTGAACGAGTTTTAGTGGGCAATCCTTAAGTTTTTACCAAGCCGTGAGAGAGAGAGAAAGAGCATTTTATGTTAATTGACGCGTAAAAAGGTGTTAGTTGGTATCACGGGTACCAAGGGAATTGTTTCCGCCCGAATTGCTCCTTCTGCATAACCTAAAACCGTAATATTCGGCTATATCGGTGATGTTGACCTGAGCTAGGCTGTTCCGTTTTATATAATAATTAATTTAAAGTGAATGGATATCGTAGGCATTCACCTTGGTGGAACATTATATACATAGTGTATATGATGAATAAAACCACGAAGGAAAGGAAACACAAAAAAAGGTGCTCAAGCGCTTTCGTCTAATGACATCCTCAGGAACACTGAAGTACATAAAAGGTTACGGCCTATATATAGGTTACAGAAAGAAAAAAAAAAAAATAAATAACATACATACACACAAACATACATATATATACATATATATACATACATATCTACACACATACATATATATATATATATATATATATATATATATATATATATATATAATATATATATATATATATATATATTATATATATATATATATGCAATAAACGGAGAAGTAAAAATAAAAATTAAAAATTAAAGATTAGAGGATTAACAAAGAGGCATACAGATTTGTAAGGAAAAATATCGATTTTTAGCAAAAGATCAAATGAATTAAAAATACAAATTTATACTGGAAATCTACCCGGGTTTTAACACTTTGCCCTTTAGAGTCAAGTTTCGATATATATAAAAATAAAATGAAGATTAAAAGTTAATAAAGTAGCGTACAAGTTTCCCAAAGATTTAGCGTCCTACCCTTTTTATCTAAATTTGTTTTGAAGGAATTCAAAACAACAGGATCGAGTTGAAAAAGACCTTTGCTTATGTTGAAGTTATTTGAAAGTTGGATAATGGCAGACTCAAGAATATTTCTATTGACAATGTTGCTAGAATGAAATAAAACTGAAGCATTATTCCAATCAATACAGTGGGATAACTCTGACAAATGGACAAAAAGAGCACTGGACAACTGTCCTGTTCTAACGGAATATTGATGCTGTTTTATACGTGTGTGCAAATCCTTTCCCTTCTGACCTATGTAAAAGGAATCACATTGTTTACACCCAATTTTATAGATAATGCCTGAATTATTGGTAGGGCTATTTTTTACTATGATATTTTTCACAATATTGTTATATGAAAATACTACATTAATATCTAAAAGTTTAAGTACATTAGCAATGCCTAAAAAGCCCGGGAAAAATAGAAGTACTAAAATATTTTTTTACAAAGTACGAGTGTTATTATTGACACGATAGAAAGTTCGTTTTGCCTTGTTGAGACAAGATTCCATAAACGCAGATGGGTAACACAGATCACTTCCAATACCGTTGATTTTTTCCAATTCGGCATCGATGTATTCCGGACTGGCGATCCTAAGGGCGCGGAGAAACATTGATGAAAAAAATGGCCTTCTTAGTGGGGGTGTCATGTCCCGAGTAAAAGTGTACGTAGGACAAATTGTTTGTTGTTTTCCGATAGATACTAAACTTAAAACCTGGGCTTTCCCTATGTACCCGCACATCCAAAAATGGGATTGAATTGTCTTGTTCCACTTCTAAAGTAAACTTAATGGAGGGGACTTGATCATTTAACTGAAGGAGGAAGTTATCCAGGTCACGATTCATGGGCCAGATACACAAAATATCGTCGACGTACCGCAACCAAGGGATGCCAACCCCCAGGATTCTCGGAATGTAAGTAATTTCGAAAAACTCCATATAAATATTGGAGAGGAGGGGCGATAAGGGGTTGCCCATGGCCTTCCCAAACACTTGTTGATAATACTCGTTATTGAAAGTGAATTCACAGTCTTTGATGTAAAGCTTAATAAGTTCCAAAACAATGTGTGAAGGTAGTGGCAGGTCATACTTGTTAATCCTCTAATCTTTAATTTTTAATTTTTATTTTCACTTCTCCGTTTATTGCATGTATATATATATATATGTATGTGTGTAGATATGTATGTATATATATGTGTATATATGTATGTTTGTGTGTATGTATGTTATTTTTTCTTTTTTTTTCTTTCTGTAACCTATATATAGGCCGTAACCTTTTATGTACTTCAGTGTTCCTGAGGATGTCATTAGACGAAAGCGCTTGAGCACCTTTTTTTGTGTTTCCTTTCCTTCGTGGTTTTATTCATCATAAATATTTTTCACGTGTTACTTTCGTGAAATAATTTTCACATAGTGTATATATACAGAAGAATCACTTTTATATGAAAATGAAAAAGTTTATTGGTCGCCCATATTCCATATGACAGATAATAATAATAATAATTGAGGTTAGAGTAGAATCTTTAATGCATGCTCCTCTTAAGAATAATATTTAATAATTTTTTAGGTGTAAATTTTTTTGCATAACACTGCAGAACCAGACTTTCGACACATTCCTTTTCTGGTCATCTCTCTAATGCAAGGGCAGTATTTTCAATCTTTCATCTACTCTAATTGCCAGCTCTGGAACAATCTTCCTCAATCCGTCTTTCCCATGTCTATGACGTCCAATCTTTCAAATGCAGTGTCTAGGCACCTCAAAACCTTGAACTTTGATTTTTGGCCCTTCTTTCTGTATGAGCGAGGCATTTTGCAGGTATTCGCCCTTGGCCCCTCCTTCCAGCATAAAACCCCCTGGTAAATATACTATAATTCAGAAAACCTTCATGCATAAGCATGTTTCCTGTTATTTAAATATATCCATACTAAAAATTATTCCTAAAAGGCACTGACTCGATAAATCAGTGATAGAAAAGTGATAGAAAAATGCTTTGTTCGGCACTACCCTTTGTAAAATCACATATTTTAGTAACTGTGTACAAATATACGAGACGCATTTATTATGATAAGAATTATAAGGAATTGTGGACACTCATCAGTGTAGAGAAGTGATAAGTAATGTGAATTAATAGAAATGTTACCCTCCCCCGCAAAATCCGATATACAGTTTCCTTTGTGTACATAAAGAATGAAGTTTTAGCACAAACGTATATAAATCACATTTGGATATGAAACATAGGAAATATTGTTATACACTTCAGCCACAGACTGGTGAAGAAAAAAAATATATATATCTAAGCAATATCTTAATTGGCTTAGATTGCACTGTCACCTTCCTTAACCTCTTTGGGGTTTTATTTAATGGTTGTTAAAATATGTGTATTGTGGCAAACCCAGTCATCTGCCAGAACTCTGTCAAAGAAACAGTTCATTGGATCTATTCTATAAGAACATCTTGCGAATTATATGCTGAAGTTTCAGTAATGAATACACTTTGTAGCGAAAAATAAAGGTAATCTCGTGAAAGTTTATTAAACTTGAGTAGTTTGGAAATGTAAACAACCATATACAGTATATGAAATTAGTGATTAATAAAAAAAATGATCAATCAATTATTTTTGCACCATTATTTCTTGAACATCTTGTATCTTCAACAGTAAGATTTAATATGATCCTAAAATCTGGTTTAAAATTATATTAAAAATAATACAGTATAATGTCGAAGTTAAGTGGAGCTACAAACAGACGTTTTCATCTTGGTAGAACATTTTATATATTTATATATATATATATATAATATATATATATATATTATATATATATATTTTATATATATATATATATATATATACACACGGAAGAATCACTGTTAAATGAAAATGAAAAAGTTTGTTGGCCGCCCATACTCCATATGGTAAATATTAATAATAATTGGGTGTAGGCTAGAATCTTCAATGCATGGTAAAAAGTGAAAAATAAATAAATCACCCTAAAAATAAAATCTAGTTTAAAATTAAATTAATATATTTTGTAATAGAATTTAAAGATATATTTGTATATTAAGACAAAACTTGTTTCAAATAATTGGTGGTATGATAGAATCTTTAATGTGGGATAAAAAGAGAAAAATAAATGTTACCGTAAAAATAAAATCTAGTTTTATTATATAATTAAAGAAATATTTTTCATGGTAAGATTTAAAGATATATTTATATATTAAGACAAAAAATTTGTTTTTGCTTTAAATTTGGTTTACCGTATTTCAGTTTTTATTTAAAAGAGCTCCAAGCCACCAATACATTACAATATAGACTCTTGATGGTTTTGTCACGAGAAATTCTAATAGCTTCGTTTATTGGTTGTCTAGTTTTTAGATCTTGTTGGTTTATTATGGCCTCACAAACGTATTTTGATACGTTAATGAGAAGATTAATAGTTTTGACTATTGTCTATGTTGCTTTTTGCGACCATACTGGTCTATCAGGTGTTGGTAAGTGAAATTTGGTTGGTAAGTAAAAGCCGTAGGTAAGTCGGCTATGTAATACTATGTTACTGCTGAGTGGTCTTACAGTCTGTACTTAGACAATTGGTGTAGCCACATCTCAGCCTAGTGCTGCTGATGAGTGGGCTCCTAATGTCTATACTTAGACCAATACTGTGTCACTGCTGGGCGATCTTAAAGTTTATACTTAGACGATTGATATAGCCCCAATCTCGACTTCGTGCTGTTGATGGGAGGAGTTCCTAAAAGTCTTTATTTGCACTCTGTTACTGAGAAACATACATGCATACACACCCACATACATACATTCATATATATTTTTGAGTGGGCCAGCCTACACCCCTTGGTGTTCACATATATATATTTCACACACATTTATATATATATATATACATATATGTATATATATAAAGGCTACGTCGTGGCCGATGTCGTAACACCGCTTCCCGGAGATCAGCGAAGTTAAGCGACATTGGAACTGGGTAGTAGTTGGATGGGAGACCGTCCTCTGCGCACAGATTATGTAGCGACCCGTGGTTCGGATTCCACATAAAACTGTAGGTTCCCTCCGTCACATAAGCTTAGATGTTGCGAAGGAGGTTAAACAACCCCAATTAAAAAAAAAAAAATATATATATATATATATAAAAGAAGCTTTGCTATACATGCATACACACCGACATATATATATATATATACTTTTGTGGCCTTACCAGCCAGATTAGTTTGCCCTCACCCCTCGGAGATCACACACATCCCATACATACAACTCATATATATATATATATATCTATATTATATATATATATATAATTTTTTGGGGTACGAGACTAAAAACACTCATCATGTTGCAATTTAGGGTGTGTCAATTTGGGAGGTGAAAATTAATTTTTGACAATTCCTTCACTGAGGGGTTTTAAAAATATGTTTTTGGATGTGAAGAATTCAAATCTGCTATTATTTTTGTGATTGCTCAAAACTTAGCTTGGTAAATCTACGTTTGATTAAAAAGCACATAAATTGCTCTCGGAAAACAACATTTATTAATTTTAGCTTCTCAAAATGTCAGGTAATGCTATAAAAATTTTAGTTTCTCTGCATAAAACATATCCTAGTAATCATAAAACATATCCTTGTAATCATAAAACAACATTAGAAAGTAATGACATCAGTAAAAAAATATTTAAACAACAAGTTTCATCAAGTCTTGCTTTGATTCGTTCTTGGACATCAGCCGCCGACTTGCTTCTTGGCCTCTGATATAGCCCTCACGTTTCTCATGTGTATACACCCTGCCTGCTGCCTCTGTGACTGTTTCACAACACCTCCTATTGACTGAGCATGACAGGGCCACTGTGGAACTTGCATAGGCTTGTCAAAGAACTTCTTTACTTCCGCTGTAGTCAGTTTACATGTCAAAGGAGTTCAAATACCCCGTCAGACCAGTCTGTCAGCTCCAACACGGAAGAAGCACTGGGGTTGATGGAAGGTGTCTTCCTGGGACGTACAGAAAGATCTCCAAGTGTGTCATCATCTCCACCCTCATGTCAACAATCTTTTGGACACCAGCTCTCCTCTCCTCACTGTCATCTGAGCACAAGAGTGTCTGGATTATCATTTCGCTGAATGCATACCATGCTGAGCGCTTGATGGTTGGCAAAACAGCATCCACTACAGCCTTCTTTTGCAGCCTAACTAGCCGCAGCTGAAACAAGATGTGGCGTGGGCCTTCCACCCAAGAGTGTTTTACTTTGATGTTGAACCAACAGGGGTAGTACACACCAACAATGTATTCCACTATCAGTCTTAAGTTGTTGAGGGTTTTGCCTTTAAGGCCATGTTTTGAAACCCATATGCGACAAAGCCTGTTTGCTGTTGTCAACCACCTTGAATGGCTCACTGGACCAATTTCAAGAAGGGCCAGATCTGTGGGAAGTTCTCCTGTCCTTATGGCCTGTGTGATCCTATACCCGTACGCTTGATCAGTAGAGAGATCCTTTACGACATTGTCACTCAGTGAAGTAAGAGGCTCTCCAATTCAGAGTTTGGTGAATGAAGGATCAATTTCAAGTTCGGTTGCAGTGTCTAGCATCTTGCCAATGTTACCTGTCCACTTGTTGTTAGACAAGGTCTTCCCATCCAGTGCTGTGATCAAGTGTCGCAGGGGTAACTCGTTAGTGTGGAGGGCACAAACCAACCAGATCAGCTTACGGCAAAGCTTGACCTCTACCCAATGCATGGAACCACCCTCCCAGCCAGTGTTATCATTTGTAGAATCACCTCCAATGGCCTGCAGCTCTTATCAATGCCCTTCTTCTTCTTCATGAAATCTACAAGATTATCAGCAATAACTTCAGCAGGTTTTTTTTCTCGTTGAGCCTTTCTCAGGAGTGAAGTGGTAGAGATATCTTCCACCTGGCTCACTGCACACAGAATAATGCTCTTCTTTGATGATGCTGGGGAACTGACGAACTGAATTGTCTGCTTTCAGCATAACTTTAGTTGTATCTTGACTTGACGGCCGTCAAAGAAGATGCAGTCAATTTCACCCTTCTTACAAAGATCATCAAATTCCTGATCCAGGGATCTCATAACTTTTTCTTGGGCCCTCTTGACTTTATTGTGATCAACTACAAGTCTCTTGTCTTCTTCAGTGATCAAGCCAGCATCCATAAAGGCAGCAGTGGTGATGGCAGCTGTGGCACGCAGGCCAACACCATATCTGATGCTATACATCTATACATAGCAACATTAGGTATTTCTAATGTGTTGTACTCTGGCTTTTTATTGGAAGTTGAAGACGTGCTTGGTATTTCTAATGTCACTTCATAACTTCCATCCTTTTCATCTTGAGCATTAGCTATTTGTTCTTCATTTTCATCATCAGAGAAAATTATTTCATTTGATGGCATTGAAACATCCTGCTTACTTGTCTGCTTATATTCAGCAAGCCTTCTTCTTTCGTCTTCTTGCCGCTTCTGCTTTTTGACTTGTCTGTTGTGCTCAGGTTGATCTGGCAAGCCAATCTGATGTGATCCAATAGAACCAGACTTGTCTCTCTGACCTTTAATGAAAGCAAGTTCCTTCGCAGGGATCTTCATCTCCCTAGGGCATGTACAGTTAATGTGAGTTTCGTTTTTGCAACCAGCATCTGCAAGGCAGCCAAATTCAGAGCAGAGAACAATTTTACACTTGCAACTGAGGATGTCAAAAAGCTTGTCAAGTTTTGCAATGAAAGCCTCTTTGACATGTAGCTTTCCTCTCCCAAGAGATATGTTTTTGGCCTGCTCCCAGCTCTCTTGGATCTTGTTTAAGATTGTGACTCGTGAGTTTACAACGGGGGCTACAAAAGAACTGTTTGCTCGTTCCGCTTTTCAAGCACTTTAGGGTAAATGTCCTTTGCAAGACTGGCTGCTGGGTAGTTTCTCACATCCTCACCACTTTGTTCTCTTAGCAGTAGCCCATATCTCAGAACGTCTCGCAGAGTTGGGAGTTCAGAGGGCAACGACTCTCTACCAGTTCCAATTAGGTTGCTCATATGTGTGAATGTCCCCAGTCTTGTCCTCCTTTTAGAAGCCATTGTAGGTCAATTCCCACTGGTTAGGATGGTAGCACTGACGGACAAGTAATCTTCAGCACACTGATGAATATGTTTCAACCTGTGAAATAAGCAAAAACAGCAGTGCATTATATATACAGCATATATAATTATTAATATAATAATTATTATATAATTCCACAAAAAAGTCAAAAAAGTCACTATTTTTATGTAGCTTCTTACCAAGCAAAACTAAATTATATTAAATTAACAAAAATATCTTTAGAATTCCTAAGTCATGCTGCAACTTTTTAGCACCCCTCATATTTGGAATTTGAAAGTTGAAAAATTCGACACACCCTAATGTTGCATGCAATGTTACATGCAGTGTTGCAATGTTGCATTGCAATTGCACTAGACCTTTTTTGCCATCATACTGCTCAATGAAACCGGCACCACCATTGGAAAACGAATTGGAAACACAAGTATGTAAAAATGAAAGAGAAAAAATAAAAATAATCTCAGTCACCACTCAGGGCCTTAAATCAAAACACTCCCCGGACAAAGTTTTATACCTGAAAGGACTTATGCAAGAAGCCGGAGCAGATTTTGCATGCCTCATGGGAACCCATCTAAAGGACTGCCAGGCGAATTGTGAAAACTGTGAATTCTGTATTCACAAAAAAAGAAATACAAATTGACAAATATAACATCCTCCAAGCCGACAGAACAGTGAGACATAAAGGAGGGTGTGCTATTTACACACGCGAAAGGCATATGGCAGAAATGACTATAAGTACCTCAAACAGCTACGTAGAATGTGTAGGAACGAAAGTTGAAAAATTAAATATGGTGCTAATTGTAATGTACAGACCCCCGAACACGCAAACCTCAAAATTCTCAGATTCAATAACAGAGGTAAGAAACTAGGTACAAGATCTACATTCTCCAACCCCAAATATTTTTCCCTGTAGTGATTTTAATTTTCCATTCATGAAATATAAATGGATAGGAAAAAATATATGTATACACTAGGACAAGGGGGGAACACGGGAAGACCAGGAGCAGATAAAAATTCTAACAGCTCTAGCCGATGAATTTATGTTAACACAAGAAATAACAGAAAACAAGAAAAAAACTGCCTAGATTTGGTATTCACAAACAACAGCAACCGAATTGATAACGTAGAGATATCCCCAACTATAATATCGGATCACGACATTATTGAAATAACAACCAATATAAAAGACAGAAGAAAGGAAAAAACACGAACAACAGAAAGAAGCAAATTCGAATTTTTTAATTTTCACTCCAAAGGTATAAACTGGGAAGAAGTTGCATCCAGTATGGAAGTAATAGATTGAAAAAAACCATCTTCAAGGCGAAGACAACGGAAGAGATGCTAATGACCTTAGAGAAGAAGACGCTGGAGATTGTGGAAAGACATGTCCCAAAAATACGACAAAGAGGAAAGAGAAGCAGGTTCGAGAGACTAAAGAGTTCATTGTTCCGAAATAGAAAAAGTGTGACTGGAAAATTAAGTAACTAAAGATAACATCAGAAAAATATTAAATGATAAACTGCTGAGTACCGATTGTCATACAGGAACTAATTGAGAAGCATACAGAAAAAGAAGACGACGCTATAAAAGCGATAAAGGTTAACTCAAAGTACTTCTATATTTTTGCAAAAAAGAAAATCGAAAAATCACACACCCAGTGGCGTAGCGTGGGGTGTGCGGGGTGTGCGGACCGCACAGGGCGGCCACTTTGGGGGGCTGCCAATTTTGGCCAAGGCTAGCATTACGGTACGGTATGGTACGAAATACCATATTGTTTTCTATGTTTTAAATTGAATTATTAAATTTTTTTTTTTATTGTCTATCATCACGGTTTCAATTTTCATCATTATTACATTGTTCCTCAATCAATAAAATGTAAATCCTTTATATACGTGTGTTTGCTGTAGTGGAAGGTATGTTACGTTTAAGGAAGGGGGCGGCCAATTTGGCTACCGCACAGGGCGGCCAAAACCCACGAGTCGCCACTGCACACACCTATCGGATCTTTGGAAAACGAAGACAGTGCTTTATCTGATGATCTAACAGAAGTATCTGAAATATTATGAGCTCAGTACGAATCATCTTGCAGTATCTCAAAAACTGATAAACTGATATGCGATAGAAACGTGTTCTTTGAAGAACTATAAGGAGAAAGTATAACGGAATTCGACTTCACGACAGATGATGTTACACAAGCTATATGGAAACTAAAAGCCCACTCAGCGGCGGCAGGACCGGACAAATGGAATGCCACAGTGATCAAAAACTGCAAGAATGCAATCGCTGAACCCCTATATTGGATATGGAGACGATCACTAGACACGAGAGAAATACTGGACATCCTGAAGAGCGCGAACATGGTCCCCAATATATAAAGGAGGAGATCGATCCGAGGCGAAAACTATAGGCCAGTACCCCTCACATATCACTAAAATATTTGAAAGAATAGTTAGACAAAAAAACTGACTTTTTGGAAACTCGGAAAAAATTAAATAATAACCAACATGGATTTCGGTTAGGCAGATCATGTCTATCACAACGAATGGAACACTACAACAACATTATTGCCAAACCGTTCGACAGGTGTGACCATGGAATCATAATACATAAACTGAAATATATGGGAATAACAGGAAAAGTAGGGAAATGGATATATAATTTCTTTAGTGAGCTGCTGCAAGTCGTTACAGTACAAGGAATATCTTCATCAGAATCAGAGGTCCTCAGCTCAGTACCACAAGGAACAGTATGAGCTCCACTACTCTTCATAATCATGCTAACTGACATAGATGGGGACGTTACCAGAGACAGCACAGGTACATCCTTTGCCGATGACACAAAGATCAGTAGAAAAATAAGAAACCCAGAAGATATACGATCTCTACAAACAGACATCAACAGAATCTACAAGTGGACGGAAGACAACAATATGAAGTTTAAAACTGAGAAATTTCATTTGTTACGGTACAGAAAAAGAGAAGACCTAAAATCCATTAAATATTATACCCCAAATGGACAGGAGATTCAGAGAAATTCTAAAGCAAAACACTTATGGGTTGTAATTACTGACGATGCGAAATTTGAAACACAAAATAAGATTGCGCTAATCAGAGCAAAGAGAATAACTTAACTGGGCAGATGCTGAGAACCTTTAAACGAAGGGATAGGAATATAATGACTCTTCTACTGAATACACTGATCATACTCAAATTGGAATACTGCTCGATCCTAACATGCTCATATAAAAACGAAGACATTAGACAAATAGAAGGGATTCAGAGAAGGAAGACCTAAAATCAATGAAATATTATACTCCAAATGGACAGGAAATTCAGAGAAATTCTAAAGCAAAAGACTTATGGGTTGTAATTACTGACGATTACTGACGATGAGAAATTTGAAACACAAAGTAAGATTGCACTAATCAGAGCAAAGAGAATAACTTAACTGGGCAGATGCTGAGAACCTTTAAACGAAGGGATAGGAATATAATGACTCTTCTACTGAATACACTGATCATACTCAAATTGGAATACTGCTCGATCCTAACATGCTCATATAAAAAAGAAGACATTAGACAAATTGAAGGGATTCAGAGAAGCTTCACAGCCAAGAAGAAAGGGTGTAGTAGTATGACCACAAAAAGTTAGAGTACAATGCAATTGCAAATGTTGATCAATGTTGCAAAAGGGGGGGGATGTTGCAAGAGGTTATACAACAAAGGGGTAAGGGGGTATGCAACAACGGAGGGGTTATCCCCCAAGCTGCAATGAAGGGGGAGGGGAACTCCCCCAGCAAGCTGGGGGGTCCACCTGACCTCTTTGGGGTAGAAGATTGGACGGTCTCACCCCTGAAAGGGGTATACCTAACCTAAGAGAGGGAGAGAAAGGAGGAGGGTCTTTGAGGGAGCAGATGGGACGGCCTCACCCCGCAAAGGGAAACCTAACCTAAGCCCTAACATAAGAAGAATAGAGGGGTGTTCGCCTGGCTCCTGCCAGACGCATAATGAGAGTTCATCCGAGCGTCCACTGTCTTACAAGATCCTAATCAGCCAGTTGGTTTAATCCGCAAGTTGGCTTAGAAGGCTTCTTAGAAGGCGTAAATGGCTTGTTCAGGTGTACATTATTAGGCTTGAGTTGCCTGCGCTATTTATTTAATGAAAGCCTGTATTCTTGACAGTTATCCTTCCGCCCCTTGGCTTAACCCGCCAGTAGGCTTAATCCGCTAGTTGGCTTAATCCGCCGATTGGCTTAATCTGCCAGGTGGCTTAACCCGCCAGTTAGCTTAATCCGCCAGTTGGCTTAACCCGCAAGTAGGCTTAACCCCCCAGTTGACGTAGATGACCTAGAAGGCAGGTGTATATATTAATTAACTTTTCAGCTGCCAGATTGCGCTATTCAGATATTCTTGACAGGTGGCTTACAAATCCGTCAGTCGGATTGAAGGCCTAACCAGCCATTTAGTATACATATAATTAAATAATAATATCGTTTATATATAAAGGGTGATCCAGAGAAATGGGACCCAAAAGAAACCCCCGTAACTCTTAAAGTATAAGTCCTTTTATAAAATCATACGCATCATTCGAAAGAGGATAGTTACAAGTTTGTACAGGATTGTATAGGTTTTAACAATACAAGACAAGATAAGATACAAAACAAAATAAAAGTGTTAGTTAAAACTAACCCTTCAAGATGACTGCATGGACTGTGGAACAGCTGCGTTTCATAACTGAGCAATATTATAAGCATGGAAGAAGTGTAGTTTCAGCTCAAAGATCTTTCAAGACAAATTTTCAGATGTCAAAATCACCTTCTAAGAGCTGAAACTACACTTCTTCCATGCTCATAATATTGCTCAGTTATGAAACGCAGCTGTTCCACAGTCCATGCAGTCATCTTGAAGGGTTAGTTTTAACTAACACTTTTATTTTGTTTTGTATCTTATCTTGTCTTGTATTGTCAAAACCTATACAATCCTGTACAAACTTGTAACTATCCTCTTTCGAATGATGCGTATGATTTTATAAAAGGACTTATACTTTAAGAGTTACGGGGGTTTCTTTTGGGTCCCATTTCTCTGGATCACCCTTTACAACCAAATGAATTAAACAAAACAACATCACATCATTCTGTTTATTTAGACGAATTATTGGAATCAATTTCACGAAATATATAGAAAATAAATATACAGTCCTATACAAACGAGGAATATATGCAATAAAAATTAATAATAATATAAGAAATACGAACGAGAAATATATGTATATATAATAAAAAAAATAAAAATAATATACAAAACGGTGGAGTATAATTATCACCATATTAGTACAGGAAATATATATATATATATATATATATATATATATATATATATATATAAAATAAAATTAAATAATTAAATATAGTGAAAATAAAAATAATAATATACAAAACGATGGAGTATAATCCTCAACATATTAGTACAGAAAATATATTTACATATATGCACAATTATATTAAATAATTATATATATTGAAAATAAATATACATCAAAGTACATTCATTCTACTGCGCGTAACTAGAACACAACTTGCACGTAATCGAGTCTACAGTCAGATCATTATTGCTTTGCACTACGCAGTAAATACGATTCAACATTATTTCACCGCACAAGGTGTGCGGGCGCCTATACTCGATGTAAATGTCCTTCATATCGTTCAATATTATTTTTGTGCCCACTTTACATTCGGTTGGAAAGTTATCTTTAAACACGGATAGAATACAATCAGAAGCACGCAAAAGGAGGGTATCGTTAGCAACCACATCATTATTAAATACAAGTTTATACACTCCTTTCGGTGCTCTTCCAATACGTGCTCTACCGTAAAATTTACATTCCAATATGTGCTAACTAACGAAAATATCACGACCTAACCTAACCAATCGTCAAGGGCGTACAATTGACCTAACGATTCGTTAGGTTAGGTCGTGATATTTTCGTTAGTTAGCACATATTGGAATGTAAATTTTACGGTAGAGCACGTATTGGAAGAGCACCCTCCTTTCTAGTCGAGGGTTTTTTCTTACCGATCCGAGCTTTTCAATCATGAACTCTTCTTCAAAACGCATATCGGCAATTGAAATGATCTTCCAAGTCGTAACGACAGCTGCTCATTATATAGAGGTACAATTCTTCAGGGTGAACAGTGTCGGCGAGCTCTGCCCTGTAGCGCTCAAGTCCTTTGTACCAAAGTGCGGTATATTTCGAAGAGTCTAAACCTTTTAAATAAGCATCCGGCTCGAGATCATTCTCGCCTTCTTCATTCTTACATTCGATAAATCCGTTGAGCAGAGCGGTTTCAAAATAAATTATATCCGTAACATGAGCGTCTAATATAGGCTTTAGGTTGCGGAATCCTACGATTTCAAACATTCTGTTGAGGATGAATCAGTTTCGCGCAGGGACAAGAACGTTATTATCAGACGCATTCTTCCACACCAATCGTATATCAATGCATGGCTGATCGTTATTTATACACAAGGTACAAACAACGGCATATGAGGGGGCATCACTAATTTGTTTTCTTTTTGTACCTACACCTGCAGGTATTTTATAACGGTCCTCACCCCACTTCTCAACTATCACGAAGACTATTCATCTCCTCAACACTTAAATAAATAACATTACGTTTACCAGAGTTTGTTTGTCTACAAATCGTTTCAAGTGCATAATTAATGGCACCGGTTTCACTCCTGAACACGCGCAATGACTTCGTCACGGACACATCGTACGCGGCAACGAGAATGTTTCTCAAAGGAAGTTTCATCGTATTCGAGGAGGGCACGTCCAGTCGGTTCAAGCTCTGAGATGACTATGAGCCACGGCTGGGCGGATCGGCTCGACGGGGAAGCGAGTCACACCATAAGCTGTTCAATCGTGTACGGATTTGTTCTAGCATGAACCATACGAGTACTTGTGGCCATTATACCGGGCAATTTTCCGAAACATGTGGTAATTTCAGTTTTAATGTTTTATGCGCACTAGACGTTCTCCACACATTAACAATCCGGTGCACTATTTGAGAGAAACATGTGCACGTATTTATCCTTTTTGTTTAACAATCGATACTCATCTCTAAATTCTCAAAGTCCTTTAGCCACAACCTCACTGCAAACCTCGTCATGATATATATGAATGTAGTGGTAAAAGTACTTCAGCTTGTCCATGATGACAAGGTTCACATTCTCAGCCGCAGGGTACGCGTACTCAGTATGATGCAGCATGATATAATACCGCCTGTCACACCACTCATCAACAAGACTCATTATCCATATCCGCTACTTCTCTTCTGCACGCGTTGTTTCTTTCACCTCACAGTATATGAACGCTTTTATACAGTTTAGCCCTACAACGTAGTTCAGTACGTCGTTTTGTGCCGCGAAATCCGGCAATACTCTCGCCAGAATATCCATAGAGTATTTGAACATCTTGCTCCTTCGCGCGATTCAATGTAGCCTTAAAAGTCTCAAAGGAGGGAGTGGTAGGTCGTCTTTCAGTATTCACCACTTCCGACTTTACCAAATACTACTTCATAAACGTCGAACACGTAATATCAAATGTAGTCATCACTATTTTTTCGTCTACGTGAGAAAATACACGTCTGAGTTCCAGAGTTTGCAGAGGTCAAATGAGCACGCCCCCTGTGACCGAGCTCACAGTGGGCGGAGCTTAGGATTGTACACACACACGCAAACAAAGGAGAAAATGAAACCCTGATTGAAACAAACATACGTAATAAATAAACATATCGTTCACAATACACACACATATATATATATATATATATATATATGTAAAGAACGACCCTTGTGTAGAAGAGCGTTCCGCACAAGGTGAGGGAGAACAAACAAATGAAAAATGAGGTACCACCCGGGAATCGAACCCGGGATCATCCGATTGCCGGTCAGATATGCTATCCACTACACCATGGACCTCGATCAATCAGAAGTCGTAATTCTCCTACATACGAGCAGAAACCAATGCCCTGAGGGGGCACCCTCGCATGCCGTACATATATACATTTTAGCTGCAAACAACACACAGTATAATTAATGTAAAGAACGACGCTTGTGTAGAAGAGCGCTCCGCACAAGATGAGGAGGAAGAACGAACAAATGAAAAATGAGTTACCACCCGGGAATCGAACCCGGGATCATCCGATTGCCGGTCAGATATGCTATCCACTACACCATATATATATATATATATATATATATATATATATATATATATATATATATATAAACAATCAAGGATTAAGGTATCCAAAGTGTGCGGTATCATAGGTAACAGGCACCTGGTAACGTTTCCTGTAGGTGTTACGGAATACCTTCCTGCCCCTAAGTTCCTTCACACACTCCAGTTTCTGCGCCCGAAAACTGTGGGATGGGGTGAATGGTTGTCCTCATCTTCCAAGCACAATAGATCCTTCAACGAGTCAAAGTTAACGACTTGTCGGTTCGCATGGTTAAGCGTGATACCCTTAGCCTTCACGATATATTTCATATCCTCCCCACCCTCACCCGTACCCCTTAACTTTTTGGTCCTGTTGATACAAATGAGTCAGCGTATGCACCATCACCATGCTCATCGTTGATCTTGTCAGTTAACTCTGAAGAATTCCTCAATAGCAGGCATGTATTCACCCTCCTCCCAAGAGAGTGCAGTAGTCCCCAAAGCTTGATGCGGGCGTAGGCCGTTGTGAAACTGGCTATAGGTATGTTTGTAACCCGTGAGGTATCTGTGGCCAGTTCGGTGATGTACTTTATTATGTAAGTATTATCTACATTCACGATCTCCATAACCTCTTTATCGGGAGCGTTGGCATAATCCCAGACTTCATTATAACTTTGTGCCAAATGAACGTTCCCTTTGCCAGTATTCTGTGCATATTTTCCCCAAAGATTGTTTAGAAACAACTTTGCACTAAAGCGCTTGCCAGGATTCTTAGGAATTTGGGAACGGTCAAGCTGTGTACCTTCACGGGCACGGTAACGCTAAATATAAGCCGGTTTTTTATCTTCGGTATCAACTCCTCGCGGATACCCTAATGCTTCTACCTTATCCTTCAAAAAAGCGTTTAAATATCGCGTGAAAAGGTTGGGTAGCTTCTGAAACCTCCATACCAAATGTATCCTCAATATTCTGTAGCCATGGTGAACGGCTAGGGCCAGCTCAGGGCTTGTATATACACCTCTGATCTTACGCTGATTCGTTGTATGATTACAATCCACGTTGGTGTCCTCTGCGCACTTCACGCACAGGGGAAACATGAGCTTGTGATCTATAACGATGGGTAGGATCGGCATCCATAAATCGCGAGGGAGTCCAAAGTAGCGCTCACTCAAGTTAGCTGAGAACTCTTCGATGGTTGGCATGGCGGGGCCCACTAGTTTTTCAGGTGCACCTACAGGGTACGAATTGTTCTTCATCACCTAAGGATATAAAGAACAGAAGTCGTAGTAATGGAGTTTCACGGCCTCCGTAGGCGGAAAGTATAACTTGAATGGGTTTGTACGCCCTCTAAACAAGTTGTCACCGCATTTGTGGGGGTCCAACACCATTGAACGTTTGATGGCCCTTATTTCTTCACGGTACTGGCGATCTATTTCCATTCGTGCATCATACTCATGCTCCCACACGATCTTGTGAGTGAACTGGGAGCCTGTAAGTTGATCGCGGTTACGGGTCCATGCCAGGCTGTCGGCGGGGGATCTTCCATTGAGGTCCCCTGTGACGGCACACTCATGGCGTGGGCATCCATGCCACCAGCAGCCGTTAAAGGAGTACGCAGTCTTCTCACCAGTGGTTGGATCCTCACTTAGACCATCAACCCAAAAAACACGACCATTGACCTTAATGGTTACTTCCCCCGTGTTGCGTTCGTGTTTTACGAATACCCCGGTCTCTTACTGTAGGTGTATGAGCCAGTAAATAGCCTTTCGCCCATACCTGCGTGGATTGTTTCTGTGAATGACGGCTAAGGTGTCTTTAGGCATGAAGTTATTCTTGAACACCTTAAAACATAATGAGGCGATCGTGGTTGCGCCTTGCAGCGGATCGCATTTGAAACGGGCTACGTACATCCTTCTAAAGGCCTGGAAACATACTCTAAGCACTCGCACATCTTTCACGCAATAACGCTCACATTCATCAGCTATATTGTAAGGACTAGTTTCATTAAAACTGTCGTAGTAGCAGTCAAAATCTTCGCGCTCACTATCACTCATGCTGATGTAGTTAAAGTAATGTTTGGCGGGAGGCAGTCCTATGTAGTTTAAAGTTTCGTTACTGAGGAAAGTGTAAAGGAAATACCCTTTTGAAACTTCGGCGGCTACGCTCATTAACTTCGGTAGCTTGGCTAATTTACAAGGTGTGAACAGCAAGGTGTCTTTGAACTGTACATTACCTCTTATCTGCATTTGTATTAGTTTGTTGCCTCTTTTCAAGGGGTCGCCTGTAAATATTTCCGATGACTCGTGTTCAAGCAACTCCTCATAAAGGAACTGTGTGTAAAATTTTGCTCACCTATGAGCAAGAATATACAGAGTAATTTTTTTAACTTGTCCGCTAACTTGACAATATAGGATACAAAGAGTTTCACAGGGCTATCGTGTGGAATCGCTTTAAAAACGTTTGTCCGTTTACCACATTTGTGACACGCATCACACTCGACATCTATGCACTCATCACAGATATTCTGACTTAAGAGTAAATGTGGAATAACCTCTTTGGTTTCAGCGTTTCAGTACACGGTTAATCAAGGGCTATTTTTAGGCTTAGCATCTTTCATATAACATATATGTTTCACTCTTTCCGCCTTATATTTCTCATGACATGTAGAACAGTAAATTCACAGATTCTCTTTTTCCTGCAAGTGTCAATTGATTTATGGAGCTCGAAGCATTTATTATTGAAAAATGTACGTCTACACACACTACATTCCCTTTTCTCAGCTTCAACTACACGACTTTCACATTTGGGGCTTTTACACTGTTCACATACCATGTAGCACTCCTTACAATGTTTCACTATATCATCCACAAACTCGAGACATCCCTTACACAAGTCATGATGCCTTCCATATTTTCGACTTTTATCATTACTAGCGTAGAGAGTCCTTATATTATGGATTGGGAGATGCGATGTTCCTGACAATCCTAAAATAAGTAGAGGTCTTGTACGATCTATCACACAGCTTTTAAAAGCATACACAGTCCTACGACGATCATCCATTCCACATACGACTATACGAACATTCATTTCCTGCTCGACCCTTCTCAGCTCTTAAGGATCCATATTACACTCAAACTCAAGCTTACAATCTAAAGCCAGTTTACGGGCACGCTGCACAACCGTAGGTAGCCAGATATTATACGCGATTGTATTTAGTACAGTGAACATATGAGCTAAGATTATTGCAATAAAACCACAACCACGATCGACGTTTAAATGCTTTCTGTAAATAGATTGAGAATTGAAATTAAGAGTATAAGGTGTGGCACTACGTATGACCCGCAACCTGGAATACTCTGTCAATATCTACCATGAAGTTGTCCATATTGAAGGCTGTACTACTTTGAGAGGCCTGCATTATACAGCCCAAGATATATTCTATGTCTACAGCTGCCAAGCGTCTGAACGGTATCACTACCCAAAAATCATCTACATCCCCGTCATCTGAACCGAACCTGAAGGACAACTTCGTCCGGACTTCACGTTCGTCGTGGTTCTGAAGGGCAAACTCCACAATACGTTCAACTACACGTCGCAGTCCACCACCGTTGGTATACAGGAATCCAGGTTGCGCACCAACTTGAATGTTATACCTTCCTCCACAGCACGAGAAGCTGTTGCTGCTGGTGTGGAGGAAGTACCTGGAATTGAACAGGAATAATGGGGTATATTTGAGGAAGGTACTATTGTGGGGGTTGTGTCATAATACGTAGAGGGTTGGGGCTCTATTACAGAAATACGTGTTTGGGCCATGCAATGACAACTGTATTTCTGTTCAGTCGCACAAGAAATGAAGGTCATATTCGAACAAAGCACACCAAAGTACACTTGAAAAATATATTTTTTATTACATTTTATACAATAAACATTTTATACAATAAACGACGCATTACCACAGGAAACGTGCAAAACATCTCAAAATTAACCAAAAAAGTTTGCTCTCGTCATTTTCGTTTAACCCCACAAAAATATCACGACTTAACCTAACCAATCATCAAGGGCGTACAGTTGACCTAACCTGCATTCAATTAACCTAACCAAGCATTCAGTGATCTAACCGGGCATTCAGTTGACCTAACCGGGCATTCAATTAACCTAACCAGGCATTTAGTTGATCTAACCGGGCATTCAGATGACCTAACCGGGCATTCAATTAACCTAACCGGGTATTCAATTAACCTAACCGGTTATTTCACCTAAATATCTTCTGATCTTTTCGTATTAGGCACTCACTTTCAGATTTCGGGCAAGTTAAGGATGAGATAATAACGCCGTAATTGATAAAAACATCCAATGCTTTGTCTTCATCTACGGCACATGACGAATCATGTTCTCAAAGTCGAAACCACACGAACGGCACGCCGTAATTCTATCACAAACACCACCAAACTGAATCCAATTAGAAAAAAATAGGCCAAAATTATACTAGTCGGTCCAAAAATGAGTGTATTTATATATATATTATTAGTATCATAATTTTCACCATTAATATGCATTTGCACAAAAAGTGAGTGACAAAGCGACTAAAACTACCTCATAAAAAGTTATTTTTATTTACAGGTCCAGCCCATGTCATTTAAAACATTAACCGCTTCAGCTTTGAATAGTCGCATGCTACAGTTATCGCTGGTGAGGGCTCGTCAGCGGGGATGAAGTCTGTAGCTACACGGTTATCGGGGTCATCTGTAATATCGATGATGGGGGGATGTACATCGTCGTCATTCACGGTTCTGTGGAAGAAGAAAAACTAGAATATAAGGAGCAGCACTTAAATTTTTTTATATTTTGTAAATGACCCACTTAGGGGTGTGACGTGTTAGAGATGGCCCCGGGCAGAGCTGGGCACTTGCGTTTTTTTGCGCGTTTTTTTGCGGTACTGCGGTACTGCGGTACTACCACCGCACTACCAAACCGGTACCGCATAACGCAGTACCGCAAAGGATCGCTGAAAGTACAGCAGTACCGCTACCGCATTCAAATTTCCCGCGGTACTTTCCGCGGTACCGACCAACACGGTAGTACCGCAGTACCGCAGTACCGCAAAAAAACATGTATTATATCTGGCCCTACAGAATGTGGTAAAACTGTGTTTATGCTTAAAATCATTAAAGATAAGGGGGAGTTATTCTCAAAATTTGTGCATAAAGTAATATGGTGCTATTCGACGTATCAGTCAGTGTTCATCGAGTACCAAGATGATATTTTGTTCCACAAAGGTGTATATGACGTTAATTCGTTGAAGGGAAATGAGCATACAGTATTGTAATTGACGATCTCATGTTGGAAATGGATAAAATGTTTGCCGAGACATTTACAGTGTTCTCACACCATCTCAACATAAGCGTACTCTTCATCAATCAGAATCTATTTTTCAAAAATAGATACATGCGCAATGTGCCGTTAAATACACAATATCTAGTCTTATTCGCGAAACGTAGAGATGCGTCATAAATTGGGGTATTAGCCAATCAAATATTCCCGAATCAAAGTAAGGAGTTTTTGGAGGTTTTTCTAAAAGAAGCCACTAGTCAGCGTTACGGATATTTGCTTTGTGACCTTCACCCGCGAAACACGTTTAGGGTGCTTCTAAGAACGAATATATTCCAAAACGAGCCTGAAACGGTGTATATTCCAGAATGACAAATAGGCTGAAGAAATATCGTGAATTAATAAAAATCTATCAACGATTGCCCCTGGCATTGCAGCAGATGTTTGTTAAAAATATCGATTCCGACTTTTTAAAATGCATTTGTGAAATCTGTCTTAATGTTATAAAATGTCAATGAAACCCCCTGAGAAGCTCGCCTACGTCGTTACAAAGACATAATACGTGCGCTCACTCGTAAAAGTCAAACTGTGGGGAAGAAAAAGCGGATTATTGTACAAGGAGGGGGAGCATTCCTCCCCATCTTATTTTCAGTTTTGGGACCTTTACTGACTAGATTAATATAATGAAAAAAGTGGTAGCGATTCCGCACAAGGTGTCTGCTTCAATGCAAAGTTCAAAGAATCTAGACACGGTTCTAAAACCCCGTAAAAGTAGGCTTAAAAGAATGGAAAGCAAATTGTTAGCCCTATTAAACAGTGAAAAATCACCTGATGAGAAAAGGATCTTGTACCAAGAAGGTCTGCAGAAATTTATTCATGAGTACGAAGATTATAAGTATCCGACAGAGCTCCCCGTGGTTATTAGGCACAGCGCGAGCAACGATGAGCATGTCGACATAGGACCTGCCGCCGACGTTAGAGATGACCAACCAAAGAATAATGGAACGCAACACATCTAGCATGTATTAAAAAGCAGTCTCCCACATACTTTTAGGAATAAAGGCTTAAGTCTTTATTATCTATTGAGTGAGGACCCCATCATACAGTGGACCGATACAGGTGAGGTCATTTTTGAAGGAACAAGGGTATAAGGATCCAATATCGTCGACATTGTCCATGATCTGGTGAGAAAGTGGGACAGGCCCTCGCCAACAGGATGGAAGCATATTAAAACAAGACTACAACAAATAAATGTCCCCAAAATATTGATAGGAAATCTGAATAGGTTAAAAGACTTGGAGCAAGTCTCGCATGTGTCACACCTGAGTACGTCATTACCCCCAACAGTAGCATCTCTGAAGAGGAGAAAGAAGAGACCAAACGGTCAACCTTATCCACGTGTCTCGAAAATACGCAAATGGCTAACATATTAAGAAAACGCTATTATGACATTTCTAACCCCGCCTCCTATGGTGGTGTTAATAGACTACTGAGGTGTTTACATTGATGGAGTAGTGAAAAAAGATTTTGAGAGGTTTTTGCGGTGGCAGGATGGTTATATATATACTTCATTAGCGTGAGAAAAAGGTTTAAAACATCCAAGACAACAGCGGCTTCGATTGACTCTATTTTTCAAGCGGATTTAACAGACATGCAAAGATATTCAGTGTATAATGATGGCTACCGCTACATCCTATTCATAATAGATATCTGTGGCTAATTATAATAGATATCTGTGGCTAATTCCTCTGAAAAGTAAATCGCCTGAAACAGTTGCTAAAGCTACCAAAACGTTGATGTTGAAAGAAAACAGGGCTCCTGGCAATTTTTTACGGATATGGGGAAAGAATTTATATGTCGCGCTTTTCAGGACATGCTGACAGAGTTTAATATCAGTTACTACACTAGCAATTCTATACATAAGGCCTCTTTAGCTGAAAGGGTTCGATGTACCATAAAGAATCGCATGCATCGCTATTTTACCCATAAAAACACATACAGATATATAAACATTCTGGGGGTCATTGGCCTCGTCATACGACCGTTCACACCACCGTACGATTAGCACAACACCTAACGAAATTTTAGAAAGAGGTACGCGCCCAGAGCCTGATGTGAGAAGAGATGGAGCACCGCCACCACACTCTACACATTTCAAAATCAATGATCATGTAAGGTTATCGCGTTCGGGAAATAAATTCGCGGAGGGTTTTGAACAAGGATGGACACTTGAGATTTTTAAGGTTAGTGCTATGAGACCTAAAGGCGAGATAATGATGTATTACGTTGAAGATTTGAATGGGAAGGAAATCGCGGGAGGCTTTTACGGCGAGGAGTTAAAGAAAGTGTCTTTTAATTTAGGAAAAAATGTGTTTAAAATTGAAAAAATTTTAGGCAGCAAAGGTTCAGGAAAGAGAAAAATGTACGTGGTGAAATGGCTAGGGTACCCAGAAACCTTCAACACCTATATAAAAGCTGCTGCAATAATGAAGCTTAAATAGTATGCAACATGGCACCTAACCACTTCTATATCACACTCCCGTCCTCTTCTCTGTCTATACATCCTAACAACATCCTGGCCAACTTTGTAACAGAACTCCATGGGCCCACTGAGTTGGAACGTGATTCGTAAGAAGTTAGTGTTTGTGAATTCCAGCTAGCCACCAAATTTTTAACTCTTGAAAATGAACAGATCATATTTCTGATCCTTAGAAAAGTCGATGAGTATGAAAAATTAGGCATGACCTGAGACAACACTAAGCGATCAGTCCTGTTCGGTGAGGGACAGTACTATAGTACAAATGTAACACTAGTAAATGGTCATTATGACAGTCATGGACTTTGTGACGGGTCAAACAAGAGTCTTGAAAAGTCGTACCTGACAAACGACTTACTTTTTGAAGTCGTAAACATAGACACGCCTGCACGCACATTGAAGTTAAAATCAACGCTTACTAGAAATATTAAAGACAAAGAGCTGGTCACACTTTTTGCCGAGGGTCGATATGGTGCAGCCCTGCAAAGAGATACCTTTCACGAGGCACAACATGACTTGTCCAGCTTAATGTATCAGTTGAAGTTGGAGAAATTAGGTGTAAACTACTCATCCCCAGATATGTACTATATTTAGAACAATATCGTGACGCATCACCTTGTTGGGGACACCCAGACGCGCCTGCTGCGCATTGCACATTCCCAACCATAGAGGCAAGAGTTTGAGCATTACATATGACAAGCCCCATTATGTGAATGTTGAGTGAAGCTACACTTTGTTCGCATTCAGTTATAATGCCCCGAAGGCCTTTCACAGTCTATCGAGGAGTCAGATATCAGCGTGGGAGTGGGCTTGGATCCATTTTTTTCAATCATAGTACGCACGGCTGTCCCAGTGTTGAAGAAGGGAGCTAGATATCTCGGGAGGAAGGCGTCACAATCAGGTTTTAACGCAGTAGAAGGCATAATGGGTGGAAGTAAACTTAAAGAAGCTCTAAAAAAACATTTGAAACGCACACGGGACGAAATCATCAAAGATGCAAAGAGAAAAATGCGTAGTGGCGGAAAGAAGAAGAGGGCTGTCCGGAAGAAAGGGTTACCAACACGTGGCGCTAAACGTAAAAGGACATCAAAAAAGAAGTGTCTTAAGCGTATGAAGCCTATGGCTGATCATTTTTTTAACTGATATAAGCTGAAGACACTGCTCTCACGAATCGTAGGCTAATTACTATTTGTCGAGAGAGGTGTTACTATTTCTGTCTCGTCATTGCGCTTTTCATCCATTTGTGTAGTTCGCAATGCTGTAAATCGGAATTGTCCCTCTTTGATATACCCCCAACACAGGTTTCTATTGAGCATCGCGACTTTATTACAGTTAACCTACTAAACACAATTAGTTCACCGAGTGCACCTATAGAATTCGTGATACCCAGCTCAGGCCCATACTTTCTTGATCCAAGCTGTATGCCCTTGTACGCTAAACTACGTATAGCCCATTCAGATGGAACAGTCTGCGATAGTAGTTACTCTGTATACCCTGAAACCAACTTCCTACACTCCATATTCAGCCAGTGTGAGGTGTATTTAAATCAGGTTAACATCTCGGCAGGAACGGGTTATTATCTATGATGTATTCAATGTGACGTGAATGCAACGAGTTTCTTGCGTGTAATGAGGTTCTGAATGTAGTAGGCTAGGTGTAAGCCGTAAACCCTAGATCCTGTCCCAAAGCTGGGTCCTATCTGCTTTGCAGATAGCTGTTGAGGGAATCTATATTTTGGGGCATCTTTGCGAGTAACCCGGTGCCCACGATGGGCTTTCCATCAAGAAAAAGAAAAACCTATAGTATTTGTCATTTATCATTACTTATTCGAACTATAGTGGATGTAATTTCCCAGAACAGTTCCTTCTTCCTTGCACGGTGTGTGTTTAACATATATATATATATATATATATATATATATATATATATTATGTGTGTGTGTGTATATATATATATATATATATATATATATATATATATATATATGGGGAGACAGTTACAATAAGAGAAAACGCCGATTAGGACGCCCAGCAAATTATAAGCACAAAGCAGATATCTTGACAGTTTTCAAAAGTAAGATTAGCTGAACGTGGCACGCATCATCTGCCAGCTTCGGGTGACGAGCCAGGTTGTTAACACATACATCTATATATATATATATATATATATATATGGGGAGAGAGTTACAATAAGAGAAAACGCCGATTAGGGCGACCAGCAAATTATAATCACAAAGCAGATATCCTGACAGTTTCCAAAGTAAGATTAGCTGGATGTGCTACGCATCATCTGACAGCACAGGGTAATCTTAAAAGTTTTTGATAAATCTAAAATTCTACCTGTATAACTTTCTATAAATTTATCAGTAACAAGCTAACAAGTGTGTAATAAAAATTTCACTTTCAAACAATAAATTTCTCTGTCTAAATGACGTTATCAGAAAGAAAAATTAGCTGGGTGTGCTACGCATCGTCTGCCTCCCCATGAGCCTCGACCCCTGGGCAGATATCCTTCACACTTCGTCTTATTACGAGTTTTTATAAATTAAAACACTTGCACTGAATGAAGCGATATATATATATATATATATATATATATATATATACACGGCCTTCCGCTTTAATCACAAACTAGTTTTTTAAAACGCATTTATTATGGCTTTTTATACATTAACTAACACAGGCACTGAATGAGCTGAAGTATAAAGCCCGCAAATTTCTGCAATGCTTTGTGCGGAGAGAAGATCATTCTGGTCTGCCGCTGCGAAAAATGAATTGCAGACAGCGCTGCGGCATCTCCATCTTCAAACAACTGCGGGTCGCCGTAAAGGTTTTGTGGTTGGCTCATGACGAGGTATTTCTGTAACTACTGGTTGATAAATACAACTGTTTTGGATTCCAGATGAAAAAGCCCCCTTTTATATATATATATATATATATATATATATATATATAATATATATATATATATGATACACACAGACCGTGCATGGAACAAGGAACTCTTCTGGGATAATTAAATCCACTATAGTCCGAATAAGTAATGGTAAATGACAAATACCATAGTTTTTCTTTTTCATGATGCTAGCCCGACGTGGGCAACGGGTCACTCGCAAAGAGGTCCCACAAATATAGCTTCCCTTACCAGCTATCTGCAAAACAGACAGGATCCAGCTTTGGGACATGGATCTAGGGTTTAAAGCAGCCTAACCCTGCTACATTTAGAACCCCAATATAACTATAGTGGATTTAATTATCCCAGAAGAGTTCCTTGTTCCATGCACGGTCTGTGTGTATCATAAAAAACTCAGGGGACCATTCTGAGTTCATTCCCATATATATATATATATATATGCGAACCTAATTGTAGACACCCCCAATAGCCGAATCACGGGTTTCCTATTGGCCGTCGGTGAAATTTGGACGGGACATAACGTGTAAGTGCTACTATTAACCAACCAAAGGTGCTGGGGCTCCCACCACTGGGGTGTAATTGACTGATCCGTGAATTCTGGGGCGTGTCAGATATAACTTACCCATTGCATAGATTTCTTCCAGAAATGATTCGTTGAGAGAGAGAGAGAGAGAGAAGAGAGAGAGAGAGAGAGAGAGAGAGAGAGAGAGAGAGAGAGAGACGCTTTGTCTGGGAAATAAAACTTTATATGAAAGATTTACAAAATAATTTTTACAAAATAATTGTGGTTATGGAAAGAATGACCGTGTCATAAACTTCTGTTTTATTATCTTACCTGTGGTGTGTGTGTATATTATATATATAGGGTGTCCATAAATTATTCACCCCATTATAAGCCTTAATAAATTCGTTATTATAGGAGCTATCTTAAAACGGTTTGCGGCAATTAATAACACAACTCAAGAAATTTTTTTCTTTATTTCGCAGAACATCCACTATGGGTCCAATGGCGACAGTGAAGGAAAAAGCAATTTCTCTTCCATGAGAACACTGTGAAGGCTACAAATTACCTAGATATGCTTGAATGGTATGCTGCACCTCAGCTTGAGGATATGCAGCCCCGTGTGCTCTTTCAGCAAGATGGGGCACCGCCACACTGGGGATTAGAAGTGCGGAGGTTCCTCAATGAAAAGTTCCCGTCTCGTTGGATCAGGCGAGATGGCCCTATTCCATGGCCTCTTCGTTCCCCGGATATCGCGCCTCTGGATTTCTTTTTATGGGGCTATACAAAGGACAGAGTGTATGCAAAGAAGGTTAATAACATCACAGAATTAAGACACCGGATTGAAGAGACATTAGCTTCCATCACGCAAGACATGCTTCTTAATGTTTGGAACGAAATCATCTATCGCCTTGATGTTCTGCGTGCTACCAATGGGGCTCACGTGGAGGTTTACTGAATTAAAACAAAAAATTCTTGAGTTGTGTTATTAATTGCCGCAAACCGTTTTAAGATAGCTCCTATAATAACGAATTTATTAAGGCTTATAATGGGGTGAATAATTTATGGACACCCTGTATATATATATACAAGAAAGACTTAGCGGCTTTTACAATCACGTAAAATAATTTTAAAAAATTAACTGACCGAGACGGGGAGATCGGCCGTACCACAAACTCCTGTTTTATTGTCTTTCCTGTGCTAATATATATATATATATATATATATATAAATGAAGGATATAGCGGCTTTTACAATCACGTAAAATAATTTTTAAAAAATGAACAGTGATGGGAAGGGTGGCGACGCATTCGCCCTCAAAGTTTATGGGGTCGAGAGATTGGGGTATGGCAAATAACCATTTTTGTTACCTGTGATAATATATATATATATATATATATATATATATATATATGTATGTGTGTGTGTGTGTGTGTGTGTGTGTGTGTGTGTGTGTGTGTGTGTGGGTGTTGGCTTTAAAGTAAAAAAACTCAATTATCAAAAGCTTCATAAAATTTTTAATCAAAATTGAACTTTAAATTGGGGCAATTTATTCTAGTTTAAATTAGAATACATTATTATCATTATTATTGTTATTATTATTATTATTATTATTATTACTGCTCGATAATTTGAAACATGTGCCAGCTGCAATGTATGCAATAAAATAAATTATTAATTGATAATTGAAGATTCTCTTTTGCGTAGTAATAGGAGAATCTATGTACGTTTGTATGCGCTTTTTGGCTGTTCAAAAGTTGTGTGTAATCGGGTGATGACGGAGGGAGGTGGCGACCTATGAACGCGCATATAGTTGTGTGTGTGTGTGTGATAATAGGGGAATCTATGTGCGTTTGTTTGCACTTCTTGTACTAATTAGTAATTTTTTATAGTTTTCAGAATTTTTTAGATGAACTTTTTTCCGGAATTGTACATATATAGGCTTTCCTTTGGTTAACCTTTCGTTAGCTTCCACACGAATTGTTCATTCTGACGAAGGTCGAGCTTTACACTCCACCTTAGACCTACAGTTTAACGGGGAATCCGGACCACCACCAGCCCAGCGTCTTAACCACTAGGCTACCCAGGGTACCCATTTATCTACCAACCAATTGTGTGGAAGGATGAACGTTTGCTGCGCGCCGACTGCTGTCACCGTGTTTCGAACCCGGTGCATATAATCTGGGAACGTGCATATAATTGTGTGTGTAATAATAGGAGCTTTATGGGCGTATAGGTGGGGACTGTATGTGCGTTTGTGTGCGTTTCTTGGGTGTTCAGGCATGTATACACTGTACCAACTGGCTGATAATGCCTGGAGGCACTGGCTTCTACGCCAACTGGCGGATTTTGGGTTCTAAGTCAAGTATTGGAGTATAATCAGTCATTGAGCTTCTGCCTCTTGTGGAAGCTGGAAGGTCTCTTCCTCTCTCCTCCTCCTCCTCTCACTCTCTCTCTTAGGTTAGGTATACCCCTTTGGGGGGTGAGGCTGTCCCAACTTCTCCCCCAAAGAGGTCAGGTGAACTCCCCGGCTTGCTGGGGGAGTTCCCCCCCTTCTTTTTTTGTTTTTTTTGCACCCTGGGCTTGGCACGGGGGGGTTCCTTGCAACAAGGGGGAGGGGGTTGGCACTGGCACTCATTGCAACATTGCATCATTGTATTGTACTCTAATCTTTTGCGGTCATATTACTGGTGCAAAGAACTAAATTACTTGGAAAGGTTACGCGAATTAAACCTATATTCACTGGAAAGGAGAAGAGAGATACACCCTTATTTACACTTGGAAAATAATGGAGAAACTAGTCCCTAATCTTACTCTGAACCCTGTGACTCCCCAAACAACTGTGGAAAGTAGAAAAGGAAGACTGTGTCGTGTTTCCAAATTAAAGGCTAGACAGGGAACATCCTTAACCCTGAAAGAAAATAGTTTTGTTGTGAGAGGACCAAGACTGTTTAATCATGTTTAATCAGCTGCCCAAAGACCTAAAGAACACGAGTGGTGTTGCGGTGGACATCTTCAAAAGAAGATTAGACGCCGGGTTCAGAACAATCCTCGATGAGTCGGGCGTACCTGGCTATGTGAGGTGGAGAGTACAAGAAACCAACTCACTGTTTCTCCAGGCCAACTCGGGAAGAGGGACGACAAGCTTGACCTTCGTGAAATGAGGAATCATCGCACGGAACACTTGAAAGGTTGAAAGGTATATATATATATATATATATATATATATATATATATATATATGTTTGTGTGTTTGTGTGTTTTGCTGTTGTGGCGGTTACACGTGTTTCGATCGAAGTCCAAATAAAAGCGGTATTACAGTAAAAATCCTGCAGTTAATCAGTTTTAAACGGTGCCGATATGTGAGTTAATTGATAGTGCATAGTGGTATTTGTTTTTAAAAAAGTAAAAATCGTGGCATATATAAAAAGAAGTACATAAAAACAAAGTGAATTAATATATACAGTGTTTTTTCTGAGAGTCTCTTTGTGAGGAAAGCTGGCTTTTGAAGTGCCTGCAAATACCCCCTCATTATCCACCGCAGCTACAGTCGAGAGCACCAATCAGTGAGAAGTATACAGCGTGCCACATCCCCCATCCCCTCCCCCCGGGAGTAACGGAGAATTCTTTCCCTCACTCAGCTTGAGTCATGCCACCCAATACCTCCCATAATACCCCTTTTTGAGTCAATTCAGCAACATGGAAATGAATACATACCTGCAATTCTGTAGTATCTGTAAGGATGCAACAGATGAGACAGGGGCGATGAGGTGTGATTTTTTTCAGCTACCTTTGGATTTTAAATGCCTAGAATGGGGAGATGAAAAAAATCTCCCTCATAACGAACGCAAAGCAATTTAATGGGATAAAATTTTTCTGCGAAAACTGCTTGACCGAATTAAACTCTTTTACAGTATTTAGAGCAGAAAGAGACTACGAGAAGAAAATGAAAGAGGAAAGAGGGAACAAAGAACAGTGGAAAACAGAAGAAACGGAGAAAGGTGAAATAGAAAAAAATCAAATACCGTCACAAAACGAGGCCGAAAACACGCAGGTAACAGAGAGTGTAAAGACAACATATAGTATAAGGGCAACGAAGGACATCAACACAACTAGCACAAATAGGAAAAGACAAGAGGGGAATGAGGAAAACGGAGTGAAACTGTCCCCAAATAAGGAGCAAAAAACAAAGGCCACGAGTAAATATGGGGAAGGAATGCTAAATGTCATCCACATGCAGTTGACATAGCTGGAAACCCCCGAGCCAAACCGCTACCGGGCAAGAAGCTACCAGTACAAGTAGACGGAAACGGATCTCTCTCGGAGGATCATAGGGCAATAGGGCGGGTCATACTATGCATTTTTTTTAAATCAATGGAGAGGGGTGTTCAAATGACATATTTTGGTGTATAGAACACAATTCTGAAGAAAATATTTAATTCTGATAACCCTAACCTACATCATTTTGCAGTTGATTATTATTAAATTGTTGATTATTTTACTATTGTAGTTACCGGCCAAGAATATGTCTTCTCACGCGTTTTCTATCATGGCTGCTCACGTTATCTCTCATAGAGCATTGTTCTAACTAATTCATATAAACACATAAAATGTAATTCATATAATAATAATAATATTTAAATACTCAAATAAAAAGGTGTGCCATTCCACTTAATTGTAATTATCATACAGTTTGGTATATGAAGATGAGTTTGTTCCTGAAGTTGAGCTCTTCCCTCAAACTGACCCTGAGCCAGCAGCTTCGGCAAAGGTACAGAAAAACTATGATGAGATTCAAAACATTGCCCTTGCTAGTGTAAGGTATGGCATAGGGCTGAGGCCAACTGCAGCGATAGCAACAGCAGCTCTGATTGACGCAGGAATCATCACATAAGACAATACAAGTAAAGTGATTGATAAGAGCAAGGTCAAGAGAGCACAGGAGAAGTTGATGAGAGAGCTGGGGGAACAGTTCGAGAAGAAGTGCAGGGAGGAGGGGGGGATCTCTTGCATCCTCTTTGATGGGCGGATTGACCTGACCAATGTGATGATGGAAGCTGAGGGCAGTGACCAATCTTTTCCCGCAAAGATCAAGGAAGAATACTATAGTGTTGTTAGTGAGCCTGGCAGCTACTATCTGTTCCACTTTACCCCAGAGAAAGCAACTAAAGAGGAGTCACATGCGGAGAAGATTGCTAAGGTCCTGTTTGCCTGGCTGAAAGAGAGGGGTTATGATAAGACCTTGTTGGCCATTGGAGGAGACTCAACAAATGTCAACACTGGTGTGAAAGCTGGAGTAATGCGGAAGCTGGAGCTGCACCTGGGGAGAAAGCTGGTCTGGTTGGTGTGCAACCTGCACACTGTTGAACTTCCCCTGCGTCATCTCATTGTTGACCTTGATGGCCCTACTCTGTCCGACAAAAAATTATTCGGGCCAATAGGAAAGCTCCTTGATTCTGCTACAGACTTTGATATCAATCCAAACTTCACCCGAATCTCTGTTGGCCCTCCACTGATCAAGCTTCCTGACAAGGTCATTCAAGATCTCTCAACTGATCAATACTATGGCTATAAAATTGTCTGTGCAGTCAAGGATGGAGTACTTCCTGCAGGGCTGGCTCTGTTAGAGATAGGACCAGTAAACCACAGCCGCTGGCTCACCACAGCGAACAGACTTCTCAGGCTCTGGGTGTCAAAGCACGGACTTAAAGGAAAGAACCTGAAGATTCTGCAATTCATTGTGGAATTCATCATTGGAGTGTATTACCCATGTTGGTTCAACGTGAAGGTCAAGCACTCCTGAATCGAAGGGCCTAGGCACATCCTCTTTCAGCTGGACTGCCTCAAGTCCCAGAGAAAGGAGGTGCTGGATATTGTGATGCCAACTCTGAGAAGATCTGCTTGGTATGCCCACAGTGAAGTCATCCTCCAAACACTACTCTGCTCTGAGGATCAGAAGGAGAGGATTGAAGGGGTGGAGAGAATCCTGGCCATCAGGGGAGAGGGGGACCCGGACACTCAGCTGAGGGACTCCTCTGTTAGGAGCAGAAGGACACCTGACATCAATTGTGATGCTTCCAGCATCGGTGACTTGATCAGCTGGTCAGAAGGTGTGTCAGAGCCACCTCTCACCTGCTCTCTAAGCACCTCAGAGGTAAAAAACTTCATGGAGGTGCGCAACTGGCCTTGCCACACACAAAGCATTGAGAGGGTTGTTAAAATGGTGACTGAGGCTTCTGCTAAGTACTTCTCACAGGAAAAGAGGGATGGAGGGATCAGCGCTTAGGAGACCAGCAGGAAGCTGATGTCCAAGTCTGAGACAAAGCAGGATTTGTGCAACCTGGCAAAGTTCAAGATGTCAGGAGAATGATCTTTGTAATTATATCCAGTGATATACATGCAGTTCACCTATTAATAAATATATGTAAAGTTGATTTGGCCTTGTCAATATAAATGATTTACCTTATATCTTTTAATATATTATAAAGGGGTTCAAAAGGGTAAAATTGGCAATTTAGAAATACAAAATGATGTAGGTTAGAGTTATCCTATCCAAAAAAGAAGCTCATATTTGAATTCCCCATGTAAAAACACATAATTTAGACACCCCTGATGGTAGGATTTCCTTCAGATTCATGTTGTCACCTGAGTACGACCCGCCCTAATAGGGCAACGAATCAAGCGATATCGAAGGAAACCGAACTTGAAATGCACAAGGGGCAACGAAAAACAGAGAACATAAAAATTGTCCTGGCTAATATTCAAGAAATAAGACCAAACAGTCACTCAATAAGGTTTCGTACCTGAAAGGATTTATGGACGAAACTAGAGCGGACATCGCATGCCTCACAGAAACTCATCTTAAGGATTGCCAAGGAAATTGTGAAAACTGCGAACATTGTATTGTATGGAGGGCGTCAACTTACTAAGAGCGGATAGAACGACGAGACGTAAACGTGGCTGTGCTATATATGTACAGGTAGGTCATATGAGAGAGACGATAATAAGTAAATCAAACAGCTATGTCGAACTACTAGCAGTGAAAATAGAAAAAATAGACGTGATATTAATAGTCATCTATAGACCTCCAAGCAACCTAACCGAAAAATTCTCGGAGGCCATTGATGACATCAGAAAGCTAATGAAGGCCATAAACCCTCCATCCCCCAATATAATGATCTGCGGAGACTTTAACTTCCCATTTATAAAATACAAAAAGGTGGATAGGAATATATATATTAGGGTGGAGCGAAAAATACTTTTTTTCTAGTATGAAGTTCTAATAGTGATTAAAAGTTGCATTTAGTGGACGATATATACATGCCAAAATATGAGTTCATTTGTTTAATATTTTCAGCTGCCACCAGGGGGCTAAAGTTAACACAATTTTGGGTAAAAAGGAAAAAAATGCTTCTATTTTAGGTTTATCAAACTATTATAAATTTTATCTTAGAATTATCTAATAGTTTGATTAAGATTCTTAAATGATAAGACTTCGTTTTGTAAAAATGTCTTTTCATATGCTTAATATCTTCAGCTGCCACAAGAGGGCTGAAGTTAACTTAAAAATGACAATTAAGTATGATTCTGTATTTACTTGAAAAAGGGAAGAGTAATAAATTAGGATGTCTCTCTCCTTTATACTGGCTTGAGACAGTTAAGAAACGTTATTTCGTGCCTTAGCGGAGTTACCACCCTTTCCCCAACCAACCTCCCTCTAGAAAGGGTTCTTGCTGAAGACTATTTAGTAATTTGCTTTTGTGTCAAATTTTGGCTGTTTTTTCCTTGATTCTAATGTAGCACGAATCCAACCGTCTCTGTTTGTAGGTCCGCAGACTGATCCAGCAGCGTCTGTAACGAGCTTGACGCATCTCTCTACGGCTTGTGTATGACATGGAAACTGAAATAATTCTGAATGAAGAGTAGTACCATGTTTGATGCATGATTCAATATCATCAAGAGAAACTCCTTTGGTTATCGGTGGTTCTGCTATCTGAAAATCTTGCCACATAATGAGATCTGTATAGTCTTTGGCATAAAAATTTATTTCTGGCACCTTAAAATACCTGATAACATCTGTTTCTTGAATGCATGCCCTTGCTTTTATGATACGCCTACTAAATCCCAACTGACGCACATGCTCCCTTTCATCAGCTATCATTGCAATGAGAATGTTTTCTTGATTTGCGTAATATGCATCTCGCTGAATGACTGAGTCGTGTACTCTCCTAAGCTCTTCACGGAGATACCGGCTTCTTGCAATCATATGCCACATATGTTTAGCACCATATTGGCATAATGGTTTACGCTTTATCTGAAACCACATTGGTGCGTATACCCTAACAATGAAAGTAGCTAATTCTTGTAAATTGCCTGAAGGATTCTCTGTGCTTGCATATAACCGCAGAGTCCTGTTTGCTGTGGTGAGCCACCTTGAATGTGATATATTGCCTGGACTCTTATGACTAAGACTCTTTGAGAATGTTCCACTTGATATAGCTTTGTGAATTTCAAGAAGGTATTTCTGGTCAGTACTTATGTCATCTACATCAACTTCACACATGTCCTCTTGAATTTCAATGGGTTTGAAGTTAACTATGGGAAGCTTTTCACAGTCTGAAAGTGCTCGGCCAATTTCTCCTAAAAATGCTCTTGGTCCAGTAGTGGTACCATCCAAGTGATGAAACAGATGGCGCAATGGAAGTTCATTAAGGTGTAAAAGGCATATCAGCCACTGCAATGGCTTATTAAAGGCTTCTTCCAGTAATCTTATTGTGCCTCCAATACTACCAGTGTTAACCACTGTCGAATCACAGCCAACTGCAACGATGTTCCCTATATCAACATTCCTCTCTTTCAAGCAATTCACTAGCGCTGTGCAAATGTATTTAGCTTTGCCACTGGAAGGTGTCACATGTGCAAAGTACAGAGAGTGTGGTTCAGATATTATGCTGATATGCTCTTCGCGTTTGGTTCTTTGGTGGTTAGAGCCATCACTCTCCTGGACTTGAATCATTGTTTTATCCTTTCTGCCATCAAAGTACAGTATAATCCCCGCATGGTTTTTGGCTCTCCTATCTGTTGTAGTTCCTTTCTCTGTTTTTGTCTTTCACGTCTTAGCTTACTTCTGTCTATAATATTCCCTTTGTCTTTGGGAGTAACAATTTTAAGATCTGCCAATACTGCAGAAGCAATAGCAGCCCCACTCTGTCCGACATTTTAAATCTATCACAAGTAATTGCTAATGAAGGCAGTGGCTCACGCATCTGTTGTTCTGATATTACATATTGAGTCGAGGTTGTATCTTCCTCATTATCTTCAGATATCTCTTCTAGTTGTTGAAGTTCACTTGTCTCTGTTTCGATTTGTAAGTTGGACGTATTGGTTATAGCAGCACTAGTTGTTTGTGAGGATTCCAGACGTGCTTTTTCCATTTCCTTTCGATGTTCTCTTGCTTGTAATCGTCTTGTGTGTGCTATGTCAATGCTTCCTATCACCATTATTTTGCGTGTTCGTTGGTCATTTAAAAAATCCTGCTCTTTTGGAGGGACTTTCTTACTCTTTTCACATGAGCATCTCCTAAACTCCTTACATTTGCAGGTGCAGATGTCAAACAAAGTGCATTTTGAAGAGTTTTCAAATTCTTCAAGCTGATTTTTGTACTTAGGCTGATCCTTGCGTGACTTGTATGGCTTTAATAAGGACCTGTATTTATCATGGTACACTCGCATCATCTGTAAAACGCGTGTATGTGAAACTATTGGCAAAGAGGCCTTCTTCCAAATATTTTCTACCTTTTTGGAAACTGCCTCTGCTATTTCAGAAAATGAAGGCTCCTTGTTATTCATCTGCTCCTTCACTAAATGTTTTGTGAACAGGTAATCTTTCATAATGCAGTTATAAGTTGGTAGTTTGCATATCACTCATCTCACAAGGTACTTCAAATATGGCACACTTCATATGTTCTCTAGTGAAAAGTTTATATTTAGTATTTGATGCCATAATATTTTTAAGAAAAATTCACAATCACAAAATATCCTGTAACATCAAAACATTATATAATTAATATATATAATATATTTTATAAGTATATATAAATATATTATATAAATATATAATATATTATATAAATAAACTAAAATTATATAATACATTATAACAAGCATTTTATAATAAAATCAATATTATCTCTATATAAATCACTTTAAAATAAAGTTTTATAATATTCCGATCATATTAAAAAACTCTCCGATCAACTGAGCGACTAGGCCTACTACCTAAGAAGACAAGTGTTAACACACTGTTCTAATGACTCACAGAAAGAAATTCCTTCACACCAAAACCCTCCCCCCACAACCCTCCCCAAACCCTCCCCCACAACATTCAGTGTAGTCTCAACATGACTCAGTTACTCTAAATTGTGTTAACTTCAGCTCTCTTGTGGCAGCTGAAGATATTAAGCATATGAAAAGGCATTTTTACAAAACGAATTCCTATCATTTAAGAATCTTTATCAAACTATTAGATAATTCTAAGATAAAATTTTATAATAGTTTGACAAACCTAAAATAGAAGCATTTTTTTCCTTTTTACACAAAATTGTGTTAACTTTAGCCCCCTGGTGGCAGCTGAACATTTTAAACAAATGAACTCATATTTTGGCAGGCATATTTTGTCAACTAAATGCAACTTTTAATCACTATTAGAACTTCATACTAGAAAAAAGGTATTTTTCGCTCCACCCTAATATATATATATACTCCAGGATAAGGGGGGCACAAGAGAAGACCAGGAGCAAGCAAAAATGTTGATGGCTCTCACAAATGAGTTTATGCTGACAGGAGATAACAGAAAATACCAGAAAAAATAACTGCCTGGATTTTGTATTCACGAATAAACGAACTTGATTGCTGATATAAAAATAACCCCACTCCTTATCTTAGACCACAACTTAATCGAGATATCAACAAATATGACGACAGCATTAAAAGACAATACACATATTGAGGAAAGAAGTAAATTTGGGGCCTTTAACTTAAACTCCAAGACTATAAATTGGGAAGCGATCAGATCGCACATGACCCAAACAGAATGGAGAACAATTTTCGAGAATAAAACAACTGAAGAAATGCTAACAACCTTGGAAGAAAACACGCTGAGAAATTTAGAAAAATATGCTCCGAAATCAAAGCCAAAAGGAAAGAGGAGCTGGCTAGAGAGGCAAAAGAGAACACTATTCCGCAAAAGAAAGAGAGTGGAGGCGAAGTTAGGCAACTGCGGAGAAATGACAGGAAAGTAATACAAGAAAAACTGGAAGGTATAGATAGGGAAATACAAGCCCTGATTAAGGACCATACAGAGAGGGAAGAGGAAAAGACGGGAGAAGCAATAAAGGAAAAACTAAAATACTTCTATAGCTATGCAAAAAGGAAAACAAAAACGCGCGCTGCTATTGGGCTCTAAAGGACGAGAAATAATGAACTAACCGACGATCCAAAAGAAATATCTGAAACATCGAGAGCTCAGTATGAATCAGTTTTCAGTACCCCTAAAAGTGACAAAGCGATACCTGACATACAGTAGATGCATTCTTTGAAGAGGAATTGCAGGGAGAGTATATAACAGACTTTGATTTTACCCCAGAAGATGCAGCAAGAGCTATAGGACAAATGAAACCACATTCAGCTGCAGGTCCGGATAATTGGAACGCATTATTGATTAAAAACTGTAAAAATGAAATAGCTACACCTTTATACTGAATATGGAGAAGATCCCTAGACACTGGGGAAATACCGAGCATCTTGAAAAGAGCAAACATTGTCTCTATATATAAAGGAGGGGACAGATTTCAAGCAAAGAATTATAAACCAGTGTCATTGACGTCCCACCTCACCAAAGTATTTGAGAGAATAGTTAGAGAGAAAATTTATGATTTCCTGGAGACACGGGAAAGATTCAACGAAAATCAGCATGGATTCCGATCAGGTAGATCATGCCTATCACAACTAATAGAACACTACAACAATATCTTAGATGCACTGGAAGGCAATGACAACTACGATGTTATCTACACAGATTTTGCTAAAGCTTTCGACAAATGTGATCATGGTATAATAGCACATAAAATGAAATATTTGGGAATAATAGGCAAAGTGGGCAAATGGATCTACAACTTCCTCAGAGAACGTCTGCAGGTCGTCAAAATTCAAGGTATATCATCATCAGAATCGGAAGTACGTAGCTCAGTACCACAAGGGACAGTACTGGCCCCACTCCTGTTCATTATCATGCTAACAGACATAGACAGCGGAGTAAACAGCAACAGTATAGTAACATCGTTTGCAGACGATACAAAGATCAGCAGAAAAATCAGCGATGTACATGAAGTGGAGGCCTTGCAGAGAGACACGAACAAAATATACAAATGGTCAGAAGACAACAACATGACTTTTAACACCGAGAAATTTCAGCTCTTGAGATATGGTAGAAAAGAGGAACTTAAACAGAGTGCATATTATGCTGCAGATAGAGAGGAAATTCAGAGAAGCACGAAAGCGATCGATCTAGGGGTAGTAATGACCGATGATGCGAAATTCGAAACACAACATCAGATAGCGATAAATAAAGCAAAAAGAGTCGCTGGACAGGTACTAAGAACGTTCAAGAGAAGGGACAGGACAGTAACGATTCCCCTGCTAAAAACACTGATTATACCAAAACTTGAATACTGCTCAGTTTTGACGTCCTCATATAAAAAGGAAGAAACTAATAAACTAGAAGAAACGCAAAGGCATTTCGCAACCAAGATTGATGGCTGCAAAGAACTCAACTACTGGGAAAGACTTCGTAAACTAAATCTGCACTCCCTGGAAAGAATAAGAGAGAGGTACACCATAATCTACATATGGAAAATGATCGAAAAACTGGTACCAAACCAAAAACTAAACCCAATTACCATTCAAACAACACTGGAAAATAGGAAAGGCAGAATGTGTAGTGTTCCGAAATTAAAGGTCCGACAAGGGACCTCCTCAACTCTGAAGGAAAATAGCTTGGTTGTCAGGGGGCCAAGACTTTTCAACCAACTTCCAAAGGACCTCAGAAACGTAAAGGGGGTCAAAATTGAAGTCTTCAAGAGAAGACTGGATGCCTGGCTCAGGACGGTACGAGATGAGCCGGGCGTGCCTGGCTATGTACGGTGGAGAGCGCAACAAAGCAACTCGCTCCTCCACCAAGCCAGACCTAGAGGCGGGGCCACCAGCTTGACCTCCGTGTGAAGAGAGACCAACGCACGAAACAACATAAGGTTCATAAGGTAATGTAAGGTGTGTGTATGTGTATATATATATATATATATGGTGTTTCACAAACGGTACCAAACTACCATACATTGGGAGTGATTTGTGGGGTGATATCGAGTAAAAAAATTAATATAACATCGGTGCTATTTTCAACCGTTGCGGAGCTACGGACGTTTTAAGGTGCACTGAAAAAAAATAAACGAGAATATTAATCTGATGTATTTATTGCTACATTTTATGATATACACCTTTTAAATGTTCAAAATGTTCGCCTCGGTTTTCATTGCACAGCCTTGCTCGTTCCAAACAAGAGTCCATTGCCCAATGAATCATTTCGAGGTGTTCTCGTATGTAAGCAGCGGCATCCATATTCCGACGCAAGAGTTCCTCTCTCGTTTGTACTTTGTTCTTGTAGACCATCTCTTTCATAAGGCCCCATAAAAAGAAATCTAATGGAATTAGGTCCGTAGATCTCGGGGGCCATGATATTGAACCAGCACGACCAATCCAACGATTCCCGTGCCGCTGATTCAAGTAATCCGTAACACGACGACCAAAATATGGTGGCGCCCCATCGTGCTGAAAGAACATCCTGCGCCGTGTCTCCAAGGGCACGTCCCCCATCAAAAGCGGCAATTCGCTCGTCAGGAAGTTTAAATAAATATCAGCAGTTAATCGTTCCAAAACGAACTATCCAATCAGCTGATCTCCAATTACACCGCACCAAACATTCACCGAGAATTGATGTTGAAAGTTTCCTTCAACGATATCGTGGGGATTATTGGCGGACCACAAGTGGGAATTTCGTCTATTGTTAATTCCATCCGGAATGAATTGTGTTTTATCACTAAACAGTATGCGATTAAGAATTTGGCGATGCATAACCATCCACTGGCAAAATTGAACACATTTATCGTAATCACCCGGTTAAAGAGCTTGCACACTTTGCAAATGATAAGGATACAAACCCTCATCGTGTATGGCTCGCCATTCACGTGATGCGGATTCACCAATTCGTCTAGAAATCCTTCGAACACTGGTAATTGGGCTACATTGTACTAGGTCCAGTATGCGCTCCTCCACAGCAACGGGCCATCGTGCTACATGTTCTTTGTTACGTGCAACAATTGTAACTGTTTCCCTTTAATCTCTGGTGTGTGTGTCACCTGTTCGGTATTCGGAGGTTCGGAAAACGTCTTCGATATTCCTCAACTGCCGCTCTGGTATTACCATCACAGAATCCATAAATGAAATGGATATCAGCCTATTCAGCGGGTGTAAACTGTTGATTCATTTTGATTGTTCACCTTAGCACAACACAGTGTCTCCTACCACAGATCAGAACCAAATGAAAGAAAAAATCTGAGGATTAGTAGTGGTAACTTCGTTAACCGAAACTACCACCAGTGCTGCCATCTATCGAATTACACTCAAGTAGGGATTTGTTGTTTGCACATCTTAAAACGTCGGTAGCTCCTCAACGGTTGGAAATAGCACCTATGTTGTATTAACTCTTACTCGATATCACCCCCGAAATCATCCCCCAAAGTATGGCAGACCTATTGTGAAACACACTATATGTGAAGAAGGAAACCACTTTTCAGGAAGACGTAAATTTTTATTTCTTAATACCACTACACATTATCAGGACATTCTTTACATGGTAATATATATACACAGTGTGTATATACTGTATATATATATATATATATGTATATATATATGTGTATATATACACACACACACACTGTGTGTATATATATATATATATATATATATATATATATATATATATATATATATATATATATGGGATGAATTTCACAATAAAACACGTGAAATGAATGAATGCTGCAAACCCACAAGGAAAAAGAAAAACGATTCCAAGGCCTTTCGTGTATTCAAAGCTACACCTCGTCAGGGAATGAAGTTAAAAGGCGAGAAGCCCATATATATATATATACAACGTACAGGAAAAACAAAACAATTAGCAGATACTTAACAAGGGTTAATGAGAGGCAAAAGAAATTTTAACATGATATCGTCAATTTTATAAGTCCCCGAGCTGTTATTGAAATTGTTTTTAAAATGAATAAATGCACATTCTAGAATATTTCGTTCTATTATATCTCTGTTTTTGACAAGCGCTTTAGAACTATCCCACTTGATGCTATGGTTACATCTATACATATGGTTAAATAAAGCATTGGAAGTACTAGCTGTTCTACAAGCATATTTATGCTGTTTTACCCTAATATCTAACGTTTTACCGGTTTGGCCTATATATACTGAGTTACATTGTGTACATCCGATCGAATACACACAACCAACAACATTATCAGGGCTATTCTTTATTAGGCGTGATTTAACAGTGGGTTTGCAGCATATATATATATATATATATATATTATCATGTAAAGAATGTCCTGATAATGAATGTGAGAGAAACGGGAAGGGACCTCATAAGAAAATTTATGAACACAAGAGAGATGTGAGGGTGACGAATGAAAAAAAGGTGTGGTATTTTGTAATTTTAAAGACTTTAATCATGTAATAGATTTCAATAATTGCAACTTTGTTTTCAAATCTAATACTTATGTTAAGCGTAGAATTGTTCAATTTAGTCTTATTGGATCTATACAAAATTTTAATCTATCCGATGGTCAATTCTCTTTTAACAAAATTACATGTAATAAAATTAAGAATTTTGTAACATTACCCTCCAAAATCCCATAGACAACACAGGTACATCCATCAGGTCAAAGATGGGTCGGTGGGGTCACTTAACTATCCTCTGAGAAGAGGATGTGAAGTTCAGTCAGCTAAGCCCTGATAATTACTCGTAACTCCCAGGTGTATATAAACTCTGTTCTCTGTTTATACGATCATTACCAATTGAGAAGGGCTCGCGAAGAGCCGAAACTGTATTGGTGTTAAGAAAAAAAAATCAACGTCTTCCTGAAAAGTGGTTTCCTTCTTCACATACAGGGTGTTTCACAACCGGTCTGCCATACTTTGGGGGGGTGACTCAACTCCGACTCATTGTTTGCTATTTCTGGGCAAGAGTGCTCTTCTACGCATCCGGAAAACGCCTCCGATGCTCCTCAATGGCTTGGAGGAAGAACTGGCACTGATCCTCGTTCCTGGTGATGACAGGATTGAACTCTTGAATCAGCTTCACTCCTCGCTCTGCGCAGTCGTTAATCACATGGAAGCTTTAGATGCGGCGAGCAGCAGCCTCGTAATCCTCTCGGCCTTCCAACTCGGTGGGATCCACACCGAAGAACCCGTCGGGGAAGTCGAGAGCCGCGAAGAGGCGCCGAGACCGTGAGGTGACGAAGTTGGCCGGCGTCTTGTCCTTCAGGGTGGCATCCGCGGGGACACAAATCCGCTTTGATGGATCCTTGGATCCTTCATCTTGGAGAGCAGCGATCATGTGTTTCTTTTCTTCGGCGGTGACCTTTACGTCGAAGAACACCAGTCCAGCCAGCTCTTCCGATAGATACCACAGATGCCGGCCGAAAGTCTTGGACCCCGCAGTGGCAATCTCCTCGTATTCATAAGAAACCAGCTGCTTCTACAAGTGGAGGTCGTTGGCTGGTTCAGAAGCAGCTAGCGGGGCCTCGAACCAAGCGGGAATGCATGTCGTCACAGCGAATGGGACGAAACGGCTAAGGCTTCGCCTCTATCGTGGACTGAGCTCGAACTGATGCGGAAGAGGAAGAATGGCATATATGACCCGAGCCATCCATCGGGCACGGTGGTAAGCACCGGGACGGATGAACCGGATATCACGAGGAGGAACGTCTCCCATGACTACGATGGTGAGCTCCAGCAACTCACGGTAGTCGTCCCGCGGATCTGCTCATGGAGTAGGCGTTTGCAGAAGCCATTGATGTCATCAGCCCCGGAGTTATCTTTCATCGGTTCGAAGTCATTCAAGTCAAAAAAAAACCACCTCTGCTTGAAACTCTTGGAGAGGGAGATGTCTGGTCCAGAGGAACGCCTGAAGCAGAGAGTGAAGACTTGCTCGGCCACTTTTTCCAGCATATGGTGACGGCAGGCAAGATGGGAGCTTAACGTCAAGCCTTTGCTGGATGAGTGTGCAAGCTCCTCTTCGAACTCACGTGTTGCTTGCCGTTGTATTGAAGGACATGCCTCTGACACGATCTGAAATACCCCACTCATCCAGAGCCTCGATGGTGGCATTCGCTATGCCTTCGTCGTACCGGACAACAGTTTGGGCACACAGCAGCTTCAACCCTCCTTCGCCAGAAACAAGGATCGGAAGACGCTCAGCGGCATCGCCACCAGTGAAATCGGGAATGATCTTACCATCCCAGTGGATAATGAGGGGCACAGTTGGATCGAAGGACTGCTTCAAGACCTCAGCTGTCTTCTAACGCAACTTCATGCGGGCTCGGCGGATACTCACCAGGTTCAGGGCCACCATCGATGGGTTTCGTCCATACGCAGAAGCAGCCGCCGCCAGGATGTATGCAACATTGCGATAGGCGGTCTTGGTCCGATCCAATGCTGCGGCTATCGCTGGAGTCAACGGGGCTCATTTTAGAATTGAATCTGCAAGGCAAATTTAAAGAATTGTGTGATAACGCAATACACCAATCCTTGACGTCATTTTGGAAGTTAGTGCCACTAGATAACTTTCCTAGTTTGCATGAATTTGCGCTGCAATATGTATGCAGGTTTGCATCATCGTACATTTGTGAGAAGAACTTTTCTTCCATAAATTACATGAATATTAAGAACAAATATCGCTCCAGGCTAACTGATGAGCACCTCAAGAATAATTCCCTTTGCTTTGTCTGGAGCTATTTGGCGCGTCCCTCTGTGGCTAATGTAGGAATGCATCTTCCTCCGATGTAAGGGCTTTCTCTGCCTTCGTGGACCATTGGACCTGTCTGGGGACCCGGCTGATTTCCTGCTTGTTTCTTTCTCCTTTCCCCCACTCCTTCTTACTTTTTCTTTCCCGTATTTGGCTTTGTTTTGGATCTTGACTTGAATCTTTCTTTGGACCTTCGGTGAGGGAGGTAGTTGTCCTTCATCCTTGTCGCTCTTAAACGAAACCCAAGCCATGTCTCACCACTCGTTGGATGAGAGTGGCCGCCTTTTAGGCACGGGGACTAGGTATGGGTGTATCTCCCCTGCGTGACATTTATTGACGGTGGGACAGAGTGTGCCCACGATGCGCCTTTCCCTTGTTGGAGTCGATTGTGGCTGGATGCGCGCGGGGTATGAAGTTTCCTTTTTTATGGCTATGACTTCTATTCCTCTGCTTACGAACCCTGCTTTTAATTCTCGGATTACTACTCCTCTTAGCACTCGGGTGGTGGGCAACCAGGCCCTCGAGTCCTCTACCACTGGAAGACCGCATCCTGATGGGGTTGAACCCCCTCGGGCTGCGAAACACTCGCGTCCTCCTCGCTCAAAGACTTCTCGCACGTCTTATTTCCGCAAGTCTTTTGACCCCTTCGTAGGGGCCGACGACTCTGATCCTGATTATCCTCGGTTTCTTGTCCTCAGTTCTTCCGCCTCTCCCCCTCTCTCACAGCGGGATGGTTTTGAAGTCTACGATGATTCACTTCCCGTTGTGGCGATCTCTGACAGATGTGACCCCAGAACGATGGCTCTCTTGTGGTGGAAGTCTCCTCCAGAGCCCAGCACCAGAAGGTTTCGTTCCTCTCAACCCTGGCTGCTGTTCCCCTGGATTGTCTCCCCCACTCTACCTTTAACACTTGTACGGGTGTAGTGCATGCTCCACGTCTTTTGGAATACTCAGAGTCGGATCTTCTCACCCGCCTCTCCTCTCAGAAGAGGCGGGTATGTTTCAGGCGTCAACGATTCCATCTCCCTTATTGGTCCTGAATTTTGCTCGTTCCCAATTACCTGAGAAAATTAGGACCGGTTATCTTCAATTTCCGGTCCGCCGTTATATCCCCTGAAAACGCCGATGTTTTAGTTGCCAGAGGTTCGGACACGTCAGTAAGACATGCCGAAGTTCCCCTGGTATTTGTGTCAACTGTCACATGGTTCCTGCTGTTCGAATCCTCCCCGCTGCGCCAACTGCGGAGAAGACCACGCCGCCTCCTCCTCTACCTGTACGACGTACTTATTCGAGCGTGAGCTCCTATCAGTCCGGGAATCTGATAAGGTCAGCTTTCAGGAAGCGAGGGCCCGCGTTAGGTCCCTATTCGCACGTTCAGGCCTTACTTTTGCCCAAACACTGCGCTCTGCCCGCCCGGCTACCTCCCGTTCGGCCTGTACTGCGGACTTCGACCACCTCTGCACCCTCCTCTTCCACACCCTGTCATTCTAGGCCTCATCAGGCCTCATCCACCCGTCCCCCTATCCCGTCCTCTACCTTCTCGTAGTCTCCACCCTCCCCTTGTTCATTATCCTCCAGCCCGTCACCCCAGAACTTCCAATTTCACTGTCCCCAGCATATATATCGAAAACCGCTCCCTCTTCTGGTATCTCTTCCCGTCCGCGCTCTTCTGTGAAACGACCCATCGCCAGCCCCCGGCGTATGGGTCCCTCCGCCAAGCTTCCTTGCTCAGATCCCCCGTCTCCTCTTCCTCTCGCTCCCTCTTCCATTAGTTCTCTTCCTCCTACCCTCATATCCCTTCCCCCTTTAGTGATCCCTCTCGTTTTGCCGGCTCCTCAAAGTTCCCCTGTTTCCCTTCGAGACCGGCCCCTTCCCTCCTCTATTCCTGACGATGGTCATGCGGCCTCTAAAATTCAAATCCAAGCCGACATCCACCCTCCCCCACCTTCTCCTGGTGGTGGTGGTGGTGGGGGGGGGAACGCCGCTTGATTCTAGAATTCTCGTGACCGTCGCCCTCTTTCAACTAGAGGGAACTGCACGCCCATCCGTCTCACCGAGTTAGTGGAGAAACGATGACAGTAGTGGTATTTCAACGATGGCACGGAAGGCCCGAACGAGCCGGAGAAACGCCACGAGCCGTCGCAACACCGCCGCAGGCCGCGAGAGCGGCGACGAGCAACGACGACCACGAAGACGCACCCGAACCACGCCAGGGACACGGCCCGGCCTCCCACTTATGCTCCACCTCTCATGTCTCTCCCTCGTTAACCTGCCGATGCCCCCGGCATTTTCTTCGCCGCCCTCATCTCAGAAGTTGGATTCACACCGCACTGCTTTCTACCCCGATTCTCGCATTCCTGAACCCCCTCCATCTCCTTTTTATCCTTTCCTCGATCACCCTTCTTTAACCAGCCCCCCAGCTTCGTCAGCTCGTCCTTCTGGTCATGCCTCTAAATCTAGCCCGATTACGTCTCTCGCTCCCCCTTATTCCGCTCTTGATGGCAGCTATCCTTCAATAGAACTGCCGAGGCCTTTGCCCTAATTTGGAGGACTTTCTCCTCCTTATACAGGATTTTGTGCCAGTGTGCCTCTGCCTTTAGGAGACCATCTTGGGGTTCGCCCTTTGCGCCCTCTCCGAAGATTTACCTCATATCTCTTACCCTTTCCGTCTGATGCAACCCCCAGTGGGGGTACAGCCGTTTTCATCCGTTCCGACGTGCCGTCTACTCCCCTTCCCATGAGCACCCCTCGCCAGGTAGTAGCGGCCCAGGTTTTCCTTGGCCGTTAATATTCAGTTTGTTCTTTATATCTCTCCCGTCACAGGAACTTTCTGTTGACAATCTTTCTGCTCTCCTCCTTCAGCTTCCTCCCTCCTTCCTCCTGGGAGACTTCAACGCGCGCCATCCTCCGTGGAGTGATACTGTCACCAATCAGCGGAGTGGCATTGTGGTCTCACGTCTTTCAACTACTTCTCTCTGTCTTCTCAACACCGGCAGGCCCACAGCTTTTCACTTCCAGACGACCCGTACGTTTTCCTCCATAGATCTTTCGCTTACTTCTCCTTCCGCCTTCCTTGACTTCTCTTGGTCTGTCACTCCAGACCTTTACAGTAGTGGTCATTTCCACCTCCTCCTCCGTACGTCCCGGACTCCCGGCTCCTCCGCTCTTCCTACCCGATGGTCTCTCGCTAAAGCTGACTGGCCTCTTTTCTACTCTGAAAGTCAAACCTCTGCAGCTTTGAGTAACTTCCCTACTGTCGATGCTGCCTCACTTTCGTCACCGATCACATCACTTGTGCCGCTGTGTCCTCCATTCTCAAATCAATATTTCCCCGCACCTCTACCCCTTCGGTTTCATGGTGGATCACAACATTCACTCTGGCCGTTCGGGCTACGAAGTCGGCCTTTCGCTGTCTTTAACGCAATCCATCCCTAGCAAATTCAATAGCCTTTGAACGTGCGCGAGCTCAAACCCGTCGCACAGTCCGTGAAGCCCGTCGCTTTTCTTGCCGAGCTTACGTCTCCTCTCTCACCTCCCGCACTCCTTCCTCCCGAATCTGGATTTGGAAAATTTCTGGAAAATCCTTTTCTCATCCTCCTTCTGTCATTATGATAGACGGACGCCCACTGTCCTCTCCTACTGCAGTGGCCGAGACCTTGTCCTCGACCATAGCCTCCATCTCCCGACATGACCATCGTGATCCTGCCTTCTTCGACGTAAGGCTTTGCTTGTTTGCTCCCCTCACCTTTTTCAGACTCCCATTAATTTCCGCTATAACCGCCTTTTTTCTATGTCGGAGCTGAGATCGGCGTTAGCTTCCTGCGGCAACTGTGCTCCCGGCCCTGACGGCATTCATTTCTTTCTCCTCACCTTCTACAATTGGATTTGGGTAGTGGGCACCTTCCCCTCCTGTTAGAGGGAAGCAGTGGTGCTCCCTCTCCCTAAGTCCGGTAAGGACCCGACATCTTCCCTCACTTCCCGTCCAATAGCCCTCACTAACTGCCTCTCAAAACTTTTAGAGAAGATGGTTTCTCGGCGACTGATGTGGCACCTAGAACGCCACAATTTACTTTCTCCTCCACAGACCGGTTTTCGCAGGGACCGTAGCACCACTGACATCTTGGTTCAATTGGAAACTGCGGTCTGTGTGTCATTTGGAAAGCGACGTCATCTTATGCAGTATTTTTTGATTTGGGGAAAGCGTATGACACCACCTGGCTGCGGTGGATCTGCCAAAAACTTTATCTTTTAGGCTAACGAGGTTTTCTCCCTTCCTTTATCTCCAACTTTGTCTTCCCGTTCATTTCGTGTTCAGGTGGGAACCTCCCTCTCTTCTGTGCATTCGCAGGAGGAGGGGTTCTTCCAAGGCAGCGTCCTGAGAGTCGTCTGCTTCGCTTTGGCGATTGACGACGTGGTGACGGCTGTCCCGGAGAATACGGCCACCCTCTATGTTGACGACCTTGTCATATATTGCTCCGGTTCCCGACCTGTCTTCCTTGAGCATATTCTCCAGCGGGAACTGGGTTCAGTTTCCAAATCGTCCACAGATCACGGGTTTCGATTTTCCCCTTCGAAAACGGTGGCAATGCACTTTTGCCGACGCCGCCGCTGCACTGCCGTTCTTTCTCTCTTTATGGCTCACCAGTCCACGTTTTAACCGAAACTAGATTTCTGGGTCTCCTCCTTTATTCTCCCCCTCTCCTGGATTCCCTACCTGAAGTCTGTAAAGGCTTCGTGCCTTTAAACTTGTACCCTTCTCAAGTTCCTCTCTCATACTGACTGGGGTGCTGACCGCCATATTCTTTGGCTGCTCTACCACTCCCTGGTCCAAATTAAGTTGGGTTATGGCTGTCAGGCTTATTCCTCCGCTCCTGCCTGCGCTCTGCGCATGCTGGACCCGATTCGCTCCTTGGGTGTGCGCATCAGCATTCGCGCATTCCGATCTTCTCCAATCGTTAGCCTCTATGCAGAGAGTGGCTATCTCCCGTTGGATGCCAACCGTACCTTGGAGGGTCTAAAATACCTCTTTCGTGTTCGGCAGTTTTCTCCCACCCCAGTCTTCCAATCCCTCTTCGGCCCTTCCATTGTGGCATGCTTTGACCGTCATCCCCATTTGATCCAGCCGTTTGGTCTCCGAATGGCTCCCTGTCCTGTCTTCGCTTGGGGTGGAGGGGCGAGTGCTCTCCTCTCTCTCATCTAACTACCCCCCACGTAGACTATTTCTCCCCTCCATATTTGCGCCCTCCTTTCTACTTTACCAAAGTCACAGCCCCACCCATCTGCCCTCCGACAACTATTCCTATCCCATTCCTCTTCCCATGCTGACTCTATCCCAATGTTCACTGATGGCTCTTGCTCTTCACGCAATTGTAATATTCCGAGCCACTTCTAGGCGAACACAGAATGACAACATGTTTTCCATCCTTTGCACCACAACAGTTCGGAAAGTTCCATAATGTATAGTATTCTGCTATGATTTTGGTCCAGTCGTCCTGCGATTTGAACCTATAATAAAAAAGTACAATTAGGAAACCAGTGTATGATAATACGAAATATACTTACTTATCCATGTGTGTGTATATCCATATGCTATATATATATATATATATATATATATATATACTGTATATATGAAAATTATTTCACGAAAGTAACACGTGTTCCTGAGGATGTCATTAGACGAAAGCGCTTGAGCACCGCTCTGTTTCCTTTCCTCCGTGGTTTTATTCATCATATACAGTATATATATATATATATATATATATATATATATATGTGTGTGTGTGTGTGTGTGTGTGTGTGTGTGTGTGTGTTGCATTTACATTAATAATTTTTTTTTACTTTTAGGAGGACACAGAAAACATCATGGATGACGAAAAAGCATATGTTAAAGGGGACAGTGAAGAAGTTCATGCTGACCCCGAAGAGACACCAGTAAGTATAAATGAAAGTGAAATTAGTACAAAGGAATGTAAAGGTATTCGCAATTCTGCAAAACAGAAGAAACGAACCAATCACAGTACAGTTTCACGTCTGGAAAATGCCATGAATAAGTTGCAGAAAATTTCAGATGAAAACATCGGAAATGAAGATGAGTATGATACCTTTTGCGAGAGTCTAGCAATACAACTGAGAAAATGCCTCTTAACCGTGCATTACTTTCTAACAGGAACTGCAGCGTGTTATGACTGAAGAACATTTGTATCAATTAAATAACCCACATCAGTCAACGCTTATTTCTCAGATGGAAATATCGGCATTCCATCGCCGTCGACATCGTCTTTCCAGAGTTCACCATTAATTTCACCAATCACCATGCTATTCATCATTTAACATAAACCCTACCTTGCGATACGGAACAAGATATTTTGACACAAGCTGTTTCTGTACTGGAAAAATACCCCGAATGTTGAAGTGATTTCATATTTTTTTTGTGTTTTGAAGTGATTTTTTGGGGGGTTGCAATAATACCATGTTATAAAATCATTGTATTATTTACCTAGCTTGATAAAATTTTGTAGCACTTGATACATAGCCAAATACACCGGTAAAAATCTTGAAATTGAACACCTGGGCACCCAGTAGAGAGCTTTTAGCGTGCCAAAGCAGTCACCAGTGGCGATGTATCTGAGGACTACTTGCAGTTTTACTCTGGCTGGTAGAGATTCTCTCATTACTGTATCCCGTTTTTTAATTAGTGGAGTTACATTCCTAAGGAGTTCTTCAAACTGCTCTATAGACATTCTTAGATGGTTCCTCAGCATATCTTGGTCTTCAGCATCCCATTCCCTTAGTAGGCATCCTGATGCTTCTAAAGCGTTTCGTCGCATTACCCATCGCTTTACCCACCAACGACGTTGTTTTCTTTTAGTCTTGCAATCAATCTTTGACATTCACGAATTAAATGCTCACAAATAATAGGAACGCCAGCACGCACAATTGCATGTTTCGCCATATTGAAATGAACTGCCCGATTCATTGTTAGTGATACGTCTAAACAAAAGTGTTCATCCGTGAGGCTTTCACTCTGGATGATTCATCCAGGATGATCACCCAAGATGACTCCTGTAAATTCGCCTTGAAGCTCAGCCTCGAAATTGGGCCCACAAAACGTTCTAACCGTCGGGAATTCGGCTCCCCAGCCGAACCTAAGCGTTGTTCCAGATTCCAAATTTTAAAGCTTATTGCAATAATAATAGACAGAAATGTCATTCACACAAGTTTGAAATCACGAGTCACTAAAACATACCAGTTAAATAAACTCTGACAAGTGTACATACAATTCAATATTTCACAAATTCTTGCAGTAAAAAAATAATTTTAACTATACCTTACCTCGTACAGAGCCTTCTACACTTGCACTATACGCAATGCTCAAAGACACGACTGTTCTAACCCTGCACAATAATCATATTTATCAATTACTTTCAAAATTGCGTCTTACATTAAAGAAAAAACAAACGGTATTAAACACAATTCAATGTAATCAATAAAATATAACAGTACATAGGTTATTCAAATTTAGAAAATTTTAAATATCCAACTTTCTTGCAAAATTATGTAACTTTAAATCTTTCGCTTTCAACCCTTCTTGTGGAGAAAACAGGCACGAATAAATCACAAACTTCCATTACTCTCTGCCACCTAGTTTACTTTCAAATCTTTCACACCAAGCTCTAGTCTCACACTCCATTTATCGCTCACCTTCTACGTCCACAATGATCCTACCATACCATACCATAATCTCACTCTTACAGTATTTTATACACGCATTTCTTCTAACATCTCTAATACTAGAAGGAATTGGGAAGACTATCGCTAAAGACTGTGTATCATTTTAAAGGAAGTGAGCATTAATGTCAAACGAATGATTGTTTGTTATGTTGGAAGGAAGGGCCAAGGGCGAATGCCCACAGAAACGCCCCCTCACCTTCCCCACATAGAAGAGAGCCAAAATCAAGTCCAACGTTTTCAAGATGCCTGGACACTGTTTCAAAGATTGGAGGTTATAGACGGGGAAAGATGGATTGAGAACTCTTGCGTTAGAGAGTTCGACAGAAAAGGAATGAGCGTGTCGAAAATCTGGTAATTCATGCTCTCCTTAAAGGAGAAGGCATGCAGTTAGGGTGTTCAGAAGAGCAATGTCCTTTATAATAGCGATAGCAAAGAGGGAGAGTGAGGCAACATTGCAACGAAGACAGTCAGTAAGAGGCGAGGAATTTATGAGACGAAAACCCTTTGATTCCATCCCGTCAAGTAGAGCTGTGTGGGGTAAGGCACCCCTCACATGAGAAGCGTACTCCATACAGGAGCGAACAAGACCCCTGTACAGAGACAGCAACGTAGTAGGGGTGAAGAAACTGCGGAGCAGGTACAGCACACCGAACCTCTTAGAAGCTGTTTTAGAAAGAGAGTGTCATCTCAGGGCTCTGTCCTGTCACCCACTCTTTTCTTTTTATTTATTAATGAATTATTAAGTCGCACTTCCTTTCCTATCCACTCCTATGCCAATGATTCCACACTTCACTTCTGCACCCGCTTCACAATGCGCCCCTCAACATTCACTCCATGCTTTACGTGGGACGGCTATGATACACCGACCTCTGATCTTTCTACTATCTCTGACTGGGACAGAGAAAACTTTGTGGCTTTCAATGCTTCAAAAACTGGGTTCCTTCATCTGTCTACTCGTCAATTTTCCACACTACTACCCCCTTACTTTCAACAATACACAACTCAATCCTTCCTCTTCTCTTAACATTTTGCGTGCTTTCTTTTTTCGTGATTTTTCTTGCAAAGATCGTATATACTCTCTTTCAGAAACAGCTTCTAAGAGGTTAGGTGTGCTCTACCGGCTCCGCAGTTTCTTCACCCCTACTCAGTTGCTGTCTCTGTATAGGGATCTTATCCGCCCCTGTATGAAGTATGCTTCTCGTATGTGGAGTGGCTCAACCCATACAGCTCTACTTGACCGGATGGAATCAAAGGCTTTTTGTCTTGTCACTTCGACGCTTCTTACTGACTGCCTTCAATCCCTCTTTTCGCTGAAGTGTTGCATATATAAAAAAAGATGTACAGGGTGTCCAGAAAGTCCTGTTTCGGTTCTAAAATTTTATCGTAACAAAACCAAAAGAGAGAATAATTCATTTTTTTGCATTTTGTTGCTTAACTAATGGAGTTTTTTGCTTGACGTACAGGTTGTAATTACCGTGTCAATATGGCAAGGATTCTCCTTCCAAACCCAGTATTAGGAGGTGGTTTTGCAAGTTTTGAGAGACAGGAAATGTGAATGACTCCCCAAGACTCGTCCAATGGACATTCCAACGCACTCCCAGAAAGTATCAAGATCAACGGCACACAAAGTTGTACACAAGAGATTGCATCTTTACGCGTATAAAGTGCAAATAGTCCAATCTTTACAAACTAGATTATACATTGAGCTTTTCCCTGTGTAGTTGCCATTTTCGTTCAAGCTTCTATCAATAGCAATTTGGCACTCGGATTACAACCTGTAAATCAAGAAAAAAACTACATTAGTTAAGCAACAAAATACAAAAAAATACATTATTCTATCTCTTTTCGTTTTGTTGTAATAAAATTTTAAAACCGGCACAGGAATTTGTGGACACCCTATATTTAGCTTGAGATTGGCATGTAAACCAATAATAATAATAATAATAATAATAATAATAATAATAATAATGAATTCCTTTCATGAAGTAAATTGTTCATTTTAATCCTCGAAGATAGAATATTGTGAACGGATCATGTTTTTCAGAACACCCTACATTAAAAGGTTAACAATTTGCTACTAGGTAACATTTGATGTAGATATATGGAATAGGCCTACTGTTTTAAGAATTGGTGTCAGCTGGTCATTAACCTTTCTAAGTACTACATGAAATAGACTGTCAGTTAATTATGTTTTAGGCTAATAGCTTTTATCGTATAAATGCCAGTTATTGAATGCACTATACATTATTTTGGATTTAACATAAATAATAATGTCATTCTAGTTCTAATGTAATTTCTGTAAGTGCAATAGTGATAGAATTAAATAGAGCTGAAGTATTTGAAATGCACGCAAGCACAGTTACTGTTGCGAATAAAAATTAATACGTAAACTCATTTCCAGGACAAAGTTGATTACTCATACATCATTGGCCATAAAGACTCGTACATTTACAATCAAAATATAGTTACATACAACTGAACTCGTAAAAAATATATGTATACGCATAAAGTGCGCAAGATCCGTCTTCCCTATGGTAAATGAAGCAGATCCTTCGGCGTGAATTCATAGTGAACTGAACACTTATAACTAAGATACTTGAAAAGAACTGGTTTATGTTGGATTGTGTTTATGTGCATTTACATTATATGCACACTGTAATTTGTGGGAAACGCTTAGTAATGTTTGTATAAGAACTTTAATTACAGTTACAGTATTCGTAATTGAACAGACTGTTTTAGGCGTAGCCATAGAGAATTAATTACCTTGTTTCCTATCATTAATTAAGTACTTTTGCATCTCTAAATATTACATGTTTTGTAATGGTATGGACTTCACAAGTTTTGTTCTCCAATTTTGTACATTTTTTTAATGTTTAATGTTTACAATTTGCACACAAAATCTCCTTAAAATAATGGAACAGATTAAGGTATGGTGAGAGGAGTTTGTGGAAAGTAGCCGTACTACATTTAAGAACACAGTAATACCCCAATTTACACGGTAGATGCGTTCCTGAACCTTCCGCGAATGAATTCCGCATATATTGGGGGAACTATAACATTTTATTCAAATGCTAAGTGCAGGGAGTAGTATGGGCGCAAAAGGAGAGAGTGCAATGCAACTGCAAATGTTCATCAATGTTGCATTGAGGTTATGCAACATAGGGGGAGTGGGTGTTGCAAGAGGTTTTGCAACAAGGGGTTATGCAACTATGAGGGAGGAGTTATTCCCCAAGTTGCATGCAATGAACTTCCACTGGGGGAGACCTCTTTGGGGGATAAATTGGGACGGCCTCATCCCCCAAAGGGGTATACCTAAACTAAGAGAGAAAGGAGGAGAGAGGAAGAAAGGAGTGTTCGCTTGGCAGGAGCCAAGCGCATATTAAGACTTCAGCCGAGCGTCCGCTCTCTTATAAGATCCTAATCAGCCAGTTGGCTTAACTGGCTAAGTTGCCAGATTGCGCTATTTATTTAATTAAAGCATATATTCTTAGCAGTTGGCTTAGAAGGCTTCTTATAAGGCGTAAATGGCTTGTTCAGGTGTAAATTATTAGGGTTGAGTTGGCAGATTGTGCTACTTAATTACTTAACGCATATATTTTCGACAGTTGGTTTAACCAGCCAGTTGACTTACGTAGAAGACCTAGAAGGCAGGCACATTATTAGGGTTGAGTTGCTAGATTGCGCTATTTATTTAATTAAAGCATATATTCTCGACAGTTGGCATATTCCGCCAAGTTGGCTTAATCCGCCAGTTGGCTTAACCAGCCAGTTGACGTAGAATACCTAGGAGCCAGATGTGTATATATATATATATATATACTGTATATATTACCTTTTCAACTGCCAGATTGCGCTATTCAGATATTTTTGAGAGTTGGCTTAGAAATCCGTCAGCCTTTTTAGAAGGTAGCCATTTGGTATAATTAAATAATAATGTCGTTTACAACCAAAAGAATTAAATAAAACAACATATATATATATATATATAAATATACAAAACGATGTAGTATAACCATCAATATATTAGTACAAGAAAAAAATAATATACAGGGTGGGCCGTAAGTTTCCATACATAGGAAAAATAAACATTTTTTTATGGACAACCATTTTTATTTATATAATATGCTCTACATGGTTGCCATTGTTTTGAAAACACATTTCAATACGTGTTCCCCACTGTTGATGAACACGCATTAGCACAGTTGACGTTATGCTTGTAATGGCGTTGGTGATACGTTCCTTTAGATGATTTATGTCTCGTATCTTTTCCTGATACACCATGGCCTTCAAGTGCCCCCAAAGATAGAAATCAAGGGGGGTGAGATCTGGGGATCTGGGAGGCCACACCACAGGACCACGCCGACCAATCCAAGCATCCGGAAACTGCTGATCCAAATACCGACGCACGTGAAGACCATAATGAGGTGGAGCTCCATCTTGCTGGAAGTAAACTGGGAAGTTACCTTCCTCGTTTAGCAGGGATGGGAAAATCTCTTCTTGCAACATGTTAAGATACCTTTCGGCATTAAGATTTCCACTGACAAAAATTGGTCCAATAATTCTGTCACCCCATATCCCGGCCCACACCATCACTTTACCGGCACCTTGCATCTTCGTCGGACTCAGCCAGTTAGGGTTAGCATTACTCCAATAACGTATGTTTTGCCGATTAACCTCTCCATTGACGTAAAAATTTGCTTCATCAGTAAACAAGATCTTACGTCAAACGCATATTCTTAGGGTATCTGAAACATAAAAACAAACGTTTAATTTTTCCTATGTATGGAAACTTACGGCCCACCCTGTGTATATATATATATATATATATACACACAGTTATATTAAATAATTAAATATATTGAAAATAATAAGATTGAAAATAAAAAAATACTATACAAAACGAAGGAGTATAATCAGCAACATATTAGTACAGGAAATATATATATATATTATACACAATTATATTAAATAATTAAATATATTGAAAATAAATATACATCAAAATACTTTGTTCTACGGCGCAAAACACTAAACTCACACGTAATCGAGTCTACAGTCACATCATTATTGCTTTGCATTACGCGGTAAATACCCCTTAACAATATTTCACCGCTCAAGGTGTGCGGGCACCTATATCGATATAAATGGCCTTCATATCGTTCAATACTATTTTTGTGCCCACTTTACATTCTATTGGCAAGTTACCTTTAAACACAGCCAGAATACATTCAAAGGCACGCACAAAGAGGTCATCGTTAGCCACCACGCCATTATTAAATACAAGTTTATAAACACTCCTTTCCAATCGAGGGTATTTTTCTTACCGACCCGAGCTTTTCAATCGTGAACTCTTCTTCATTTTGCATAGCGACAATTGAAATAATCTTCCAAGTCATAACGACAGGTACTCATTATATAGAGATACAGCTCTTCAGGGTGAACAGTGGAGGCGAGCTCTGCCCTGTATCGCTCAAGTGCTTTGTACCAAATTTCGGGATATTTCAAAGAGTTTAAACCTTTTAAATAAGCATCCAGCTCTAGACCATTCTCGCTTTGTTCATTCCTACTTTCGATAAATCCGTTGAGCAGAGCGGTGTATGCGTATTCAAGAACCGTGTCAAAATAAATCGTATCCGTAACACGCGCGTCTAATATAGGCTTCAGCTTGCGGAATCCGACGATCTCAAACATTCTGTCGAAAATGAATCAGTTTCGCGTAGTGACAAGAACGTTATTATCAGGTGCATTCTTCCACATCAGTCGTATATCAATGCATGGCTGATCATTATTTATACACAACGTGCAAACAACGGCATATGAGGGGGCATCACTAATCTGTTCTCTTCTTTTACCTACCCCTGCAGGTATTTTATAACGGTTCTCACCCCCACTTCTCAACTATCACGAAGACTATTCATCTCCTCAACAATTAAATGAATAACATTATGTTTACCAGAGTTTAATTGCCTGCAAGTCGTTTCAAGTACATACTTAATTGCACCGGTTTCGCGTCTGAACACGCGCAATGACTTCGTCACGGACACATCGTACACAGCGTTGAGAATGCTTCTCAAAGGAAGTTCCATCGTATTCGAGGAGTGCACGTCCAGTCGGTTCAAGCTCTGAGATAACTATGAATCACAGGTGGGCGGATCGGCTCTACGGGCTGAGTGAGTCACGCTATAAGCTGATGAAACGTGTACGGGTTTGTTCGAACTCGTGTGTTTCGGACGGGTGAGGTACACGGGTGGGCTGCTCGGCTCGATGGGGGAGCGAGTCACACCATAAACTGCTGAAGCGTGTAGGGTTTTTTTCGAACATGAATCATGTGAATACTTGTGCCCCATTATACTGGGCAAACAGAATTTTTCCGCTACATGAAGCAATACCGGTTTTAATGTTTTATCGGAATGCTCACCAGACGTTCATTTCCACAAACTAAACACATCTTATTCACAATCCGGTGCACTATTTGAGAAAAACATATGCCCATATTTTTCCTTTTTGTTTAACAAATATTACTCGTCTCTAACGTCTGTCAAAAACTCGCACAGGCCATTAGCCACAACCTTACTACAAACGTCGTCATGATATATATTAATATAGTGGTAAAAATACTTAAGATTCTCCATGATGACAAGATTTACATTCTCAACCGTAGGGTAAGAGTATTCGGTATGATGTAACATGAAATAATATCGCTTGTCGCACCACTCATCAACAAGACTCACTAACCATAACCGTTGCTTATCTTTTGAACGTGTTGTTTCTTCTACTTTGCGGTATATGCGAGCTTTTATAAAGGTTAGGTCTACAACATACTTCAATACATCGCTTGTACTACGAAATTCTACAATGCCCTCGCCAGAATATCCATAGAGTATTTGAACATCTTGTTCCCTCGCACGGTTCAATGTGACCTTAAAAGTATAAAGGAGGGTAAAATAAGGCGGTTTTCGGTATCCACCACATCTTCGTACTTTGCCGAATACCACTTCATAAACTTTGAACACGCAATATTAAAGGTAGCCATTACTACAGTATTTTTCGTCTACGCGAGAAAATACACGTCTGAGATCCAGGGCATGCAGTGGATAACTGAACACGCAGGGAAGAGATATGCTCACGTAGTGGCAGGAGTCACGTGACCAATATTACAGTGGGTGGAGTTTAGGAATGTACACACGCACGCACGCACGCAAAGGAGAAAATGAAACTTTAATCGAAGCAAATATACGTAATAACTAAACATATCGTTAACACTACACATGTATATAAATACAGTCAAGGATTAAGGTATCCAAAGGGTACGATAATATCGTAGGTACCAGGCATCTGGTCACGTTTCCTATAGGTGTTACGGCATACCTTCGTGCCCTTAAGATCCTTCACACACCCCAGTTTCTGCGCCCAAAAATTGTGGGTCCCCACAGTCAGTTGGGGTGGCTGGTCGCCCTCATCTTCTAAGCACACTAGATCCTTCAACGAGTCAAAGTTAACGACTCGTCGGTTCGGATGGTTAAGCGTGATACCCTTAGCCTTCACGATATATTTCATATCATCCCCCACCCTCACCCTTAACCCATAGGGTTTTGGCCCTGTTGATACAAATGAGTCTGCGTATCACCATACCATACTCATCCTTGATCTCGTCAGTTAGCTCTCCGAGGAATTCCCCAATAGCAGGCATGTATTCACCCTCTCTCGCTGTGAATATCACGCTATCTGCGTCAGCGTACAGCACCCTCCGCCCAAGAGAGTGCAGTAGTCCCCAAAGCTTGATGCGGTCGTAGGCCGGTGTAAAGCTGACAACAGGTATGTTTGTAACCCATGAGGTATCTGTGGCCAGTTCGGTGATATACTTTATTATATAAGTATAACCTACCTTCACGATTTCCATAACCTCTTTATCGGGAGCGTTGGCATAATCCCAGACTTCACAATAACTTTGTGCCAAATGAACGTTCCCTTTGCCAGTATTTTGTACAAATTTCCCCCAAAGACTGTTTAGACAACTTTGCACTAAAGCGCTTGCCAGGATTCTTAACAACTTGTGAACGGTCAAGCTGTATACCTCCATGGGCACGGTAACGCTGAATAGAAGCCGTTTTTCATCTTCGATAATATCAACCCCTCTCGGATATCCTGATGCTTCTGCCTTATCCTTCAAAAAAGCGTTTATATGTGGCTTGAAATGGTTGGATACCTTCTGAAACCTCCACACCTCATGTATCTTCAATATTCTGTACCAATAGCGAACGGCTTAGCTCAGCTCAGGGCTTGTATATACACCTCTGAACTTACGCTGGTTGGTTGTATGATTACAATCCCCGTTGTTCTCCTCTACACACTTCACGCACAGGGGAAACATGAGCTTGTGATCTATAACGACGGGTAAGATCGGCATCCATAAATCGCGAGGGAGAAGCACCTCTACGAAAGAGAGTCCAAAGTAGCGCTCATTCAAGTTCGCTGAAAACTCCTCGATGGTTGGTATGGTGGGACCCACCAGTTTTTCAGGCGCACTTACAGGTACAGATTGTTCTTCATTACTTAGGGGAATAAAGTGCAGAAGTCGTAGTAATGGAGTTTCACGCACTCCATTGGCGGAAAGTATAGCTTGAATGGGTTTGTACGCCCTCCAAACAAACTGTCACCGCATTTCAGGGGGTCCAATACCATTGAACGTTTGATGGCCCTTATTTCTTCACGGTACTGGTCATCTGTTTCCATTCGTGCATCATACTCATGCTCCCATACGATCTTGTGAGTGAACTGGGAGCCTACAAGTTGATTTCGGTTAAGGGTCCATGCGAGGCTTTCGGCGGGGGATCTTCCATGGAGGTCCCCTGTGACGGCACACTCAGCGCGCGGGCATCCATGCCACCAGCAGCCGTTAAAGGAATACACAGTCTTCTCACCAGTGGTTGGATCCTCACTTAGGCCATCAACCCAAAGCACGACCATTGACCTTAACGAGTAATTCACCCGTGTTGCGGGCATGTTTTATATATACCCGGGTCTGTTACTCTAGGTGTATGAGCCAGTAAATAGCCTTGTGCCCATACCTGCGGGGGTTGTTTCTGTGAATGACTGCTAGGTGTCTTTAGGCATGAAGTTATTCTTGAACACCGTAAAACATAATGATGCGATCGTGGTTGCGACTTGCAGCGGATCGCATTTGAAACGGGCTATGTACAATGTACATCCTTCTAAAGGCCTAGAAACATACTCTAAGCACGCAAACAGCATTCAAGCAATAACATTCACATTCATCAGCTCTATTATATGGACTAGCTTCATTAAAACTGTTGTAGCAGCGGTCAAAATCTTCACGCTCACTATCATTAATGTTGGTGTAGTTAAAGTATTGTTTGGGGGGAGGTAGTCCTACGTAATTTAAAGTTTCGCTAGTGAGGAATGTGTAAGGGAAATACCCTTTTGAAACTTCGGCCGCTACGCCCATGTCCTTGAGTAGCTTTGCTAATTTACAAGGTGTGAACAGCAGGGTGTCTTTAAACTGTACATTACCTCTTATCTGCATCTGGATTACTTTGTTACCTCTTTTCAAGGGATCACCTGTAAATATCGCAGACGATTCGTGTTCAAGCAACTCCTTATAAAGGAACTGTGTGTCAAATTTTGCTCCGTTACGGGCAAGAATATACAGTCTTTTTTTTTAACTTGTCCGCTAATTTGACAATTAGGATAGAAAGATTTTAACAGGGCTGTCGTGTGCTGTCGTTCTAAAAATGTTTGTCCGTTTTCCTCATTTGTGACACTCATTACACTCGATCGCCATACACTCATCACAGATAGTCTGACTTATCAGTAAATGTGAAATAACCTCTTTCAGCGTTCGTGTTTCTATATCGTAATACACGGTTATACAAGGGCTATTTTTAGGCTTAGCATCTTTCATATAACATACATGCTTCACTGCATCCGCCTTATATTCTTCATGACATGTAGAACAGTGAATTTCATCGCATTTATGTTTGAAATTCGCCCAATTACCCATCATGTAAAACATACCGCACTTACAAATCCTCATTTCCCTGCAAGTGCCAATTGATCGATGGAGTTCAAAGCATTTATTATTGAATAATGTGTGTGTGTACACACATTACATTCCCTCTTCCCGGTTTCAACTACACGACTTATACATTTGGGGCTTTTACACTGCTCACATACCATGTAGGAATCCTTACAATGTTTCACTATATCATCAGCAAACTCGAGACATCCCTTACACAAATCATGATGCCTTCCATATTTTCGACTTTTATCATAACTAGCGTTGGGAGCTGTTATGTTACGGAAGGGGAGATACGATGTTCCTGACAATCCTAAAATAAGTAGAGGTCTTGTACAGCCTCTCACGCAGCTTTTAAAAACATACAGTCCTACGACGATCATCCAGTTCAAATACAACTATACGTGCATTCATTTCCTGCTCGGCCCTTCTCAGTCCTTCACGACCCATATTACACTCAAACTCAAGCTTACAATCTGAAGCCAGTTTACTTTTACGGGCACGCTGCACAACCGCAGGCAGCCAAATTTTTTGCGTCCATGTATTTAGCAAGTCAATATATGAGCTAAGACTATTGCTATAAAGCCGCAACCACCATCGACGTTTATATGCTTTCTGTAAATAACCGGAGAATTGAAACTAAGATTATAAGGTGTGACACTATGACCCGCAACCCGGAATACTCTGTCAATATCTATCATGAAGTTGTCACAACCGGCACAATCCTGGTACGTTTTATACCTGACAAGGAGCGTTCTTCATCATGTTTCCGCTTTGAATTGTCGCAAGCTACAGGTATCGCTGGTGAGGGTTCGTCAGCAGGGAAGGATTCTGTAGCTACAAGGTTATCGGGGTCATCTGTAATATCGATGATGGGGGCTGTACATCGTCGTCATTCACGTTCTGTAGAAGAAGAAAAACAAGAATATAAGGAGCAGCACTTAAATTTTTATATATTTTGTAAATGACCCACTTAGGGGTGTGACGTGTTAGAGATGGAATCTGTAGAAAAATTTAGGTTCACAAGCTCCTCCACATGTATTATATCTGGACATACAGGATGTGGTAAAACTGTGTTTATGCTTAAAATCATTAAAGATAAGGCGGAGATGTTCTAAAAATTTGTGCGTAGAGTAATATGGTGTTTTTCGACGTATCAATCAGTGTTCAATGAGTACCAAGATGATATTTTGTTCCACAAAGGTGAATATGACGTTAAATCGTTAAAGTTTAATGAGCATACATTCACTGTAACTGATGATCTCATTTACGAAATGGATAAAATGTTTGCCGAGACATTTACAGTGTTCTCCCATCATCTGAACATAAGTGTATTCTTCATCAATCAGAATCTATTTTTCAAAATTGGATAAATGCGAGATGTGTCGTTAAATACACAATATCTAGTCTTATTCGCACAACGTAGAGATGTGTCACAAATTGGGGTATTAGCCGATCAAATGTTCCCGAATCAACTCAAGGAGTTTTTGGAGGTTTATAAAGAAGCCAAAAGTCAGCGTTACGGATATTTGCTTTGTGACCTTCACCCGCGAAACACGTTTAGGGTGCTTCTAAGAACGAATATATTCCCAAACGAGCCTGAAACGGTGTATATTCCAGAATGACAAATAGGCTGAAGAAATATCGGAATTAATAAAAAACTATCAACGCTTTTCCGGACACTGCAACAGATGTTTGTTAAAAATATCGACTCCGTCTTTTTAAAATGCATCTGTGAAATCTGTCTTAATGTTATAAAACTTAATGTGCCAATGAAACCCCCTCAACAGGCTTGCTTACGTCTTTACAAGTATATAATACGTGAGCTCGCTCGCAAAAGTCAAACTGTGGGGAAGAAAAAGCGAATTATTGTAAAAAGATTGGGATCATTCCTCCCCATCTTATTTTCAGATTTGGGGCCTTTACTGACTAGATTAATATAATGAAGAAAGTGGTAGTGATTCTGCACGAGGTGTATGCTTCATTGCAAAGTTCAAAGATTCCAGACACGGCTCTAGAACCCCATAAAAGTAGGTTTAAAAGAATGGAAAGCGAATTGTTAGCCCTATTGAAGAGTGAAAAGTCACCTGATGAGAAAAGGATCTTGTACCAAGAGACTCTGCAGAAATTTCTCCATGGGTATGAAGATTATAAGAATCCTACAGAGTTCCCCGAGGTTATTAGGCAGAGGGCGAGCAATGCTGAGCATGGGGACATAGGACCTGGGTCCGACGTTATAGATGACCAACCAAAGAATAACGGAACCCAACACATCGAGCATGTATTAAAAAGTAGTCTCCAACATACATTGAGGAATAAAGGCTTAAGTCTTTATAATCTATTAAATGAGGACCCCACCATACAGTGGGCCGATACAGGCGAGGTCATTGTTGAAGGAACAAGGGTACAGGGATCCAATATTGTTGACATTGCACATGATCTGGTGAGAAAGTGGGACAGGCCCTCACTAACAGGATGGAAGCATATTAAAGCAAGACTACAACAAATAAATGTCCCCAAAACATTGATAGGTAATCTAAATAGGTTAAAAGTCTTGGATCAAGTCTCGCATGTGTCACAACTGAGTACGCCATCGCCCCCAGCAGTAGCGTCTCTGAAAAGGAGAAAAAAGAGAAGAAATTGTATAGAGGTGTTTACGGAGTGGGGAAAAAAGATGTTGAGAGTGTTTTGCGGGAGCAGGATGCTTTTACACTTCATAAGCCGGTGAGAAAAAGGTTTAAAACGGCCAAGACAACAGCGGCTTCGATTGACTCTATTTAGCAAGCGAATTTAACAGACATGCAAAGATATTCAGTGTATAATAACGGATACCGCTACATCCTATTCATAATAGATGTATTCTCTAGATACCTGTGGCTAATTCCACTGAAAAATAATCGCCTGAAACAGTTCTAAAGCCACCAAAACTTTGATGTTAAAAGAAGATAGGGTTCCTGGCTATTTTTGTACAGATATGGGGAAAGAATTTATAGGCAGCCCTTTTCAGAACATGCTGACAGACTTTAATATCAGTTACTACACTAGCAGTTCTATACATAAGGCCTCTTTAGCTGAAAGAGTTCAACGTACCATAAAGGAACGCATGCATCGCTATTTTACCCATAAAAACACATACAGATACATAAACATTCTTGGGTCATTGGCCTCGTCATACAACCGTTCACACCACCGCACGATTGGCACAACACCTAACGAAGTTTTAGAAAGAGTTACGCGCCCAGAAGTGAGAAGAGATGGAGCACCGCCACCACACTCTACACATTTCAAAATCAATGATTACGTAAGGCTATCACGTTCGGGAAATAAATTCGCGAAGGGATTTGAGCAAGGATGGACACGTGAGATTTTTAAAGTTCGTGCTATGAGACCTAAAGGTGAGATAATGATATATTACGTTGAACATTTGAATGGGGAAGAGATCGCTGGAGGCTTTTACCGAGAGGAGTTGCAGAAAGTGACATTGAATTTAGGAAAAAGTGTGTTTAAAATTGAAAAATTTTTAGGCAGCAAAGGTTCAACAAAGAGTTCAACACCTATGTAAAAACTGCTGCAATAATGAAGCTTAAATAGTATGCAACATGGCACCTAACCACTACTATGTCACACTCCCGTCCTCTTCGTCTCTGTCTGTACATCCTAACAACACCCTCCACGGACCCATTGAAATGGAGCGTGATTCGTATGAGGTGGGTTTATGTGAACTCTAGTTAGCCACCAAATTTTTAACTCTTGAAGATGATCAGATCATATGTATTTCTGATCCTTAGAAGATTCGATGAGTGTGAAATATTAGTAGGCTGACCATATTTCCTTGAGACAAAAACGGGACATTGGGATGGCACAAAAGGGACGGGGGTTATGTAATATTCTGTATTCATGAAAAAGTAAGTACATAAACGGGACAAAATTGACATATTTATTAAAACGACGGGATGGCCAGGAAATATAAAAACAACGGTACTGTCCCGTTCAAAACGGTACGTATGGTCAGCCTAAATATTAGGCATAACCTTAGACAACACTATGCAATCAGTCCTGTTCAGTGAGGTACAGTCCGATAGTACAAATGTAACGCTATGAATCGGTCATTATGACACAGTCATGGACTTTGTGACGGGGTTAAACAAGTCTTGAAAAGTCGTACCTGGCAAACGATTTACTTTTTGAAGTCGTAAACATAGACACGCCTGCACGCACATTGAAGTTAAAATCAACGCTTAGTAGAAATATTAAAGATAAAGAGTTGTTCACAATTGTGGCTGACGGCCGATATAGTGCAGCTCTCCAAAGAGATACCTTTCACGAGACACAAAGGGCCGAAGCGGAACTTTAACGTGTTATAGCTACTTTTCGTTTTGATGAAAGGGGAATGAATGATTTGGAGGCTTTACCGCACAGCCAACCCAGTGACCTGAATATAGGGGTCGAGGTATTGGCTCACATCCAGTCCAAGGAATGCCACGTCATCGAGGAACTAATGCCGTAATAACCACGAAGGAACCAGAGAATGGACATTAATTTCGCCAAAATACGCAGAGGAATATATATATATATATATATATATATATATATATATATATATATATATCAACGTAAAGAACGACGCTTGTATAGGAGATATATTCCGCGCAAGATGAGAGAGAGAGAACGAAACAAATGAAAAAATGAGGTAACACCACCCGGGAATCGAACCCGGGATCTTCCGATTGCCGGTCAGATATGATAACCACTACACCATGGGCCTCACTCATTCAAATGCCGTATGTAGAAGAATTACGGCATTTGAATGAGTGAGGCCCATGGTGTAGTGGTTATCATATCTGACTGGCAATCGGAAGATCCCGGGTTCGATTCCCGGGTGGTTACCTCATTTTTTCATTTGTTTCGTTCTCTCTCTCTCATCTTGCGCGGAATATCTCCTATACAAGCGTCGTTCTTTACGTTAATTATACTGCGTGTTTGCAGTTATATATATATATATATATATATATATATACCGGGTGTCCCAATAAAATGTTTACACATCATATTAACATATATTGAGCGGTCCCGCGTCTTAAGGTACCTAAGTGCCAAAATTAAAATTCGCCAGAAATCGCTTCCAAAGTTCAGCAATATTCTCGCAATAGTATCTCTGTTATTAATTGAGCTAGAACGTTCATTTTTGGCTAAATTAGAGTTCTAAGTATGCTAATGAAGATGTTGATGAGTTTTTGGAATAGATTTTCATATTTTATATTTTATATATATTTTTTTGAATTTTGTGATTTTCTTATTATGCCGAATTTTGGGTGAACTTTTCGCTGGCGATAGAGATGAAAAAAGTAGTTCGCTTCATAAGGTTTTCAACCATATTTCTAGTGTCGTAAGGTCATTATAACCCAAACCACGCGATAGAGGAAGGGAGAAAATAGTAATATCCATCAAAAACACGTTTTCGCCTGTGGTGGCGCATAGGTACCTTAAGACGCGCGACCCCTCAATTATATATATGAACATGCACACTTTAGATGATAGTAATATGCGCTGATTTATTAGTATATTTATAGTACTTAGTAATAGTAGTATAGTAGTATAGTAATGGTGTATTGTACTTAAATAACAGTAGCACTACTGGAAGACGGAGAATGTAGCTGAGGTACAGAGACATTGGAGAAATGAGTTTGGAACATTACCACAATCACGTGTAACAATTACAAGATTACGTGATAAGATTGAGACTGACGGAACAGTGCAAAACGTCAACAAAGGCCGATCTGGAAGACGTCGCACTTCAACTGACAATGAAAGTATTGAGACCGTGTTATAGGCCTTCACAAACTCTCCAAATAAGTCTACAAGGCAATGTTCTCGTGAGACTGGTGTTTCTAAATCCAGCGTTCATCGCATTTTGCGACGTGAAAAGTGGAAACCGTACATACCTAGACTGCTCCATGCAATGAATGAGGACGATCCACATCGTCGAAAAGAATTTTGTGAGTGGTTTTTGCACATGTGTGATGAAAAACAATCTTTTCCTGATTTCATTGTTTGGTCCGATGAAGCCACTTTTAAACTTAATGGTACTATAAATCGACACAACTTTGTGTACTGGGCCACCGAAAATCCAAACGTAACAGAAGAACGAGCACTTAATCATCCAGGAGTGTCAGTATGGTGTGATCTGTCTTCCAGAGGACTGATAGGGCCATTTTTCTTTGAGGACACTGTCACAGGTGCTGCTTACTTATCAATGCTGCAAGACAACATTGTACCTTCAATCAGAGCTCTTTTTTTGGAAGAAGAGTGTTACTTTCAACAGGATGGCGCGCCACCACATTACCACAATGACGTTAGAAATTTTCTCAATGTTTGTTTTCCTAGAAGATAGATAGGACGTAGGGGATGTACGGAGTATCCACCACGATCTCCTGACTTAACACCCTTAGACTTTTACTCGTGGGGGCACTCTGAAGAACACTGTGTATGCTGAAAAACCAAGGACACTACAGGCCTTGAGACACGAAATTGAAATAGCCTGTGCCAACATTCCACTCCGAACAATCCGAACAGTATGCCGATCTGTTGCGCGCTGTTGTCAAGAATGTACTGATGCTAGTGGCGGACATTTTGAACATTTAAAACATTAAAGTAAGCAGCACAACCATGAAGGTATTGACGCTGCTGGCTGATATTTCGAACATTTAAACATTAAAGAAGCCTATTTGCTATCTATTTACTATCCGCCTATTTTGCTTATTGATATATAGTCATCTGGGGTAAAAAAAAACATAGGGTATGTTGGGGTGAAAACGAACAGGCCCTTTAAAATAATTTTTAATATAAAGAAAATTGTTAAGAATTTTTTTTTTCAGGTAGCCCACTATATCCTTCAAAAGTGTTGGTAAAATGATGTCTTTATGTTTGTTCATTTCCAAGAAATGAGCACCGGAAAAAAAAGTGTCAAAAATATGTAAAGAAAACTTTTTTGCATTTATTTTTTATTTGCTTGGCACTGAATTATTTTTCACTGTAGAATATTTATACTTACGTTGAAAAGTGTGAAGATGTGTATCTTGTAATGCATGAGGAGAAATAAAACATAGTCTGTGGCATAAGCCTTGTGAAGCTATGTTTTTTTTAACCCCATGCAGTTGAAGTATCGTTGGGGTTAAAAAGAACCTGTTTTATGTACGTAGTAGATTAGGCGCAAAATGGGAGAGTGCAGGAATGTTGAAATGCAATTGCAAATGTTCAATGTTGCAAAGGGGTTATGCAACAAAAAGGGGTAGGGGATATGCAACGCAGGGGGTAGGCTATGCAATGAAGGGGGGTTTATGCAACACCAATGTTGCAAGGATTATGCAACATCAATGCTGCAAAAGGGGGAAGGGTTATGCAACAAATCGATGCTGTAAAGGGGGAGAGGGGAGGGAGTTAAAAAAAACATGTTTTATGTATTAGTATGGGCGCGAAATGGGAGAGTGCAGGAATGTTGAAATGCAATTGCAATTGTTGTTCAATGTTGCAAAGGGGTTACTATATCTCTGTAATTCCATCGACACCAATATTGTATGTTTTGAGGACCATATACCAGAGTTAATGCTATATTTTTTTTCACCCCAAGCACGGTTCGTTTTCACCCCTTTCCATGGGGTGAAAAAAAATTCATTTTTTTTTATTTTACCAATTAAATATTTTCCAGGAAAAAAATTCTATTGCCATGTTATTATGACACCTGGCCTTTATAATGTGAACATACAGGTTTGTGTCTATCCCTAATAATAAAGTCTGTAGGCCTAAGTTAAGGCAAATTTTTTTTTCACCCCAGATGACTATACTGTATATGTTAATATGATGTGTAAACATTTTTTGGGACACTCGGTATATATATATATATATATATATATATATACATGAATAGAGACCGGGCCTCGACCTCTGGGCAGATATCCTCTCACTTCGTTTTATTACGGCTTTTTATAAATTATTTAACACTGAATGGCACGACGTATATATCCCGAGAATAAACCACAAACTAGTTTCTCTAAACGCATTTATTATGACTTTTTATAAATTAGCTAACACTGAATGAAACGACGTATATAATCACAATTTAAATTAATTATTTACATTTTAATGTCGTCTTCATTGAACGGTTCTTGCACGCCGTCACAAATTTCTGCAACAGTCTACGTTGAAAGAAGTTCATTCTGCTCTACAGGGCTGAAAATTAGACGCGTTGCCTCAGCGTAGAAATCTTTATCTTCAAACAATTCCGAAGAGTTGTCGAACTGCGAATAGCTCATGGCGAGGTATTTCTAAAGCACTGTTCGAAAAAAACAACTGAATTGATGCCCTGTGATGAAAGTGCCCCCTTTTATAAACGGGGATCGTAATTGTGAACATCCCACAATACCCGATTCTGGAGCTTCCTATTGGCAATCCGTGAAATTTGGGCGGGCCTTAACGTATAGGCCCGCCTAGGCTCCAACCAGAGGTCCTGGGCTCCGCCCACAGGGTTGTGATTGGCTGCTCCGTGAAATCTGGGACGTGTCAAATATATCTTGCCCGTTCCAGAGCCGTGGAGAGAGAAACGCGTTGTTTTTGGAGATAAATCTTGCTTTCTGGCGCCGTTGGTGGAGGAAGGGAGATTTGAACGTATAATAAGCAGCCAATTATATGAGGTGTTTAACAAAGTTGGAAAATAAATTTGTGAATCGGTTTATGGTAACTCATCTAAAAATAGGCTCGGAAAATTTATTATTTCCTCTGAAAAATAATTCGTCAGAAACTGGAGGGTAGTTTAAAACCAATTACACATGAATTCGAAACAATTCTCGTAGTTGTAAAAGTTTATGGCGTCCTGCGTTATCGCACGATACAATCTCGTAAAATAAATTTTAAAAAATAACAGAGATGTGCGGTGGATGCGGTTCATTAAACCCCAAAGTTTATGATCTCGAAATAAACTCCTGCGGAAAGAAGTTTATTTATTGGAATTTTAAATCGATATTATCTATCGCTTCCGTCAAACTCCATAATTTTCAGGACGATGTTTAATATACACTAGTGGCCAAAATTCTGGACACTTTTTATAGAGACAGACCATTTCGCTTTTCTGATCTTTGCTGCGCATAAACTATTTAGCATTGAATTTTTAGGCATATTTTAATGTTCTTTAATATATTTTATTCTAAGATAATTATTTTTGTTTCAATCAAACAGTTACTATGACATTTTCTTGAACTAAAACACAGGTATATAATATAAAAAACAAGCTAAAATCATATTTTTATTCAGAAAGTACAGATATATAAAAACATTTTATGCTAGTATGTATTTAGTTGGATAACCTTTTGCTTTGATGACTGTATCGATTCTTCTTGGCATTGAATCAATTAGATGCTTTAAATCATCTGGATTGATGATTCTGAACCAGGCCTTGATGATAGATTCAATCAACTCCATTTTGTTGCTTGGATTAGACTTTGCTACCAGTTTCTTGAGTTTTGATCACAAATTTTCGATGGGATTAAGGTCTGGACTATTGCCAGGCCATTGTAACACTTTGGTTTTATGGTCTTTAAGTGTTTTCTGATTGTTCAACATAAGTGGCATGATTTGATACTGATTGCTAATCATAAGTGGCGTGATTTGATGCTGATTGGCTACGTGAAAGAGCGTGAATTATCGCCGAATGATCATTACAAATGACACAGGGAGGCAATATTATCAATGACGTGTACCTTTTTATTGTTTGTACGTATATTCCAGCTTATTTTTTTATAAAATTATGCTTAATCGTATAAGGAATGCCTAATAAACACTTTTTCTACAAAAAAAATAATTAAAATTAGAATTCAATTAAACATACTCGACTTTAATAAAACAATCACGAAAAATGAGAGTGTCCAGAATTTTAGCCACTAGTGTAATTTTATATATATATATATATATATATATATATATATATATATGTGTGTATTTCCATAAATATTTATGTCCTTCTATTGTTCAGCTATTTACATCGTCCAATTAGGATTTGTTGTTTAGGTAGGTTTTTGTTTATATCGCTTTTGCCTTACTTCTTCTCTTCATTTCCCTCCTTTATCATATCCCCTTTCTATTTATTCATTTATGCAGTACATTTTCACCTTCATTTTAATGCTATGTGTACCATTTGTCCTGTTTTATTTTTAATTTGCAGAAGTTACAGATGAAAAAGACCTTAATATTCAATTCAAGTTAGCCAGAGAGAAAGTTAATTAATGCAGTTTGGCGTGATTGTTAATTATAAATTTTGTTTACATTTCTTGTACCAATTTTTCATGATTTTTTAGAAGAACTTTTTTCCGGAATTGTACATATATAGGCTCTCCTTTGCTTTCGATGGCTTCGGTCCAAATTGTTCATTCTGACGAAGGTCAAGCTTTACACTCCACCTTAGACCTACAGCTTAACCAGCAACCACTAGGATACACAGGGTTTCCATTTATCTACCAGCAGTGGAGGGGTGTTTACACTCCACCTTAGACCTACTGTTTAACGGGGAAATATATTGTGTGTGTATATATATATAAGAGAGAGAGAGAGAGGGGAGAATAAACAAACAGATAAACATGATCGAGTGTTGCAGTACAATTTAACGGGATCCTCACTAGGATACCCTGGTTACCCATTTATCTACCAACCGTGGAAAGATGTTTACACCCCACCTTAGACCTACAGCTTAACTCGGACCACTAGGATAACCAGGGTTTCCATTTATCTACCAACCGTGGAAGGATGCACCGTCACCGGGTCTCGAACCCGGCGCATATATATAGTTGTGTGTGTGTGTGATATTTTATGGGTATATAGGCGGGAGTGTAAGTCCATTTGTCCAAACGTTGTATACACTGTGCCAACTGGCTAGTTAAGCCCAATGGCGGAAAGCCAACTGTCAAGAATATGTGCTTTAATTAAATAAATAGCGCAATCTGGCAACTCAACCAGTTAAGCCAACTGGATGGTTAGGAACTTATAAGACAGCAGTCGCTCGGCTCAAATCATAATATGCGCTTCGCTCCTGCCAAGCGAACACTCATCTCTTCCTCTCTCCTCCTTTCTCTCTTAGGTTAGGTATACCCCTTTGGGGGATGAGGCCGTCCCACCTTCTCCCCCGAAGAGGTCTCCCCCAGTGGGAGTTCATTGCAACTTGGGGGATAACTCCTCCCCCATAGTTGCATAACCCCTTGTTCCTTAACCTCTTGCACCTTGGGGGATAACTCCTCCCCCATAGTTGCATAACCCCTTGTTCCTTAACATCTTGCAACATCCCCATTGTTGCATAACATCTTGCAACATTCACCATTGTTACATGACATATTGCAACATCCCCTTGTTGCATAACCTCTTGCAACATTGATCAGCATTTACAATTGCATTGTACTCTCTCCTTTTGCGCCCACACTACTCGGGGACCTCCCAACCTCAAGACACCCCAAAAATTAAATAAAATTAAATAAAATAAAATAAAATACAATATAATAATAATAATAATAATAATAATAATAATCTGCCCCCAAAAATAAATAAATAAATACATAAACTCGTCTGTGAAAAAAGTAAATTAGTTTTAACATGTAATAAATAAAAAAAATTACACACCATTATGGTCTCTTGGAGCTGGCTTCTTAACCACCAGTGCCTTTTTATTTATTTATAAAACAAAATTCAATATTTTTTGGACAGTGTTAATCCGAAACTGCGCAAATCGGGGGCGCGTAAATCGTGGGGTTACTGTGTATTATTTGATGTATGATAGATATTGTATTTGGAGACCGTATAGAATTCCGAAACGTTCTACGAACCTTGAACGTGAAATCAGTACGTCTAAAAATATATAACTAAAATTGGGTTCAACTTAGAACATGAAAGGAAATTTGTACTCCTGGAAACGTGTCTTGTTAGTTTTCTCGGATGAGAATTGAAGTTGCGTTAAATTTAAAAATTTCGTATGCTACAATCTGTATGAAAGAAAATATTCGCTGGAGCATGATTTCGTGTAGGGTGGCCATTTAAAAAGGAGGACACTGCGTATGTGGCTGTACGTTAACATATATATACTGTATGTATTATATATACGGGGCTCCAATAAACCTTAGCCCCACCTCCCGCCCATGGCCTAAACCATTAGAGGTATAGTAAAACTAAACATACTGTACCTTACAAAAGAGAATTTAATCCTGCATTTAATGAGAAACAATTAAAACTTGGTGTTCCCGCCATTGGCTTCCAAGACAGCCTGAATTCGCTTTGGGTAGCTTGCCAAAAGTGACGTGAATAGATCTTGATCGTTACCCAAATTTGCCGAAACAGTTTCATTGTGTTGCGTCATTGCATCCTTCGAAAATCGATTTGCTGCAGGTTCTTGAAACAAGAGACATTCAACTTTGTCCTTTATAACTGATTCAATGTGTTCACAGACGTTCAGGTCAGGAGAATTTTCTGGCCATTCTTCATTTCCAAAGAAATCGATCTCATGGTTCGGCAACAACTGTTGAGTGGCTAATGCCTTAAAGCAAGGGGCCTTATCGTGCAGAAGTGTGACCTGATCGACATCCATAACATTGTTTGGGTTTCTTAGAAAAGGAATGACATGCTGGGATAGAATAATATCACGAAAATACTGTCCATCCCAACTCTGACCATTTGGCTTCAGCACCCACATGAGCTTCTTTGCAGTGAACAAAACAAACACACCAACACAGTCTGGACTTTTTAATAATTCGCGATAATGTTCATTGTCATCGATTTCATCTGGTCTGGTGTTGTGGCTCACACTCGATCATTTTGGGAGTTAGGCCGACGTGTTACGTAAACAAAAAATTCATCGGAGACAGCTAAATGCATGAAATCATCCACATCACAATCTTCAAGATAATGGGCAGACCACATTCTGTCATCGATGTTAAGTTGAGTTTTTCTTGGCTTTGGGAATTCATGCCAAGGCTTTAAACCTTGCCTATGACGGTACAGTCGAGTGATCTCACCACAACGATCTTTTCTCTCAACACTTCGATCTCTCTAGAAAGTTTAGCACAGCTGTTTTTCCGCTTACGCGTACCGCCTTCAATGATGTCCTTTGTTTCCTGAGAGAGTGGCAAATTTGGGCGCCCAGATTTGGTTGTATCCATTTCACATTCATCCAAAGTTTTATTCCAATTTCTTTTGACGAAGTCCTCACTTCTTCGCAACTTTTTGGCAACCTATGAACGTGTTATAAAGGTGGCTCCAGCATCACGAGCTTCCCGAAATGTTATTGCTCGTATGCGATCTATCACACGTTGCCTCTCCGAATCACCAATTAATTGAGAAGCCATTATATTATCACTTTATCAGCTAGAGTAATTTTAATACCTGCAATAAATAAAGAATTTTATATATTTTTATAATCAATAAAGAATATTTCGATATAAGTAAACATGTAAGCTGCAAATGGGGGGGGGCTAAGGTTTTTTGGAACCCCTTATATATATGTTAACGTACGGCCACGTACGCAGTGTCCTCCTTTTTGGAAATTTGGAAATGGCCACCCTAAGGACAGAGTGCTCAAAAGGCGGACTGTCCGCCTAAAGCCGGACGTCTGGCCACCCTCATTTCGTGGGAAGATTGTAATTATGTAGTTTTGAAGGAAAATTATATGAAGAGAATAGAAGGATTTTGATAAATTGGATGACTATGCAAATGCAGTACGAGAGGTTTGTTAATGAATGGGTTCTCCATAACGAAAGAAATAAATTTTTACTTCACACGGATACAATTTATGGAAAGCAGAAGTATCTTAAAGAGTATGTTTTCAGGTATTATTACATGGTTTGAGTTCACTAAATATTTACATGACCTTCCTTCCTTTCTCATTGAATCAAAATTTTAAATGGGGATGCATAAACTAGTATGTAGTCTACAGTATCGGTGAAAATAACTCTTCCGCTTAATGTATAGCTGAAGATTTTGTGCTAGTAGTGCAACGTCATGATCATTGTCACAATCGCTTTCTATCGATCAGCAAAGTAACACTGGGTCTGGGTAATGGACTGCGTCCAGATGGTGCAATGCCCCTCGTAAAACTGTAGGTTCACCACCACCGTATCCCCTTTGCTCTTACATAGGAGGTTAAATAGACTAAATTTTTTTTAGCGAAACTAATTTTAACTGATATTTGGGAACGGAATTTATGTTTCCGACGATACATTGTAGTCGTAGAAATGAAACTTTCAATGCAGGATCTACATCGACAGAGCTACACCAGTATAAGTAGTTTTAGTGAATCTATGGAAATACAGGTAAAGTGCAGACGTTGAAACCCATGCTGAACTACATTTGTATCCTGCGGTTGGGGTCCCCAAGTTTCTGAGGTCGGTGTACCACATTTGGCCGCCATGCTTTCAAAATATCACCCGATCAAAATTAGGAAGGGGACTGTGGTGGTCAATCCTAAATTCTTGAGGCTTATCTGGAGTTATATCTATTGTAATGATGTGCAAAGACATTTCTACCGAATTAAAATCTCGAATTTGGCCTTTCGCTTTATCATGAAGTAATTTTAAGTGTGCCTAGAGGGCCAATTGGATAATACGCACATTCGCAGTCGGAAATGTGGTTTCACCTCCAAATATCTTTTTGAAACTTATCAATTAGGAATCGGCGTAGTTATAGCTACTTAAAATAAAACTGTCTACCACAATCTGGGAAGCGGTGAACTAGACGTTATTTGATGTCGGCTGGTGGTGGTAAATACATTACAAATCAAAATAAGTCCCTGTACAAAAGTGCAACTGGACAAACCGCTGTTCGAATAGTTAACCAAAATTGGTACGCGTGATAAATTTTCTTCCTAGGTAGAGATAAAGCTCAATCAGCTAGTTTTGTAAATTTTTTAATTGGTTATTTAAGTATACAAGTGGTAAAGTACGTGCATCAGGAAAAGTTTACAAATTTGCACCCTTAGGCCCAATTTTAAATGGATCATGTGGTAATCTGTGTATGTAGGCAGGAATTATTTTTTTGCACAAGTCATTACGCATGTTAGTAGGTTTTAGGAAGTTAATAGTTTAAGGATTGTGTCGTTGCTATTAACCCTTGCACTACCCCTGATATCACTGTATGCACAAAAATTAAGAAAAAAATGAATAACGTCCATTGACGTGCCAAAGTTTAACTACCTTCACCTAGAGAAGAATATTTAGAAATAGAATAGTGGTGAAATTGTTTTTCATTGTGGTGTGGGGGAAGAAAAAGAAAGGAAATGCTAGAGAATGTTTGGTCGGTGCATTGTTAATACAAATGCAAAGAGTTTCCATGTTTGAGAAGAGGGTAATCGTGGATCCGAAATGCCATCGTATACTCAGAGTGTCTCGGAGATGAAATTTAAAAAGCTGTAAATATTAATTCCATAAACGGAATTAGCAGAATTCCAGTGTGACTGAAGTTTACAAAAGGAAGTTAATGGATATAATGGTTATCGCCGCAAAGTGAAGGAAAGGAAATATCGGTGATTCACCAGCGTTTGTACTTTCGGGGTCATATTGCGCCGAAAAGTTAGAAGAGAGGGGAAGCAGTTAAAAAGACGGGAAGTAAAGGAGAAAGGGCACAGGGAGAGTAAGAGGTCCAACCTGGGTTTCTAAATGGAGGGCAGGAGATGTCTGACGGAGAAGGGAGATCGAGCGAGTCCTTTGGTACAGGTGTGGGGTCTCCTAGCAAATGGGAAGTACTCGGGAGCGTGCAACGGTGAATGCGAAGAAAGCCAAGAGATGTGAGGGGTAAGATCCCCCTTTATACAATAGGTGGGAGTGTGGCTATAAGCAGGGGCACCAGAACGGTCACGGGCTCACCGAGGTTTTCAGGTCCTTCAGGAAATCTCCTGACCTATCATAAGAAAACTACGTGAAGTTCAATGTCCAAGTCAAAAGGCAAGGAGGACACTTCCCCTGTTGTAGCGTCGCCGCGCTCGTTGCCCTGAAGCTGACGTAGAAGGCAAAGTTAACCGACTTTCGGCGGGAGGAAAGGACAAACTAGTCCTGTATCTGTCGCATCAGTGGGTGAGGGATTAATGTTCGATGATATTAAATAGTGCTATTTCAGTTTTGTTAGCTTTTATCAACATTTGTACGAGTTGCAATTTTCTAACCCTTCCCACATGATGAACGAGTTTATGTAGAAACTAAATTATGGAAACGGAGTTGTGAGCTTGCTTTTCATTCATCCTTGCACGCATCAGGAAACTGTTCGGATAAAAAAAATCGGGTTTATGGCACTTTGAGTGTCGGTCGAGGACAGTTCAAGGTGCTGCGATTTTACATGATTGGGAAACACTGATAGTAGAATAATTTCGCGCAAATAACATTCGACAACATGAGGACTTGAACCACTTAATTTATGTAAAATTGGAGACATTTAATTAAAAACAATCCAGGTAAGATGATTGTATAAAAAGCTTACATTTGTAACATATATATTTTCCTATCATTGATAGATGGAGTAGTGATATATGTGCAGTTGGTTTGAATGACCAAACTGTAAAGCGTTTCGCTCAAAATGTTCTTATTATATGTGAATGTACAATAATATTACTAAGAAATTTTTGTGCATATACTGAACTGACCACATACGCAGATTAAACCAATACTCTGAACAAAGAACAATTTTTAGTTTATGCGAACTGCAAAAAATAATTTGTTGGTCATTTAAATGATAAGAGCTTATACTAATTGCGTTTGTGGCATGAATTTTTAAGTATTTGCCTGGATCAAAATGAATGTTGTTTAAAACTTCACCTGAAAGGTATCGACTACAATACAAACCAAAATGTGCAATCTCAAAGAGCTTAAGTGCCTTGGTTGTATAGTAACTACTGAAAGTGGTTTTTCTCTACTTAAGTAAACACCAATTTCGATTAAGTTTAAAAAATAAATTGCTATTTTAGGCTTTTTTTTAAATAAAATTATTTTCAATTTTGTACTCAATCAACCTAAGCACAAGGTTCGTTATTCATTGGGTTCCCACTTCTCAAGCGCAGTAAAAAATCAGAAAGCACTTTTTATTGTATTGACAAAGAATTCGATTGATCTTGGCCGAATGCCGTAAAACTTTAAAACAGTTGGTGGTTATGATTTAATCGCCAACCTCATGAAGTAACAGCAAGGAACGATTGTCTTGCTTTTTAAAGTCTGTAATTTATAATGATTCACAGAAATGAAATAATCATAGTCATGAAAAAAAACAGTTATCTGTTCACACGCACACACGTTTGGCTATCTTAGAACCGCGGCATTTGACCTTTAGAAATAAACAAACAAGACCAAAAGTACCTTAGCTTAACCTTAATTTTTTTAAAAAGATTAATGACTTCACATATAAAATAAATCTGAGTGTGACGACACCGATAATGTTTACACCTGCACGTTCATGTCACCATGAGCGGTGTGTGTATCTTAAAGATTGTAGCGGTCACTAAGGTGGCTAAACACACACACACACACACACACACACACACACACACACAGACATATATATATATGAAAAGGAAGAGTTAGAGCCAACTCGGAAGTGTCCGTACGATAATAAATATGCAACAATGCATGCTAATAAAATACTCTTTTCGTGAAAAGAGTAACTTACAGAAGTTGCCGTTTTGGTTTCAGTTTTGGTTCCTGAATGATCTCCTTACTAAATAATATTCCTCTCACATATAACAATTTGAGTAAAACAACAACAATCTATACTACATAAAAAAACGGATCTTTTCCTTTATAGCACCCTCAATTTCTTCTTTTCAGTCAGTAACAATTTTGCAGGTAGCAAAAGCATCTGCCCTATAACTTCACAATGAGACGTGAATGTAAAAATTAACCTACTTGTTAGGTTAATTGAATGCCCGGTTAGGTCAACTGTACGCCCTTGACGATTGGTTAGGTTAAGTCGTGATATATTCGTTCGTTTTAACGAAAATATCACACTTAACCGAACCAATTGTTAAGGGCGTACAGTTGACCTAACCCGACATTTAATTAACCTAACTAATTGGTTAATTTTTACATTCACGTCTCATTCTAAAGTTGTAGAGCGGGATACTTTTGCAACCGCAAAATTGTTACTAACTGAAAAGAAGAAATTGGAGGTGCTATAAAGGAAAAGATCAAAAAAATCTTTAAACATTAATAATGAAAACCTGTGGCCTCTGTTTATCTTATCAGGCTTATTATATATATATATATATATATATATATATATATATATATATATAGATAGAGAGAGAGAGAGAGAGAGAGAGAGACAGAGAGAGAGCATTAAAATTTATACGAAACTCCAGAGATTTTGTTCAGTGTGATCGAAATGTAAATGTCACCGTTCTTCAGTCATAGAAAACGAAGACTCCGATTTGAATGCAAGCGACACAGTTTGAGAGTCTGCACGCAGAAATTATGTAGGACTTTCAAACGTTGTCGACAATGTTTGAGAGTGATGCAGTTTTCCAGTCCGCGCGCACTGAATTACGTATCACTCTCAACAGTGAATGCAAGTGACAGTTTTCAAGTCCGCGTGCACTGAATTATGTATCACTTGCAAACACTGTCGACAGTGTTTGCAAGCCATACATAATTTTGCGTGTAGCATTTGCATTGTCACTCCACGCACTTGCAAACCCATACACCTCCAAATCTCGCCACTTGCATAAGATATCACTTTGACTGAAAAACACTGCACTTGCATTCAGTATCACTTGCATTCAATATCATGTATTTCTTTGCAAGTGATATCTTATTCATCCCACCCTTACTGTGCATCTCATTGAAACCCTTATGTGATTACTTTTAATAAAGACCCAGTTCTCTGTATGATATATGGCGAAAATTATTCAACAAGTACTTTAAACTCGTCTGGTTTTGTAAGAAGATTCCACTGTCTCTTGTTCCAGCGCCATCAGCGCCAGTCCACTCAGCCGTTTCTCACTCATGGTGCTTTGCAGGTAAATTTTAGTCGACGGAAAGCCAAAAACAAACATTCTGCAGAAGCAGTTGTTGCTGGCCTACACGGCTATTTCCGACAAGTCCCAAGCGGTTCATTAGCCTTTCAACTTGTACTCTTTCTAAACTATGATTTGAAAAATTCATCGTTCGCTTCTCAGTGGACTCACTAAACTCCTGTTACAAAGATCGTAAAACTCATCTCGTGCCGCAAGATTCGATCACAGTGATCGATCAAAATAGAATGGTGGTGATGTGGCGTTGAAGATACGCTGATGCTGACGTTCACGCCTAAAGCTTAAGGGCCAAAGTAAATAAAATAAATAGTCCAATTGACAATTATTTATTTTATGTTAAAAATATCGTAACAGCAAAAACTGTAAATTTGTAATATTTATTTTATAAACAAAGAATTATTCATTCATTCATGCTCTTCTCTGACGTCATCGAGGATGAACCAGCTACAGCAGGGGTGGCCAAAACGATGATCGCGATCTACCAGTAGATCGCAGAATGACCAGTAGCTTAGCCTAACAACAGAAACTTTACATTTCACAATACTAACGAGCACACGACATGACCACTACTACCAAAAATTAGCTTCTTTATGTTATCACCTCCATTATCGGTAGCAACATTTATTTATTTTATCTTTGTGTTTACCAGTCATTTAACAAAAAATAACAAAGTTTAACTTTAATAATTCTGAGAAATATTTAATTAATGTCACAGAAAATGATACCACTAACTTTAATTTCTGCCAAAATTTCATACCGAGGTAAGTTGAGCTGTTATGAGCATGTTTCACTTAATTGACGGATCAATTATTTGGAATAATCGGTGGTGAAGGTCAGTCTCCAGTCCAATTGCATTAACACCGTTAAAATGAGTGCTGGACCAAGTGCCAAGAAACAAAAAACTTACAACTTTCATAATGAGTGGGAGACGGCATATTTTTTTACGATGAAAAATTCCAAATGTGAGTGTTTAATTTGCCATGCATGTGTCGCCTTCGTCATAAAGAGAAATTTAGAGAGGCATTTTAAAACTATTCACAAACGGTATGACAATGACTTCCCAGCTGAAAGTGAAATACGTAAGAGAAAAGTCAATGAACTTAAGTCTCAACTTAGTGTTCAGCAGTCTATCTTTATAGGGCCTAGCACAAAATCGAAAGCAGCAACGATTGCGTCATTTCGGGTGAGCCGTGTACTTACGAAACACAAGAAACCTTTTCAGGATGGAGAAATATTCAAAGAAGCATTTACAGAGGCAGCAGAGTCGTTGTGTCAGAATTTCAGTAATAAATCGAAAATATTGTCTGCTATTAACCAACTTCAGCTATCCAGAAACACTGTGATGCGGCGTTGTGAAGTAATGGATAAGAATTTGGTGGAACAACTGAAGACATACATGACTGCGTGTTCCTTTCACTTGTTTGATGACTCGACAGATGTGATCGACACATCACAGTTCCGCATTTTTATTAGAATCGTGTTTAACCCTTTCATGCCGTATGGGCGCAAATGAGACCATCAAATTTTATGAGATTTTAGTCATTCTGGAGATATAACACAAGTGGTTTTTTGTGGCATGAAAAGTAAACGAAAATCAGGTATGAAAGGGTTAAATATATGACTGCCAAAGAAGAACTGCTCAAAATCCTACCTTTAAGAGGGAAAACTCGAGGTGAGGACATTTTTCATGCATTCAATGAGTTTGTTAACGACACGCAATTCCCACTTCACAAGCTTGTGAGCGTAACAACTGACGGATCACCTGCTATGACTGGCCGCTCCAACGGGTTCATCTCCCTGTGCAAAAGAGACAAAAGGTTTCCAAACTTCTTTAATTATCACTGCATAATTCACCAACAAGCATTGTGTGGTAAAATGTTGAATATTAAAGAAATTATGGATATTTCCCATAAGATTGTGTTCTATTCGGGCGAGAAGTCTACAAAGGCGTCTCTTCCGGTCTCAGCTAGAAGAAAATAAAGCAGAATACACTGACCTTTTGTTGCACACTGATGTCAGGTGGCTAAGTAGAGGTAAATTCTTGCAGAGGTTTAAGGATCTCTTACCTGAAATTAAAAACTTTCTGAAGTTAAAAGAAACATATTACAAAGAGTTGGAAGACGAAGTGTGGCTGTTAGATTTAGCTTTTTTGACTGACACCACTGCTTTTCTAAATCAGCTAAACTTAGAGTTGCAAGGTAAAAACAAAACTATTGTTGAAATGATTGCCTCAGTGAATGCTTTTAAACAAAAACTAGAACTGGTATCCTCACAGCTGCAGCGACACCAACTGCGGAACTCCAAAAACATGATGTCAGAGGTGGAAAGTCAGGGGAAAGAATGCGACCAGTTTGACAGTGATCGATACGTTGAACAGTTGCAGAATGTTATTACAGACTCCAACAGACGGTTCCAAGACTTAGCAACACTTGAACCTGTAGCAACATTCATGTGCTTCCCATTTGGTGCAAACTTTGACATTGATGATATATATATATATAACTGGGCTGGTGGATCGTACAGGGAGAACTTTGGAAAAAGTAGATCCCATCTCAGTAAAGTCTGGCCACCCCTGAGCTACAGGAAGGAAACTTGCTTTCCAATCCAGGATTACTTTTGGCATGGATGCCAAAAATGTGACTGTCGTTCGTCAAGAAAAGTCACTCACCCATGAAAAGGTACCAATCATGATTTGAGAGTAAGAATTTCTTAGAATGGTAGAAGACGTGAACGTTCGTCACAAAATTAATTTACAATCAAGGAATGTGGTAGGAGTTATATTCGAATGTAGAGAAGCGTCTTTGGAGGCTGAAAGAATTTATTCGTTCAATTTTACCCTCCCACACACGGGGTAATGATCCATTACGTGGATTTCTGCTCTCACTCTAATGTAAGATTATCGGATCGTAACTGCCGACGGCTCAAAATTTCATAAATAACGCGACAGCGACTGCTTCAGACTAGCTTACGTCAACGCCCTCAGACCCCAGCACCTCTGCATCCACATTCTCCATGTAAATCTGGATAAACAACTGTTTCTTCTCTGCGGCGAATGCTCTGAGTGAGATGACAGCAGTAGTATGATGGTATTTGGGGAGAGGAAATTGGATCAATTTGAAAATTTCTTCCTCACCTTCCTTCATGACTGAACCCACCTACCTTTATTAGGTGTATTTCGTGGTCTTTCATGAGGAAAAAATGCAGAGATATTTAAACAAACAAAAACAGACAAAAAAAAAAAAAATCCTCCTTCCGTTCCTTCACGGCGGTCTTTTGAAACAAACAAACAAACAAACATTCCCTGTTGAGTAGGAAAAAAGACTTTTTACGCAGCGTTCCGGCGCGTTCCGGTGCGTTCTTTCGTATTCGTGGCCCCGCTAGTTTTAGCTGCAGGGGGTCCAACATTCTCACACATCAGACTGATATTGTGTGTGTGTGTGTGTGTGTGTGTGTATATATATATATATATATATTATGTATATATATATTATATATATATATATATATACACTTCACTAGTAAAAACTAAATAGCAGAGTTGCTTTATGACTACAGAGTTTGACACTCAATTTTGAACCTTATATCCACGAACAATAGAGAGTGAACAGAAGAAAACTAAATAAATATATGAAAAGGGGCTTCATAGACTTATACAAGAGGACGTAAGGGGTCAAAACATACAAGAAGTTGCGTTGTGGGAGAACTTAGCACAGCGAGTCTACAGGACTAGGATAAAAGATGTCGCTTATTTACGCGATATCATCATTCAAAAATGGGAAGAGTTTTCACAGGAACAAGTAAATCGAGCCATAGATGAATTCCGGCCAAGAATAAAAATCATTGAAATGGAAGGAAAGCATTTCGAACATTTTTTTTAATAATTTCAGGTAAATTTTACGTTAAAAATTATTTTTATAAAAAAATATTAAAAAGGTTTAATAATTTTTGCATGTTAAGTAGAAAAATCATACTCTTTCGTTAAATGTTGATAGAATTTGAATTATTTGATATTTTACCCTAAAAACTTATTGCCATGTAGATAAATACATATGTTTTATTGTGTAGAAGTTTTATTAAAATTAAATTACAAATGTTGAGTTTATAGCTTTTTAAAATGTACCCTTTATTTATGGCACACCCGTTAAATATATATATATATATATATATATATATATATATATATATATGCAGTAAAATCGCAGAATAACACGTGATCTTATTAAAAGCAAACAACCACGGGGAAAAAGGAAAAAGAAACGAAATCCGAGCGCTTTCGTGATATATTCACATCTTCAGGGACAAGAAAGAAATAGCAAAATGTCTGTCTGTCTATTTCTTTCTTGTCCCTGAAGATGTGAATATATCACGAAAGCGCTCGGATTTCGTGTTTCTTTTTCCTTTTTCCCTGTGGTTGTTTGCTTATTTTATATATATATATATATATATATATATTATATACTTATATACGCCTTTCTTTTCAACCGTTCAAATGCTCCATGCAATCATTCCTAATTTCACAAAGGTCAAGCTTGTCGCCTCTTCCCCCCCGCCCGAGTTGGCCTGGTGTAGTAGAGAGAAGGTTTCTTGTACTCTCCACCTCACCGGCTCATTGGGGATTGTTCTGAGCCAGGCTTCTAATCTTCTTTTGAAGATACCCACCGCAACAACATTCGTGTTCGTTAGTTCTTTGGGTGACTGATTAAACAATCTTGGTCCTCTTACAACAAAACTAGTTTCTTTCAGGTTAAGACTGTTCCCTGTCTAGCCTTTAATTTGGGATCACGTCACAGTCTCTCTTTTCTACATTTCACTGTTGTTGGGGGCGTTATAGGGTTCAGAGTAAGATTAGGGGCTAGTTTCTCCATTTTTTTTCCCAGTATAAATAATGGTGTATCTCTCTCTTCTACTTTCCAGTGAATATAAGATTAATTCCTTTCCCAGTAATTTAGTTCTTTGCGCCAGTTGATCTTGGCTGTGAAGCTTCTCTGAGTACCTTCTAGCTATCTAATATCTTCTTTTTTATATGGTCATGTTAGGACCGAGCAGTATTCCAATTTGGGTATGATCAGTATTTTCAATAGAGGAAGCATTATATTCCTATCCCTTCGTTTGAAGGTTTTCAGTATCTTCCCAGTTATTCTCTTTGCTCTTTTTACTGCTATCTTATTTTGTGTTTCGAATTCCTTATCATTAGTCATTACAACTCCTTAATCTTTTATTTTAGAATTTCTCTGAATTTCCTGTCCATTTGGGGTATAGCATTCCATGTATTTTAGGTCCTCCCTTTTTCCGTACCGTGACAACTGAAATTTCTGTTAAACTTCATATTCTTGTCTTCCGTCCACTTGTCGATTCTGTTCATGTCTGTTTGTAGAGATCCTATATCGTCTGGATTTCTTATTTTTCTACTGATCTTTGCGTCATCGGCAAAGGATGTTACTGTGACGTCTCTGGGAACGTCCTCATCTATACCAGCTAGCATGATTATGAAGAGTAGTGGAACTAATACTGTTCCTTGTGGTACTGAGCTGAGGACTCTGATACTGATGAAGACATTCCTTGTAATGTAACGACCTGCCGCCTCTCACTAAGGAAATTATATATCCATTTCTCTACTTTTCCTTTTATTCCCATATATTACAGTTTATGTATTATGATTCCACGGTCACAGTTGTCGAACGCTTTGGGAAAGTCTGTGTATGTTACATCATATTTTTCAATACTTTCAATTGCATCAAGAATGGCGTTGTAGTGCTCCATTAATTGTGATAAACATGATCTGTTTGCCCGAAATCCATATTGGTTATCACTTGATGTTTTCTGAGTTTCCAAAAGTCATAGATTTTCTGTCTAATTATTCTTTCAAATATTTTAGTGAGATACGAAGTAAGCGACAATGGCCTATAGTATTTGGCCTCGGATGAATCTCCTTCATATATAGGGACTATGCTCGAGCTCTTAGGGATACCCAGTATTTCACCCGAGTAGTGTGGGTGCAAAATGGGAGAGTGCAATGCAATGTTGCAAAGGGGGAATGGGAATGTTGCAAGATGTTATTCAACAAAGGAGTATGGGGTTATGCAACAATGGGGGTTATCCCCAAACCCGCAATAAAGGAGAGAGGGGTCTTGCAACAAGTCAATGCTGCAAAGGGGTTGGGGGTTATGTAACAAGGGGAGCGGTTATCCCCCAAGCTGCAATAAAGGGGGTAGGGAGCTTTGGGGGGAGAATGATGGAGGATGACTCCCACCAAAGGGGTGACCTTAACCTAAGAGAGGGAGAGAAAGGAGAAGGAGGAGGGTCTTTGGGGGAGAAGCTGGGATGTCCTCACCCCAAAGGGAAACCGTAACCTAAGCCTTAAACTAAAAAGGAGAGAGAGGGGTGTTTGCCTGGCTCCAGCCAGACGTATAATAAGCATCCATGGGCCCAGCATCTGTTATATAGAGAGTCGTAAGTTCCCAGATACCACTTATTTATATATGGAGGGGTTACCAGAGAGCACTATATATTTATTTATTTAATTATATAAGGAAGGTTACCAGATGCCACCATTTTAATTATTTATATATAGGGGAGTTGTCAGAGAGCACTATTTATTTTAGTTTTTATTTAGACGAGTTGCCAGATACCCTATATAATTTAATTATGTTCAGGTGTACCTCATTAAGGTGAGTTGCCAGACAGCACCATTTACATATGCAGGGTTACCAAACAGCACCACTTAATTTAATTGAAATTACTTATTTATTAAAGGCAAGAGAGACGTTCTCCTTAATTTGCTGGAGTTAATTAAAACACATTTAAACGAATCCCAATAAAAGAAATACAATTAAACCGAAATAAATAAAACACCAAATTAACACCAAAACAACAAACACCAAACACCAAATATATATATATTAAACATTGAAATTTTAACTAATTTCTCCTAAAGCGTCTCTTACTTTTGTCAATCCTCTGTGCACGACAGAGTTAGAGAGAGAGTGAGGCGTACTTTCTCTTAGATGTGTACGTACATAAAGTGGAATTCTCGGCTCCTTTTGAATAATAAAGTGTGTGTACATGGCTAAACACACACACACACACACACACACACACACACACACCTTATTCTACTTGCTGATCCTGGACGCTTGGTATTATTTTTATATAAGATCGTTTTGTATTAACCCTACGATTTAATTAACATCACACATTCACGTATATATGTATATATATAAATATATATATATATAATTTTATGAGATATATAGAAAATAAATTTACAATCAAAATAGTTAATTCTATATACAACTTGAACGAATAATATGGGGTTGTTTGTGGTGGGTATGTGTGCACTAAAAACTTATAAGAAATATGAACGAATATGGGGATATTTGTGGTGGGTATGTGTGCTCTAAAAGCCTATAAGAAATACGAACGAAGAATATGGGGATGTTTGTGGTGGGTATGTATGCACTAAATGCTTAAGATATACACATCTACTGAGAAGTCTATGATTTTTGATAAAGAAATTTCAACGAAATCAAAGTAATTGAAGAATCGCAGTTCATATGTTTTCTTCTTACTTTCATGCTAGTATTTTAATTAACAATAAAAGAAAAATGCATGCAATATAATAATTACACACGATATATAGAGTACTGGAAAAATTATTATGGATTTTTGTGAAATTTCGTTTTGTTAAATACATATTTACTGGATAAAACACATTTATTTTGAAATCTTAATGCAGATATGTCATATTAGTATTTAGTTTGGCCCCTCTTAGCTGATAATAGTACCTGCACACGTTTTGGCATACCAAGAATCAAAGTCTGGCATAAAGTTTTGATTTTACCTGAGTGAAACCAGACGTGTATGATTCGTTCAATGAGCTGAACTTTAGTAGTAATTGGTGTTTGATGAATCTCATCCTTCAATTCATCCCAAAAAATCTCAATAGGATTCATGTCTGGTGAATTACCAGGCCATGGGAGCAATCTAACGCCATTTTATGAGCACCACGTCTTAACTTTTTTGCGGTATGACATGGAGCTGAGTCTTGCTGGAATATCCATGCTTCATTTCCATAACAATCTTTTGTTTGACGCAGTAAACGATCTCTCAGTACCCCTATATACGTATCCTGGTTCATAGTGCCATTAATGATGTGCAACCGACCTGTCCCATGCACTGAAATAGCTCCCCACATCATAATTTTTTGCGGAAATTTAACTGTTTTCTTCAAACATTCCGGCAAAAATTCCTCCCCAGATCGACGCCGGACGGTTTGAACGCGATCAAGCACTGCTATAGTTGATTCGTCAGAGAAGACACCCTGAGATAAAATGAAGTTATTAGAACCTACTAGACATGGAGACAAAGCAAGTTATCTTGCTGTATCCTTAAGATGTTTCATGTGAAAATGGAGTTAATGTAACAGGGGCAGTAAGAAAAGTTTCTAAACGTCACAACTATTATAGAATATACATAATTTTACCTTCTTCCAATCATCCGAAGTCCACTTTTCATGTTGTTTTGCCATTGCGCAACGGGCCTGCCTCATTGCCTCGGTGAGTCGTGGTTTCTTCCGAGGACGATAAGTTCGCAACCCACATTCTAAAAGCCGATTGTTTACTGTTATTCGGTTCACAATTCCACCCTCTTCTACCAGCATGCTAGATATCTTCCTGCATGACGCCCTTCGGTCGTTCAAAGCCATGTTTATTATTTTTCTATTCAATCTTGGATTAGTGCACTTCTTTCTGCCACAGTTTCCGATCCGTCTCGACTCGGTTTCTTCACCTTTAGCAATTTTTTTGTTGATCACACTGACTATTATTGTGTTGATACACTAAGTTTTCTAGCTATTTCTTTTTGTTTAATTTGTCCTACTTTATGAGGACTTAAATCTTTTCTTTTACCCATCTTTCACAATATTCCTAGAAATCTTTGTCAGCTGTAAAAAATAAAGGAAATATATTGAATAGGTCGCTTCAGTTTAGAGAAACTATGCATATACAACATTAAAAACAAAAAAAAATTAAATCAAAACACGTAGCACTCCACCACACACCACGCACTAAGTAATACTGGGGTGACTGATTGTACTGCGTACTAGCTTGAATGAGTGTTACCACTCTGTATACTCCTCAGTGTTGCCATATATGAACATTTTATTTACTAATATGCCAGAAAAGTACTAACACAATATAACAATTGCTAAATAAATAACTTTTACATTAATTATTTAAGTTTAAGGAAGCTTTTAATACGAAAAACAGAAATTTTAGAAAAATCCATAATAATTTTTCCAGTACTGTATATACACATTCTCATAGAATAAAATTTTAACAGTGTCTACATTCTTTTGTCAAACCTTTCTTTGAAAGCATTTCTGGTCAAAAATGTACATCGACGTAAACTCGGCACACAAAAGAAACACCTGAATCGCTGCAGGCTACTCCAAATGATCATAGATAACACACTTTCGTCTCCAAAACCCGTTTCCGCCTCGGCTGACTCCAAATTTTGTTTCAGTCATCTCAGTTCGCAATAAATTTATTCTTATATTTTATTTTTCTTTGCGTGTACTTTGCATGGATGAAAATGCTTATTATTATTATTATTATTATTATTATTACGTGCGATGATTCCTCATTTCACGAAGGTCAAGCTTATCGCCCCTACTTGTGTTAATCCTTTACAGCGTCTCTGTTATTGAAATGAAATGAATGAATGAATGAAATGAATGAATGAAAATGAAAAATGAAAAGGTTTATTATTATTATTATTATTATTATTTTTATAGAGGCATTTGCACAAATTTTTGAAAAGAGAAAAGCATCATTATTCTGTACCTTAATTTCGGATTCTTTTTTTTTTTAGGGTGGGCACTTTTTCGGGCGTTTTACCTTGGCCCATCTTTCCAACATATATATATATATATACACCTTTCAACCTTTCAAATGTTTCGTACGATGATTCTTCATTTCACGAAGATCAAGCTTATTGCCCCTCCTCTCGAGTTGGCCTGATGAATTAGTGAATTGGCTTCTTTTACTCTCCACCTCACATAGGTACACCCAGCTCATGTGGAATTGTATGTACCAAGCGTCTAATCTTCTTTTGCACTCCATGAGTTTTAGTTCCTTCCTTTTTCCGTGCCGTAATAGTTGAAATTTCTCAGTGTTAAACTTCATATAAAAACCAAGCGACTTCTCCTAAAACTTACTACATTACTACCCCTTGTCCCATCCTTCACGCATTAAAAAAGTTCTACTTACTTTATTGGTAACCATCGATTAGCATCCCCCCGAATTGTTCATTCTGACGAAGGTCAAGCTTTTCACTTCACCTTAGAACTACAGTTTAACGTGGAATCCGAAACACCAGCAACAGAGCGTCTTAACCACAAGGTCACCCAGGGTACTCATTTATCTACAACCCAATTGTGTGGAAGGATGATCGTTTACCGCGCGCCGGCGGCCGTCACCGGGTCTCGAGCCCGGATGAACTCTGAAACTATTCTTTTTATTATACTTCATTTTGTATGAAAATGACTAAATCCTGTTGTATCTCTACAAAAACATTCTGCTTGTAGAGATCTTCTAGATTTCTTATTTTTCTAATGATCTTTGTGTCATCAGATGTTACTATGCTGTCTCTGGTAATGATCTATGTTAGGATTATGAAGAGTAGCTGCGCTAATTCTGTTTCCTGTGGTACTGAGCTGAAGGGCTCTGATGAAGATATTTCTGTAACGACTTGCCGCCGCTCAAATTGTCCATCTCCCTATCCAAAATGGGGAAAGTTGAGGATCAATCTGAAAATAGTATGACCGCAAATAATAATGCAAAATATTATCGTGATAGAGAATGCAATGTTGCAAATGTTGATCAATGTTGCAAAGGGGTGGTAGATGTTGCATGAAGGGGTGGGTTCCAAAATGGGAAAACGGAGAATAGTATGGGCGCAAATAATATTGAAAATATTTGAAAACATCGTGGTAGAGATTGCAAGTGACAATTCACTCATGCACCTTGGGATGTGAACATTAAATCTATGGAGAGAAGATAAAGACACCATTATTCAGCCAAACAGGACGCCCAAAGCGTGGGTCCGTTATAGCGAGTTACGATTGGTACACAAATTTAACATAGCCACGACCAGTTACACTGACAACCAATCAGCAAACTTATGAACCGCTTATTAGTCTTTTGGGGATCATGCATATAAAAGGAAATATTTTCAGCTGGGATTCACAGTAGTTATTTTCACCAGTGAATAAACATTCTTTCCGTCATGAATCAAGAACTTTACAGTTTACCAGAGTTATATCAAGATGGAGACATGCAGTGGTGTCTACAATTAATCTATTTAACGCAGCCGACCGGGACGGATTATTTCCAACGCAAACCGTTGATGATATTTCTAATGACGCTTCTTACGATCCAACGCAAGGGACTGCCGTAAAAGTGCAAGTAATTATGTGCCTGTAATTTTATTTTTGTAGCCAATTATTCGCGAACTTGTTATTTAGTGTGCCTGTCATTAGGAGAATAAGCACTGTTCTGGATTATTTCATCATATATATATATAATATATATATATATATGGACGGTTGTAGTAATTCATCTCATCACATTTAAAATGCTTCATTGAAATATTAGGTATTCGCAATTATAGATTAGTTTGCAATTAATATTATGCTAAAGTCCTGTTTTGATTCGTTGAATTTTTTTATAGCAATCCTTTGCTAGTTTTAAATAATTTTATAATTTCCATAATAAATGAAATGTTACTCGACGTTTTCTCTTAAAGGAAATTCTCTGAGCGGTTCGAAGATATCTTCACATTGTAATACTCTTCCTAATGTATACTCTGCATATGTTTTAAACAATTGGATTTTTATTAAAAAAGATTAAGTTTGAACTAATTGATTATTCTTTCTCCTTTAAGGTCCGCTGAGGATTTGACTCGTGTTATACAATCTTTTCGTTTTGAAGAAACGCATGTTGTGGACCTGAATACGGAGGTAGAAGATTTACCGAGCAGTCAACCCATCGATTGTCACATCATTAACGAAATAATGTAAGTTTTTTCCTTATGTTTCGATCTTTTTTTTCGGGTAAGAAGACACAATGTGATTTCATCAATTTATTAAATGAAAGAAATCATGTTTTAAGTACAATAACCATCTTAAATAAGCTACAGAATACACAAATTAATATTATTGGATGCAATTATATATATATATATACACGAACAAAACATCATAATATAAAACAAGTGTGCACAATCGGAAAAAGGCTTTTTATCTGTCTGCATACATTTTGTCGTTTCGTTGAGTGACACAGGTCGAATAATTTTTTAAAATGTATAAATTCCTTACCAAGTGATATAGGCATGAGAAATGAAAGGCAGTACATCCCGCAAGTATTACTAAAATATCCTTCTAGTAGGAACGGATTCCATACAACTTCTGGGATATGCATCTGCTCGAGAAATTTTATAATAACAGGGTCACTCCAGGGTTGAGTACCGAGTGAATCAAAATAGTACATGCGGTCCCTATTTTTAAAATAGATTGCAAACCAATGAATCCCTTCACTACCAATAACATCTGTGTTCACAATAAGACTACCGCAATCTCTCGTAGTTGGCAATTTCAATGTTTCATTCTTCGCAAACACACCGATAAATTTGGAACGTGTGATTCGTTCAATATTCATTACTCTCTGAAGTGTATTCGCATCCTTTTTAAAAATCTGTGACAACGCCACTAAATCTGTCTACTTCTATTAGGGCTTGTGACTCGAGGTATACTAATACACTAATAGGAGCGTCTATCGGCTTGGCGAATTTCAATCTGACTGAGATGTTTCCACTCTGTTGTGGACTTAAGTGTGTATTTACACTAGCAGATAAGTCAGGTGTGATGTCAAACAGATAAAGGTTAAATTGATCGATGAATTCTTTCTGCGTTACCCCAATCTAGAGCTCATCACAATCAACTGCAATATGGGCCAGATTACTATATGCACTCGTGCAATGCGGGAACACAGCGTCTGATGAATAATCCATATCAAATGTTCCCCGCAACGCAACGCCATTGACGTATAGAGTTATATTTTTAAGGGCGAAATAAATTCTCGAATTTAAAGGCATTCTTTTTATGTTTTTCATTCTCCGAATTGTGTTCCTGCATTCCAATTAATATCCTTTTAGGTAGATTTCCCAGGGAGATGTTTTCTACCAGTTTCGCTGCCAAACCTGCTGGCACCGTGTATAGTTTGAGCTGTACTCTGTTAATTGGGTATTTTACTGTGGCATGTAGTAAATTTTTCTCAATTTCTATTTGTTTAGGCGAACTTAATTTCACTCGCCGGACACGGAGATATGTCTCCATAATGTGAATCACAACGGGTTTTCCTCCCTCTTCTTGATCAGCATCCAGATTTAAACATATCTCAGGATTCGTGGGGGAAAGCTTTATTTTCATATCCACCCCATTCACAAGCAACTGGAATGCGAAGTTTGTTTGCAGGCGTCCAAAACACTCATCTTTTTTTAGAATTTTTGAATTTGTCCTTTATATTACTTTCGTCTTTAGCTTTATAATAGCCCTCGACACTTAAAAAGGTATCCTTCGCTTCTTTAGAAAAGTTCAGCACATTTTTCAGATAGGCTCGTAGATGATAGTACCCCGTTCCTGCCGATATGTTGACTTGATTTAAATATACGTCACATTGGTTGAATATGGAGTGCAAAAAGTTTGTTTCAGGGTATACAGCATATTTGTCATCGCAGTCCGTTCCATCAGAATGGGCTATACGTAGTTTAGCGTATATGTGCACACAGCTTTGGTCAAAAAAGTAAGGGCCTGAGCTGGGTATCACGAATTCTATTGGAGCACTCGAGGAACTAATTGTGTTTAAACGGTTAATTGTAATAAAGTCACTGTGCTCAATACAGTAGAAACTTGAGTTGTGTGCATGTCAAAGAGGGAAGCTCCGATTTACAACATTGTGAACTACACGGATGGATGAACCGTGCCATGATGATTTAGAAATAGTGCCTCCTCTCTCGACAAGTAGTAAACAAACTATGATTCATGAGATCAATGTCCTTAGCTTATATCAGTCAAAAAAATGGTCAACCATAGGTTTCATTTGCTTAGAACTCTTCTTTTTTAATATCTTTTTACGTTTAATGCCACGTGGGTAATCACTTCTTCCGGACAGACCTCTTCTTCTTCCAAACATCACGAATTTTTCTCTTTGCATCTTTGAAGATTTCGTCCCGTGTATGCTTTAGGTTTTTTTTAGAGCTTCTTTAGCTTTAGCCCCAGCCAATATGTCTTCTGCCGTGTTAAGACCGATTGTAGTGCTTTCCTCCACAGGTATCTGGCTCCCCTCTTCAGCAAGGGGACAGCCGTACATAGTATGGTTGAAAAAATGGATCCAAGTCCACCACAATGCTGGTATCTCACACCTCGATAGATTATGAAAGGCTTTCTGTCCATTATAACGCAATGCGTTGAAAGTGCAGCTTCACTGTTAACACTTCCGCTGCTCCCATCATCATATGATGCTCAGGACATTTGTCGGAAGAATGCTCCCAGCATCATATGATGATCGCGTTATTTTTTTTATGTTTTCGCACAAAATCCCAATCAAAATAAATGATTTTGCATTTTAATGCTATTGATGACTCAGATATATTCATAAACCATCCGCAACAAGCATACACACATACACACATGCATGCATGTACACATATGCACACATGTACACATAAACAAGCAGTATTATGCTTACATTTGAGTTTTGAAGAATCTATGACTCAGATATATTCATAAACCATCCGCAACAAACATACACACACACACACACACACACACACACACACACATGCATGTATACATATGCGCACATGTACACATAAATGAGCAAGTATTATACTTACATTTGAGTTTTGAAGAATATATATTTTATTTGTCCTCTTGAAAAATAATTTTTTATTCCTTTTCAAAAATAACTCCTTATAAAATAATTGTTCATGAAATAAATATTATTTTGATAAATCTACACTTTCCATTATACTTATTTACAACATTGTTTTACACTTTTACTGAATTTAGTATTTAGTAGTTGGCACGGGTGTGGTAGAGAACAAAGCACTCAAGGCACAATGCAACTTTGCATTCCGGACACCAAGTAGAAACTTTTGTAACATGTTTTTCTCTTTGTGTTGTATGTGAGCATACATGACATTGTCGTTGACCTACAGGTCGAGATGGTGTTGGCGGAACTTGTTCCAGGTGATGCCTTTCAATGTAATTAGCTGAGAGAAGTCTGTCAGGAGCATTTGGTCTCACACTTTGTCTTCCAGGATGTGGGGATGTTATTTGAGCATACTTCGTGAGTAGTTGAGAGACTAATGTAAGATTGAATTCTCTCATTGAAATCTGCTTTTTCGTAGTTTTTTTGTAGAGTACAAAGGAATTGTAAAGAGAAATATCCAAAAGATGAAAGAATACCTTCTTATACCACTTCACAGTTTTCCTAACGCATTCTACGCTGCTAATTTGCATATCAGATTTGTCCACCAGACGCATATTTTTGTTATAGTCCACAACAGCATCTGGTTTGAATTTTATTTCGTTTGTTCGACGATCAACCTTTCCTGAGTCAATCATGCTTCCACTGTGAATTGTTGTTAGCATATGCACATCTCTTTTATCAGTCCATTTTAGTGCTAATAAAGGTTTTGATTCCATCAGATGGCACTCTCCTTTTCTACTTGGGCAAAACTTGGGCATGTTTTTTCTATTTACCTTTACAGTTCCACAAGATCCTGTTTTATTTACATGCAGATATTTGCATAGTAATGGGCTCGTATACCAGTTGTCAGTATATAGAATGTGGCCTTTATTCAAATATTTAGCTAAAAGTGTCTTTACAATCGCTCCAGAATGTCCTAGTGGATCATTTGCAGGATAATCTATGTCTGATCCAGTGTAAATGATGAAATCCAAGACAAATCCAGTTTCACAATCGCAAAGGATAAAAAATTTCACTCCAAATCTATGACGCTTGGAGGGTATGTATTGTCGAAAAATTACCCTCCCTCTGAAAAGTACAAGAGATTCATCAATAACTAATTTTTGTCCTGGATTGTAAATATTTGAAAACTTTGACTTCATATGAGTTATACAGTGTCTGATTTTTACAAGACGATCATTTGGCTGATTTGGAGGAATTGAATTGTCTGTGAAATGCAGAAATCTCATGAGTAATAAATATCGATCTCTTGACATATACTTGCGAAAGGAAGGTGTTTCAGTCAAGGAGTCTGAACCCCAGTAATCCTGCAGTCTATGTTTATTTATGTGTGGCATGAGCATTGTTAGAGCAAAAAGACATACAGTTCATCATTTTTTGTATCATGCCATCGTTGCATCCTGGAAGATTGAGATGGGCCTAATCTTCTTTTCTCATATTGATAAAACTCATTTGTTTGTCCCACTATATTTTGCATCATAACATTGTCAAAGAAATACTCAAAAAAATTTATTTCTGAACTTGCTTCATTTAGATTGCAACCTTGTTGAAGTCCTACATTTTTCTTCAAAGCGATATCTGTTAGACTGGCAACGTTGCACACTTTGCCATGAAAATGAACTATTACTACTTGCTGTAATATCATCTCCATTGTCAACTTATACAGTTCACTATAATCACTTTCACACTCACTACTTCCAGAGCTTATTGCATCTAACGCAGCTATTATTTGTTCACAACTTTCCAGTCTTTGTTTTTAGCTGCCATAGCGCACGTTCATTCCCCCAATTTCTCATGCAAGACTGAACATAAACGCTTGAAAATGTGTAAATTTTCATAAATTCTACTCAACCAATTCCCAAGTTACCCACTAAATTCTGTTTATTTTTGTAAGAGAAAATGTTTAGTTTGTAAGAGAAAATCTTTATTTATTAAGGGAAACAAAATAATTTAACAAAATGGTGCTTGACTTGATTATTTTACGTTAACAAACGGGTAAATTTCCCAATTTTTTTGCGCACAGGTGGAAAGTACACGGTCAGGAATTGCGCATCGAAGGGTTAAGTCCCATCACCGAATGGGAAATTTTTTCCCTCAATCGTTCTTATATATTGGGATATTGGTTATTAGATTAGTCGCGACATTCACATAATGGGGCCTGTCATTTGTAATAATGTGAGCAATGCGTAGCAGACGTGCCTGGGTATCCCCGACAAACTGGTGGTCCAATATATTTCTGTAAATATAGCACATGTCTGGGGGTGTATAGCCAGCAACCAATTTCTCTAATTTCATCTGATACATTAGGCTGGGCAAGTCATGTCATGTTGTACCTCGTGAAAGGTATCTCTTTCGGAGGTCGCCCTTCAGTTATAATTTTGAACAGCCTTTTGTCTTTAATATTTCTGTTAGCCTTTGATTTTAGGATTAGAGTATGTGCAGGGTTTTCTTTGTTTACGATTTCGTATACTAAATCAGCCGTAATATTTGAGTTTTTCAAACTTACATTTAAATCTCTGACAACATCCTAAGCCGCACCATAACGCCCCGGACCTAGTGTTACTAATGTACTGTAATACCATGCATTCCCAGTCCGGGCGATACGTATAGTTTCATCCCGAGTTACATCTGCTTTTTCACACTCATCAAGGTCTCTAAGAATCGTAAAAACGAGATCTTTATAATCAGTATTTAAAAAGAGGGTGTCCAACTGAATTTCGCATATCCCCACCTCATACGAATCACGACCCAATTCAATGGATTCATGGAGTTCTGTTACAAATTTGGCCAGGGTGTTGTTAGGATGTACAGAGAGGGACGAGGAGGAAGGTACCGTGACATAGAAATGGAGAGGCGCCATGTTGCATACTATGTAAGCTTCATTATTGCATCAGCTTTTATATAGGTGTTAAAGCTTTCTGGATAGCCTAGCCATTTCACCAGGTACATTTTTCTCTTTCCTGAAACCTTGTTCCCTAAATTTTTTTAAATTTTAAACACATTTTTTCCTAAATTAAATGTCACTTTCCTCAACTCCTCGCTGTAAAAGCTTCCTGCGATTTTTTCCCTATTCAAATCTTCAACGTAGTACAACATTATCTCGCCTTTAGGTCTCATAGCCCTAACTTAAAAAATTTTACGTGTCCAACGTTGCTCAAATCCCTTCGCGAATTTATTCCCCGAACGCAACAGCCTTACATAATCATTGATTTGAAACGCGTACCTCTTTTTAAAATCTCGTTAGGTGGTGTCCCAATCGTGCGATGGTGTGAGCGGTTGTATGATGATGCCAATGATTCCAGAATGTCTATATATCTGTATGTGTTTTTATGTGTAAAATTGCGGTGCATGCGTTCCTTTATGGTATGTTGAACTCTTTCAGCTAAAGAGACCTTATGTATAGAATTGGTAATGTAGTAGCTGATATTAAACTCTCTCAACATGTTCTGAAAAGCTCGGCCTATAAATTCTTTCCCCATATCTGTACAAAAATAGCCAGAAACCCTATTTTCTTTTAACATCAAAGTTTTGGTGGCTTTAGCAACTGTTTCAGGCGATTTATTTTTCAGTGGAATTAGCCACAGGTATCTAGAGAATACATCTATTATGAATAGATGTAGCGGTATCGTTATACACTGAATATCTTTGCATGTCTGTTAAATCTGCTTGCCAAATAGAGTCAATCGAAGCAGCTGTTGTCTTGGCTGTTTTAAACCTTTTTCTCACAGGCTTATGAAGTGTATAAGCGTCCTGCTCCCGCAAAAACTCTCAACATCTTTTTTCCTACTCCGTAAACACTTCTGTACAGTCTATCTACGCCTCCGTAGGAGGCTGGGCTAGAAATGTCATAATAACGTCTTCTTAATATGTTAGCCATTTGCGTATTTTAGAGGCACGTGGGTAGGGTTGACCGTTGTTTAACCTCTTCTTTCTCCTCTTCAGAGGTGTTACCGCCGGGGGTGATGGCGTTTCAATTGTGCACGTGCGATGCATGTTCCAAGTCTTTTAACCTGTTCAGATTTCCTATCATTGTTTTGGGGACATTTATTTGTTGTAGTCTTGCTTTAATATGCTTCCATCCTGATGGTGAGGGCCTATCCCACTTTCTCACCAGATCATGGACGATGTCTACGATATTCGATCCCTGTACCTTTTCCTTCCACAATGATCTCACCTGTATCGGTCCACTGTATGTTGGGATCCTCATTCAATAGATTATAAAGACTTAAACCTTTATTCCTCAATGTATGTGGGAGGGTGCTTTTTAATACATGCTCGTATGTTGTGTGGCCGACCCGTTAATCTTTGGTTGGTCAGCTCTATCGTCGGACACAGGCCCTATGTCACCATGTCCATCGTTTCCGTGCTGTGCCTAATAACCACGGGAATCTCTGTCGGATTCTTATAATTTTCGTACTCGTGAAGAAATTTCTGCAGAGCTTCTTGGTATAAGATTCTTTTCTCATCAGGTGTTTTTTCACTGTTTAATAGGGCTACAATTCGCTTTCCATTCTTTTAAGCCTGCTTTTACGGGTTCAACCGTGTCTGGATTCTTTGAACTTTGCAGTGAAGCATACACCTCGTGTGGAATCACTACCACTTTCTTCATTATATTAATCTAGTCAGTAAAGGACCCAAAACTGAAAATAAGACCTCCTCTTTGTACAATAATTCGTTTTTTCTTCCCACAGTTTGACTTTTACGAGCGAGTGCACGTATTATGTTCTTGTAACGGCGTAGGCGAGCCTTCTGAGGGGTTTCATTGATACATTGCAATTTATAACGTTAAGACAGATTTCACAGATGCATTTTAAAAAGTCGGAGTCGATATTTTTAGCAAACATCTGCTGCATTGCCCGGGGCAGTCGATGATAGATTTTTATTAATTCATGGTATTTCTTTAGCCTCTTTGTCATTCTGGAATATACACCGTTTCAGGCTCGTTTGGAAATATATTCGTTCTTAGAAGCACCCTAAACGTGTTTCGCGGATGAAGGTCGCAAAGCAAATATCCGTAACGCGGCTTGTAGCTTCTTTATAAACTTCCAAAAACTCCTTACGCTGATTCGGGAACATTTGATTGGCTAATACCCCAATTTGTGATACATCTCTACGTTGCGCGAATAAGACTAGATATTGTGTATTTAACGACACATCGCGCATGTATCTATTTTTGAAAAATAGATTCTGATTGATGAAGAACACGCTTATGTTAAGATGGTGGGAGAATACTGTAAATGTCTCGGCAAACGTTTTATCCATCTCCAACATGAGATCGTCAATTACAATGACTGTATGTTCATTTCCCTTTAACGAATTAACGTCATATACACCTTTGTGGAACAAAATATCATCTTGGTACTCGTTGAACACTGATTGATACGTCGAATAGCACCATATAACTTTATGCACAAATTTTGAGAACATCTCTCCTTTTCTTTAATGATTTTAAGCATAAACACAGTTTTACCACATCCTGTAGGGCCAGATATAATACATGTGGATGGGCTCGTGAACCTGAATTTTTCTACAGAATCCATTTCTAACACGTCACACTCCTAAGTGGGTCATTTACAAAATATAATAAATATTTAAGTGATGTCCTTATATTCTACAGTCTTGTTTTTCTCTTCTCCCACAGAACCGTGAATGACGATGAGGTACAGCACCCATCATCGATATTACAGATGACCCGACGACAGTGTAGTTGTGATCACAGATCCATCCCCTGCCGAGTCCACACCAGCGATACCTGTAGCACGCGACAATTCAAAGCGGAGGCATGATGAAGAGCCCTCCACGTCAGGTATAAAGCGTGCCAGGATTGCGCCGGTTGTTAGACCCCAGTAATAGAGCCCCAACCTCTACGTCTTACGACACAACCCCACAATAGTACCTTCCTAAAATATACCCCTTATTCCTGTTCAATTCCGGGTACATCCTCCACCAGCAGCAGCTTCTCGTTCTGTAGAGGATGGCATAACATTCGAGTTGGTGCGCACCGCTACCCCACCCCAGCCTTGACTAGAAATCGGTATATAGTCAGGGTTGATCCTAGATCCATGTATAGCAATGGTGTTGAACACGGACTGGCGCATAGTTGAACGTATTGTAGAGTTTGCCCTTCAGAACCGCGACGAACGTGAAGTCAGGACGAGGCTGTCCTTGGTTCGGGTCAGATGACGGAGATGTAGATGATTTTTGGGTAGTAATACCATTCAGACGCTTGGCAGCTAGATATAGAGTATATATTAGGCCGTATAATGCAGGCCTCTCAAAGTAGTATAGCCTTCAATATGGACAACTTCACGGTAAATATTGACCGTGTATTCCGTGTTGCGGGTCATAGTGCCACACCTTATACTCTTAACTTCAATTCTCAGGCTATTTAGACGGCATATAAACGTCGATCGTGGTTGCGGCTTTATAGCAGTAGTCTTAGCTCGTATGTTTACTGTACTAAATACACGGACCCCAAAAATATGGTTGCCTACGGTAGTGGAGCGTACCCGTAAACTAGCTCTAGACTGTAAACTTGAGTTTGACTATAACATGGGTCCTGAAGCGCTGAGAAGGGTAGCACAGGAAATGAATGTTCGTATAATTGTATTTGGAATGGATGATCGTCGTAGGACTGTGTATGTTTTAAAAAGCTGTGTAAGAGATCGTACAAGACCCCTACTTATTTTACGACTGTCAGGAACAACGTATCTCCCCATCCATAATATAAGGGGCCTTTATGCAGTTCTGATAAAGGTCGAAAATATGGACGACATCATGATTTGTGTAAGGGGTGTCTCGAGTTTGCGGATGATATAGTGAAACATTGTAAATTTGCAACATGTAATGTGAGCAGTGTAAAAGCTCCAAATGTGAAAGCCGTGTGGTTGAAGCTGTGAAGAGGGACTGTGATGTATGCAGCGCACATTTTTCAATAATAACTGTTTTGAGCTGCATAAGTCAATTGGCATGTGCAGGAAAATGAAAATCTGTGAATGTGGTATGTTTCATATGATGGATAATTAAGGGAATTTCAAGCATAAATGTGATGAAATTCACTGTTCTACATGCCATGACAAATATATGGCAGATGGTGTAAAGAATGTATGTTATATGAAAGACACTAAGCCTAAAAATAGCCCTTGTATAACTGTGTACTACGATATAGAAACATACACAAACGCTGAAACCAAAGAGGTTATTCCACATTTAATTGTAAGCCAGACTATCTGTAATGAGTGTATGGAGATCGAGTGTGATGAGTCACAAATGTGGTAAGTGGACAAACGTTTTTAAAACGATTGCCCACGATAGCCCTGTGAAACTCTGTCCTATATAGTCAAGTTAGAGGACAAGCTCCAAAAAATAACTATTCTTGCCCATAACGGGGCAAAATTTGACATACAGTTCCTTTATAAGGAGCTGCTTGAGCACGAGTCATCAGAGATATTTACAGATGATCCCTTGAAAAGAGGAAACAAACTTATACAGATGCAAATAAGAGGTAATGTACAGTTTAAAGACACTTTATTATTCACACCTTGTAAATTAGCAAAGCTACCCAAAGTCATGGGCGTAGACGCTGAGGTTTCAAAAGGATATTTCCCTTACACACCCCTCACTAGCGAAATTTTAAATTATGTAGTACTACCTCCACCGAAACATTACTTTAACTATGAATGTATGAGTACAGATGAATGTGAAGATTTTGACCGCTACTACAACAGTTTTAATGAATCTAATCCTTATAATATAGCTGACGAATGTGAGCGCTATTGGGTGAATGATGTGTGCATGTTTAGAGTACAGTATGTTTCCAGGCCTTTAGAAGGATGTACATCGACCGTTTCAAATGCGATCCGTTGCAAGTCGCAACCACGATCGCCTCATTATGATTTACGGTGTTCAAGAATAACTTCATGCCTAAAGACACCTTAGCCGTCATTCACAGAAACAATCATCGACAATGGGCACAAGGCTATTTACTGGCTCATACACATACAGCAGCAGACACCTGTATACATATAGCATGCCCGAAACACGGGGGATGTACCCATTAAAGTTAATGGTCGTGTTTTTTGGGTTGATGGTATAAGCGAAACCCGTGCCACTGGTGAGAAGACTGTGTACTCCGTTAACGGATGCTGGTGGCACGGATGCCCCCGTCCCGAGTTTGGAATCGTAGGAGATATCCACTGTAGATCTCCTGCCGACAGTCTTGCATAGACCCGCATCAGCGATCAACTTATAGGCTCCCAGTTCACTCACAAGGTCTTGTGGGAGCATGAGTATGATGCACGGTTGGAAACAGATGGACAGTATCGTGAAGAAATAAACACGATGAAGCGTTCAATGGTGCTGGATCCTCTCAAATGCGGTGATAGCTTGTTCGGAGGGCGTACAAATCCCTTCAAGCTATACTTTCCGCTTACGGAGGGCGTGAAACTCCATTACTCCGACTTCTGTTCTTTATATCCCTACGTGATGAAGAACAATCCGTACCCCGTAGGTGCACCTGAGAAACTGATGGGACCTGACCTGCCCACCATCGAGGTGCTCATTTGAACGGGTACTATTTCGGCCTTTCTTTCGTAGATGTGCTCCTCCCACGCGATTTCTGGATGCGGATCTTACCCGTCGTTATAGATCACAAGCTCATGTTTCTCCCAGTGCTGTAGTCCGGGGGTAACGCAAGGTAACGGCGTTACCCCACTGGTTTTATTTTACTTTTAGCGTTACCCCACTGGTTTTATTTTACTTTATATTTTTTATATTTTTTGCTGTTTCTACTGAACATTTTTGTAATACATACTCTTTCTAACTATATTTCTTTCCTAACCCCTTCAATTTCAACGTGTTTTTGGGAATGTACATAAAATGTGAAAACGCTGTAGAATTTTATAGAAACGCTATCTAAGAAAAATTGTTGTTGCGTTACCCCGCTGAAGAAATTATGACTACACCACTGGTTTCTCCTGTCCGTGAAGTGCGCAGAGGAGAACAATGGGGATTATAATCATACAACCAACCAGCGTAAGATCAGAGGTGTATATACAAGTCCTGAGCTGGACCTAGCCGTCCGCCATGGCTACAGAATATTGAAGATACATGAGGTGTGGAGGTTTCAGAAGCTATCCAACCTTTTCACGCCATATATAAACGCTTTTTTGAAGGATAAGGTAGAAGCATAAGGGTATCCGCGAGGAGTTGATACCGAAGATGAAAAATCGGCTTATATTCAACGTTACCGTGACCGTGAAGGTATACAGCTTGAGCGTTCCCAAAATGTAAATAACCCAGGCAAGCGCTTGAGTGCAAAGTTGTGTCTAAACAGGCTTTGGGGAAAATTTGCACAAAATACTGGCAAAGGGATCGTTTATTTGGCAAAAAGTTATAGTGAAATCTGGGATTATGCCAACGCTCCCGATAAAGAGGTCATGGAGATCGTGAATGTAGGTAATTCTTACATAATAAAGTACAACAATACCGAATTGTCCACAGATACCTCACTGGTTACAAACATACCTTTAGCCAGTTTCACAACGGCCTATGCACACATCAAACTTTGGGGCCTATTGCATTCTGTTGGTCGCAGGGTTCTGTACGCCGATACAAATAGTGCAATATTCACAGCGAGAGAGGGTGAATACATGCCTCATATTGGGGAATTCCTCTGGGAGTTGACTGATGAGATCAAGGATGAGTATGGAGACATCGCATACGCCGACTCTTTTTTCTCAACAGGACCAAAAACTTATGGGATACGGGTGAGGGTGGGGAAGGATATGAAATATTTTGTGAAGGCTAAGGGTATCACGCTCAAACAGGCGAATCGGTGGGTCGTTAATTTTGATTCTTTGAAGGATCTAGTGTGCTTGGATGATGATGAGGCCGACCAGCCATCCCAACTAACTGTTGGGACCCACAATTTTCGGGCACAGAAGATGGGGGCGTTATGGAACTTAGGGGTACGAAGGTGTGCCGTAACACCTATAGAAATCGTTACTAGGTGCCTGGTACCTATGATACCGTACCCTTTGGATACCATAATCCTTGACTGCTCTATATACAGTATCTATTGTTAACGATGTGTTTATTTTATTTATTATATGTATTTGTGTATATATACACCTTGAATATTTCGTTTATTAAATAAATCGTGTTTCAGTTAGCGTTTCACTTTCTCCGTTGTGTGTGTGCGTGTGTGTGCTTATGTACAGGAGAAAGTTCTAAGCTCCTCCCCTGTATGATCGGTCACGTGACTCCTGCTACTACCTGGGCATATCTTCCCTGCGTGCTCAGTTGTCTTCTGCAAGCCTTGGGTCTCAGACGTGCATTTCCCCACGTAGACAAAAAATAGTAATGGTTGCCTTTAATATTGTGTGTTCGACGTTTATGAAGTGGTATTCGGCAAAGTGTGAAGATATGGTGGATCCTGAATGGCTCCCTATTCCACCCTCCTCTGATACTTTTAAGGTTGCACTGAACAGTGCGAAGTTTGAAGAACAAGAGGTACAAATACTCTACAGGTATTCTGGCGAGAGCATTGGGGGATTTCGTGGTACAAGCGATGTATTGAAGTATGTCGTTGGACTAAATTTTATAAAAGGTTACATATACCATATGCGCCTCGGTGGTGTAGGTGTAGTGGTTAGCGTCGCTGACTATGAATCCATCGTCCCCGGGTTCGAGACTCGACGGCAGCCTGCGCGCAGAAAAATCCAGCTGTTCATCCTTCCACACAATAAAGAAAGTGGTTGGTAGATAAATGGGTACCCTAGGTGGCCTAGTGGTTAAGACGCTGGGCTGCTGATGGAGCGTGGTTCGGATTCCACGTTAAACTGTAGGTTTAAGGTGGAGTGAAAAGCTTAACCTTCGTCAGAATGAACAATTCGGGCGGAAGCTAACCAAAGGTTACCAAAGGTTACCTTGAAGTGGAAGAAACAACACGTGCAGAAGAGAAGCAACGGTTATGGTTAGTGAATCTTGTTGATGAGTGGTATGACAATCGATATTATATCATGTTGCATCATACCGAGTACTTGTACCCTGCGGTGCGGCTGAGAATGTAAATCTTGTCATCATGGAGAATCTTAAGTATTTTTACCACAACATTAATGTATATCATGACGAGGTTTGTAGTGAGGTTGTGGCTAAAGGTCTGCGTGAGTTTAGAATTTAGAGACAGAATTTAGAGACGAGTATCCTCTGCTAAGCAAATATGAAAAATATGGGCATATGTTTCTCTCAAATAATGCGCCGGAGTGTGAATAAAATGTGTTTAGTTCCTGGAAATAAACGAAAATGTTTGGTGAGCATTCTGGCGAGTGATAAAACATTAAAACTGGCATTGCTTCATATATCGAAAAATTTCTCAAAACTCCTACCGAGTATAATGGGTTAGAAGTATTGATGTTGGAACAACGGCGTACACGATTCATCAGCTTATGGTGTGACTCACACCTCCCGTCGAGCCGATCCGCTTGCCTGTGGCTCATAGTCATATCAGAGCTTGAACCGTGTCGACGTGGACTCCTCGAATACGATGGAACTTCTTTGAGCAGCATTCTCAATGCCGTGTACGATGTGTCCGTGACTAAATCATTGCGTGTGTTCAGGCGTAAAACTGGTGCCGTTAACTATGTACTGGAAACGACTTGTAGACAAACAAACTCTGGTAAACGGAATGTTGTTTATTTAAGTGTTGAGGAGATGAATAGAGTCTTCGTGATAGTTGAGAAGTGGAGCGAGGATCGCTATAAAATGCCTGCAAGTGTAGGTACAAGAGAACAGAAGAGTGATACCCCTTCATATGCCTTTGCTTGTACGTTGTGTATAAATAGCGATCAACCATGCACTGATATACGACTGATGTGGAGGAATGCGTCTGATAATAACGTTCTTGTCCCTACGCGAAACCGCTTCATCCTCGACAGAATGTTTGAAATCGTCGGTTTCCGCAAGCTGAAGCCTATATTAGACGCAAGTGTTATGGATATGCTTTATTTTGATACGGTTCTTGAATACGCATACATCGCTCTGCTCGACGGGTTTACCGAGTGTAGGAATGAACATGGCAAGAATGGTATGGTCTGAAACTGGTTGCTTATTTAAAAGGTTTAGACTCTTCGAAATATCATGAACTTTGGTACAAAGTGCTTGAGCAGTACAGGGCTGAGCTCACCTACACCGTTCACCCTGAACAGCTATTTCTTTATATAATGAGCAACTGTCGCTACGATTTAGAAGATTATTTCAACTGCCGATATGCATTATGAAGAAGAGGTCACGATTGAAAAGCTCGGATTGGTAAGAATAAACCCTCGATTGGAAAGGAGTGTTTATAAACTTGAATTTAATAATGGTGTTGTGGCTAAGCTAACGACGCCCTCTTTGCGCGTGCTTTTGATTGTATTCTGTCCGTGTTTAAAGAGAGTGATAACATGCCAACCGAATGTAAAGTGGGCACAAAAATAGTCTTGAACGAATTCAAGGCCTTTACATCGAGTATAGGCATCCCTATAAATTGAGCGGTGAAATAATGTTAAATCGTATTTATTGCATAGTGCAAAGCAACAGTGATGTAACTGTAGACTCGATGACGTATGACTTTAGTATTTTAGTTAAGCGCAGTAGAACATAATGCGTATGTATTTTGATGTATATTATTTTGCAGTACAGTATATTATTTTCTATATATTTTTTAAAATTTTATTATTTAATATAAATATGTATATAGATTGCTCCTGTACTAATATTATTATTTAAGAATGTATATATGTATATCCTTCGCTTAAAGTGTGTATTTTTGCTGTATAGAATTCTTCTGACCTATTTTGATTGTATATTTATTTTCTATATATTTCATGAAATTAATTTCAATAATTCGTCTAAATAAGCAGAATGATGTAGTTGTGTTTTATTATCTAATAAATGCTTTCCTGGGTGTATAATAAACGATATTAAGGAATAACTGGGGTGATGGGAATATATATAAACAATGCACCTTAATTAAATATATATATGAATACACTATACCAAATGGCTGGTTATGCCTTCTAAGCCAACTGGCTGCTTAAGACAACTGGCGGATTTCTAAGCCATCTGTCAGTGTCAAAAACATCGCCATTAAATAAACAAATAGCGCAATCTGTCTGCTCAAAAGGTAATAATAATAATATATATATATATATATATATATATATTATATATATATATATATATATATGGGAATGAACTCAGAATGGTCCCCTGAGTTTTTTATGATACATACAGACCGTGCATGGAACAAGGAACTCTTCTGGGCTAATTAAATCCACTATAGTCCGAATAAGTAATGGTAAATGACAAATACCATAGTTTTTCTTTTTCATGATGCTAGCCCGACGTTGGCAGCCCGTTGCCCACGTCGGGCTAGCATCATGAAAAAGAAAAACTATGGTATTTGTCATTTACCATTACTTATTCGGACTATAGTGGATTTAATTAGCCCAGAAGAGTTCCTTGTTCCATGCACGGTCTGTGTGTATCATATATACAGGGCGTCCCAAAACAATGTATACACACTTTAACAGCTGATAGCTCAATTGATGTTTCTTTCTTTCCAAGTTAAACCCATTAGAATTAATAATGGCAGTCAGACTAAGCTTTGAACAAAGGAAATTCATTCTAAAATGCTACTGGAAGTGTGAAAACGCAGTTGAAGTGCAAAGACAGTTTACGAGGGAGTTTCAAACAGATCCACCAACGCGACTTACCATCACTCGAATTAGAGATAAGTTTGAAGCCGATGGAACTGTTCAGAATGTCCACAAGAAGCGTTCCGGAAGACGACGGACATCGACAAGCCCCACAAAGCAAGAAAGAGTACTGGAAACGTATCACCAAAGTCCAAGAAAATCTGTGCGGCAAGCGAGTCGTGAGGTAGGAATTTCAGAATCGTCTGTCCACCGCATTTTGAAGCGCTGTCAATGGAAAAGTTACGTTCCAAGATTAGTCCATGCTATTAATGAAGATGATCCGGACCGAAGAGTGGAGTATTGCGAGTGGTACTTGGCACGATGTGGATGTGGATTGGACGAAGGGGTTTCGTAGAATATCCTCCGCGTTCACCAGACCTCACACCACTAGACTTTTTTTTATGGGGATACTTAAAAGACAAAGTCTACGCTATAAAACCTGCAACAGTCGCTGAATTGAGAGCAGCCATTGAACGAGAATGCACACAAATACCAAACGAAATGTTTCGTGATGTTTGCGATTCCATTGCTTCGCGTTATCAGCAGTGCCTGGACCAGAACGGACGTCAGTTTGAAAAAAGGCGTTGACAAAACAATTAAATAATGTCTGTAGATTCTATTACATTTTGAAAATGAAATGTATTTTAATAAACACTGCCTTTATAATTATTTAAAGTGTGTATACATTTTTTTATATATATATATATATACAGGGCGTCCCAAAAAAATGTATACACACTTTAAATAATTATAAAGGCAGTGTTTATTACAATACATTTCATTTTCAAAATGTAATAGAATCTACAGACATTATTTAATTGTTTTGTCAACGCCTGTTTTCAAACTGACGTCCGTTCTGGTCCAGGCACTGCTGATAACGCGAAGCAATGGAATCGCAAACATCACGAAACATTTCGTTTGGTATTTGTGTGCATTCTCGTTCAATGGCTGCTCTCAATTCAGCGACTGTTGCAGGTTTTATAGCGTAGACTTTGTCTTTTAAGTATCCCCATAAAAAAAGTCTAGTGGTGTGAGGTCTGGTGAACGCGGAGGGTATTCTACGAAACCCCTTCGTCCAATCCACATCCACATCGTGCCAAGTACCACTCGCAATACTCCACTCTTCGGTCCGGATCATCTTCATTAATAGCATGGACTAATCTTGGAATGTAACTTTTCCATTGACAGCGCTTCAAAATGCGTTGGACAGACGATTCTGAAATTCCTACCTCACGACTCGCTTGCCGCACAGATTTTCTTGGACTTTGGTGATACGTTTCCAGTACTCTTTCTTGCTTTGTGGGGCTTGTCGAAGTCCGTGGTCTTCCGGAACGCTTCTTGTGGACATTCTGAACAGTTCCATCGGCTTCAAACTTATCTCTAATTCGAGTGATGGTAAGTCGCGTTGGTGGATCTGTTTGAAACTCCCTCCTAAACTGTCTTTGCACTTCAACTGCGTTTTCACACTTCCAGTAGCATTTTAGAATGAATTTCCTTTGTTCAAAGCTTAGTCTGACTGCCATTATTAATTCTAATGGGTTTAACTTGGAAAGAAAGAAACATCAATTGAGCTATCAGCTGTTAAAGTGTGTATACATTTTTTTGGGACGCCCTGTATATATATACACATCTAAACAAGCCATTTACGTCTTCTAAGCCAGATTAAGCCTTCTAAGCCAACTGGCTGATTAAGACCTAAGCCAAGTGCAAAGACCAAGAACTTTATATGCGTCTGGCGGTCCCAGGCGAAGGATGGTATCTCTCTATCTATATCCTCTCTCTCTTATTTAGGAGGATTCCCTCAGCTTGTGGCAGCTAGGGGCGATCCCCTATGCTTCCAATTTTTTTGGCACCCTGGTGGGAGGGGGATGGCCCCTGCAACAAGTGGGTAAGGGAGGTTGGCACTGTGGAGGCGGTGGGGGTTGGAACCTTGGAACAAAAGGGGAAGGGGTTGCAGCATTGATCAACATTGCATATGCACTCTCCTATTTTGCGGCCACGCTGCTAGAGTGCTCGAAAAGTCCCATCACCCCCTACAAAATGTACATATTGTAATACCAACATTATTTTTGGGTGATTAATTGTATTTATATGTGGTAGGTGTAATTTAAGATACAAATCACTAGCAACAATTACTTTAATTACAGTAAATACAGTTACTAATTACAGTTCATTAACAAATGACGGGCGGTATTGTTTCATGCCGAGAGCTTCTGTCATGTGATCTCTCATTTTGGCCATGGAGACTACAAGTTCTTGTGATCGTTTCCGAAGCGATTTTTTCGGTGAACGAGCCACCGATGCAATCACACCTTCACATTGTTCTACTCGCGTTGTAGGTCTTTCCGACCGTGGACTGTCCTTGATGGAGCCAGTTTCAAACAGCTTTTTATCCCAACGTAATACCGTTTTGTTTGGTGGTGCAGACTGAATCTTGTGTTGAAATCATTCTGGATATCATGCATCGTTTTGCTAATATGTGACCTTTCATGACCACATGTGTTCATCACTATCCTTTCCTCCAGAGTGTAAGTGGACTTGACTGCCATTGTTCACACAACTCTAATACTTGAAAAAGAAAAAAAAATGTCAACGAATCACATATAAATTCAATTAAACACAAAAATAAAATTGGTATTACAATATGTACATTTTGTAGGGGGCGACGGGACTTTCCGAACACCCTGAACAGTTTCTCTCAGGTGTTTCTCTCCATTAAATTAAAGTTGTTGACTGCAGGCGTTTCACTGTTTCAGTATGGTTATCATTAATTACATGGAGAAATATTGCACTGTTTATTTGTATAGTACCTGACATTTTCTTTGTACTATTTTACTCTTGTTTCTAAAGGCTTGCCAGTTTGGCCGATATACTTCAAATTACAATCTTTACAATAGGCATCGACCGGTGGTTGTATCGGTATCGATATCGGACCGACATATCGGTATCGGTACCGATGGTTAGTAGCTACCGATACCGATAGTTTTTTGTTTCTAAGAATAAAAAAACGGGCGTTTTCAAAATAGAAACTTCCCAGCTGCTGGAGAAGTTACGTGTGTGTTCGCGATTTATCCCGACGTAACCATCGCGGCGTCATTTCCTCATTTCCTCAGTTCGCAAGTTGTGAATCAGTTTAACAGTGTGTAATATTTTTTTTGGTAAATTTACAGTATTAACTACTGGTATAAATTTATTCACTTTTCAGAATGATAATGCCAAGCATTGTGTGGAAGTTCTTCACTGCTTCAAGCACTAATGTAAAACAGGCGATCTGCAATTTTTGCGGTGTCTCTGTCTCTCGTGGAGGAACAAGCGCAAGTACCTTCTCTACATCGAACCTGAGGAGTCACCTTATCAACAAGCACAAGACTGAGTTTGATGAAGCTAGTAAAAGTCAATGTACAACTTCTGCTACTAATTCTGGTGAGTAGATTCATGAAAATCTGTAAAGTGATTCTTCAAACATTCTCAGAGAGAATTCGCAGTAACTCAAAGCCCCAACATCCTAGTGGCCCCAAAAATGATGAATTCAATAAAAATCCCTGCTGAGGATAGGGATCCATTCATTTTCTGGTGAGAACATTCTGTTGATTTCCCAGAGATTGCCAAAGTTGCTGAGAAGTGCATGAGCTGCCCCTCTGGATCAGTTGACTCTGAACGGCTTTTCTCAACGGCTGGAGATGTTATCAATGCGAAATGAGCCAACATCACCCCAATCAACGCTGAGGAACAAATCACCTTCTCCAAAAATCTGAAGTTTCTCAATTTTGATTATTGAGTGAACTGTTATATTGAGTTACACTTTTTGAATTATATATTGTTTCCATTACATGACTTTTATTTTGTGAATTCCATTTCTTCAAATATATGTTTTGAATTACAGTACGTGTCGAATTACATTCTTTGAATCTTATTTTGATATTTTGGACAGATAACGGTATCGGTATCGGCAGATACTTTGCTCTAACTATCGGTATCGGTGCCGATACTTTGGGAATACTATGGGTCGGCCCCTACTTTACAACTAATACTATAAACAAAATCTAATTTTGGCGGACTATTTCTTAGTCGCATGTTTTATATGGTATTTTTATAATTAAATCTACGTTAATTTTTAAATTTCTCAATACTTTTGGCACATGCACACTGAGAAACCTAAAAATAATTAATGTATTAAATAGTTGTAAATAAATACAAACTATAACGTAATATCATATACACCAACTCAGCCAACCACGTAAGTAAAGCCCAAAGCGGCGTAGCTGGCAAAAAATATTAGACATGAAATTTTCTCCAAAACGAAAATGAGTTATGAATGCTGAAGGAATATCGCCTCAGAATTAGATCTGCACCATAAGCAACATTAATTCCTCCTCTTCTCTATCTCTTTTTGTTAACATAGTTTATTGTTATCTCAATGTATTTTTCGGAGCTATTGAAGAATAGGGACCCAGCCTTCTTTAGTTAGGCTTATAAAGCTAACTAACGAAAATATCACGACCTAACCTAACAAATCGTTAGGTTAACTGTACACCCTTGACGATTGGTTAGGTTAGGTCATGATATTTTCGTTAGTTAGCCTTATAAAGCTAACTAAAGAAGGCTGGGGTCCCTATTCTTCAATAGCTCCTATTTTTCTTCCGAGTATCAACTACAGTACATTGGTATTATAAATAAACGTTAAGCAAATGGAATTCGAAATGAAAATTATGAAAGAAAAAAGAATGAAGCATCTTCCTTCTACAACCGAAAGAATTAATTATACAAATGAATTAATATGACAAATGATAAATTAAAAAAAGAACACCATAGAGCAAAGATTAGTTATACCCCCACAAATGGTAAGTTTATACCGTATGAATACAATGCTTATTAATATATTTTTAGAAATTTATTATGGACATTTACTATATGAATACAATGCTTATTCATATATTTTTAGAAATTTATTATGGACATTTTAATAAGCCCCCAATGTTAATCGCCCTTGGAAGTTAGTTATAGTCGTGATATTTTCGTTAAAACTAACGAAAATATTACGACTTAACCTAACCAATCGTCAATATATATATATATACAAAACAACGAAAATATCACGACTGAACCTAACCACCCTAAGGTTTACTATTTTAAATGGGATAAGGGTGTTGAGCGTAGACATTGAATATAATAAATACATATGTGCTTGCACATTCCTTTGTAATTAATAAGCAAACATGAATTATACCTATTATGAAAATGAAAATGAATGAAAATAAACTTTTTCATTTTCATTTTCATAATTAATAGGTATAATTCATGTTTGCTTATTAATTATAAGGGAATGTGCAAGCACATACGTATTTATTCTGAAGGCTAAAGCATATTTGTATCTAAATTGTGAAGAAACGATTCATAAAACATTTTTAATATATATATATATATATATATACATATATAGGGTGTACACAAAGTCCTTTTCCGATTATAAACTCGAATTACATGAAATCTAAAACAGATACAGCAGTACTTTGTTTTGCATGTTGTTGCATAACACATCAAGTTTTTTCTTTTCAATGTTCAGTGCTGATGATAGGGTGGCAGGCCCATTCTTCTTGGCTGAAAAGAATGTTACGTACAAGTATACCTAGACGTGCTCGAGTTCTTTGTAGAACCCCAGTTAAAAGACTTTCAACCATCCATCATTTTACACACTCTTCGTGCAAGGATTTGCGATGCCATCAACAGTGTCACGAGAGGTATGCTGGCGAACGTATGGTGTAAACTCGAATTTCGCTTGGATGTGCTACGTGTAAGTAACGGTGCACATGTTGACATAACATGCAAAACATGTGTCTCCTTTGGATTTCGTGTAATTAAAGTTTGTAATCGGGAAAGGACTTTGTGTAGACCCTGTATTATTGCTTTCCCCCTTTTCTATGCATCAGTGAGAGTGGGAAAGTTAGGAGTGGGTAAGAGGGTGAAAGCTTTTTTTTTGTGGAAAAGGACACGTCGAGGAAGAAAAGTATATTTCATACCCAATCCTTAAAAGGGAAAATGTGTCATAACGCTATTTTCTCTTTAGAAATTATGAATAATTATTTTTCTTTTTTTTAAGTTTCCAATATTTTCCATAGATTTGTTATAGGCAAACTTTTTTTTACCCATAAGTGTACATGACATAAATACGACAATATTATATATATATATTAAGCAGTAGGATGATGGCAAAAATCCCTAGTGCAATGCAATTGCATGCAACATTGCATGCAACAAGGTGAAAGACTGGCATCATCGGTCATTATTACCCGCAAGTCGACCTCTTTCGTGCTTCTCTGAATTTCCTGTCTATCTGGAGCATGATATGTAGTCTATTTAAGTTCCTCATTTCTACCATATCTCAAGAGCTAAATTTTCTCGGTGTTAAATGTCATGTTGTCTTCTTACTATTTGTATATTTTGTTCGTGTCCCACTTTGTATCGTTCGCAAATGATGTTACTATGCTGTAGCTGTTTGCTCCACTGTCTGTGTCTGTTAGCATGATAATGAACAGGAGTGGGCCCAGTAGTGTACCTTGTGGTACTGAACTTGTACTGTACCTTGTGGTATTGAGCTGCGTTCTTCTGATTCTGATGATGATACACCTTGAATTTTGACGACCTGTAAACGTTCTCTGAGGAAGTTGTAGATCCATTTTCCCAATTTGCCTGTTATTCCCATATGTTTCATTTTATGTGATATTATACCATGATCGCATTTGTCGAAAGCTTTAGCAAAATCCGTGTATATGACATCATAGTTTTCATTGCCTCCAAGTGCATCTAGGATATTGTTATAGTGCTCTATAAGTTGTGATAGGCTTGGTCTTCCTGATCGGAATCGGTGCTGATTTTCGTTGAATCTTTCCACTGTCTCCAAGAAGTCATAGATTTTCTCTCTGACTGTTCTTTCAAATATTTTGGTAAGGTGGAACGTCGATGACACTGGTCTATAGTTCTTTGCTTGAGATCTATCCCCTCCTTTATATATAGGGACAATGTTTGCTCTTTTCAAGATGCTCGGTATTTCCCCAATGTCTAGGGATCTTCTCCATATCCAGTATAAGGGTGTGGCTATTTCATTTTTACAGTTTTTAATTTATAATGCGTTCCGTTTGTCCGGACCTGCAGCTGAATATGATTTCCTTTGTCCTGTAGCTCTCGCTACATCTTCTGGGGTAAAATCAAAGTCTGTTATATATTCTCCTTACAATTTCTCTTCGAAGAATGCATCTCTGTCAGGTATCGCTTTGTCACCTTTTGGAGTACTGATACTGGACTCTGAATGTTTCAGATATTTCTTTTAGATCATCTGTTAATTCATTATTTCCTTTCCTTAAGGGCTTGATGGTAGCGCGCGTTTTTGTTTTCCTTTTCGCATAGCTAAAGAAGTGTTTTGGATTTTCCTTTATTGCTTCTACCGCCTTTTCCTCTTCCCTCTCTGTGTGGCCCTCAATCAGGGTTTGTATTTTCTTATCGATACTCTCCAGTTTTTCTTGCATTACTTTCCTGGCATTGTTTTCTTCACAATTAGCTAACTTCGCCTCTACTCTTTCTTTTGCATAATATTCTTCTCATTTGCTTCTCTAGCTAGTTCCTCTTTCCTTTTGGCTGTGCTTTCAGAGCATATTTTCTAAAATTTTCAGCGTATTTTCTTCCAAGGTTGTTAGCATTTCCTCCGTTGTTTTATTCTCTAAAACTGTTCTCCACTCTATTTGGGCCATGTGTGATCTAATTTCTTCAATTTATGTTCTTGGAGTTTAATTTAAAAGCCCCACATTTGCTTCTTCCTTCCGTATGTATATTGTCTTTTACTGTTATCGCCATATTTGTTGATAACTCGATTATGTTCTGGTCTGAGATAATAGTTGGGGTTATTTTTATATCAGCAAACAAGTTCATCACATTATATAATTCCACTTATAAAGATGGCAGGCCTTCCCCATAATGACTGTAGCAGAGAGGTTAGTTTACACTTCCCTTTTAAAGCCTACCTGAATACTTTCTTATTAACCCAGTTACACATTTTATCAACTCCAGTGTGGTTAGAATTGAAATGGGAAATTTTAGTATTTCTATTGACCTACCTCTGATCCCATTTTTCAGAAACAAATATACTTTTATGGTAGTAGGTCACACTGGCCTTCTAGGTTTAAAATGGGAATGAGTGAGGCCTGCTACAGCCTATTAAGATAAAAATTATATGCATATAAACTACATTAGAACTGAAATGGGCTTACTTTGCCAGTTATTATGGCGCATATTATTATCAACTTTCCATCTCTGTGTTTACTTGCAAAAATAAAATAGTATTATAAACTGCAAATGAGTTTCATATTTTAGGTTTGTCCAATTTTGCATTATAAATTGAGTGGGTGCTGGTATTGGAGTATAACTTGTCTTATGTAATTTTTTTTATGTCAAAATGATTAGTTTGCCTCAGTAAGCGAGTTAAAAGAAAATCACACAGTAGGAAGAAATCACACAGTATGAAGAGAAATCTGTGGAAAGTATTTAATACAGAAGTTTATTGGAGACAATGAATAAAACCTCTTAAAAAGCAGTATTTTTAGCTATTTTCTGAGAACTGAAACATGGAGATGTTAATTATTTCAAACATCATACTGTAAATTAGAGATTTTTTGTGCAGCAGTGAAATCCAATGTAAAGGTAGGCCTTTAGCTTCTATTTATCTTAGTACACAATACATAAATTATGTAAATATGAGTTGAGTAGTGTATATAACAGGTAACCTATGGAGAACAAAATTAATTTATAGTTGCTTCTAATAGAAATTTTTCTCATAAATGTAAAAAATTATCACAGCTTATGCCCCAATTTTATTTTCTGCATGCTCCACTTGTTAATTTTTATTGCTACCTAGCTTTGTAGCATGGACGAGGTGAGTATGGTTTAGTTATCATTTTCTTATACCCATCCTTTAACCCTTCATTAGTCATGTGGAAAGATATAACACTATTTCTTACATTGCATCTGGCCATATTTACCCCACACAGCTAATGAGCTTGTGATTGAAAATCAGTAAGGTTTTATTATTATTATAAAATGTAGCTTGGATAACTCTGATAGGATATATTAAAGTATTCATTGCTATGCAATTATATATTTCTGTAGTGAAATTGATGTACACCGCTGTACATGATTACAGCATAAAGCGTTTGGATCTTTTTCGTTTGGGGGCTAGCAACGAATTTTAATGAAAATCGGTATACCAATGTAGTTTTGGTCACTGATTTCAAAAATAACTTTTTTTTTTTTTTTTTTAGAAATGAAAAACAAACATGTTAGAGCACTTTAAATAATTAATGCGTTTTTAACGAAAATATCGTGACTTCAACTAACAATCGACAAGGGCGTACAGTTGACCTATCCGGGCATTCAATTGACCTAACCTGGCATTCAATTGACCTAACCTGGCATTCAATTGACCTAACCTGCCATTCAATTGATCTAAGTGGGCATTAATTCTTGATTTTTTTCTGCTACTTTTACAGATCTGCCGGAATCCTTCAAAAAACGTATTCTTCGTAAAGTTGCACTTTACACCGTTTGACCAACGCTTTTGGCAACGAAAGAACTGGGTATTTTTATCAAAGGAACACACTTTCCCACAATTAGAGCACTTTTTCATAAACAGTAGCAGTTTGTGACTCTGGCTAAATTTAACACAATCCTCTGTAACTCGTTTAAGCTCGTTAAAACGCATATTAATTATTTAAAGTGCTCTAACATGTTTGTTTTTCATTTCTCCAAAAAAGAAAGTTATTTTTGAAATCAGTGACCAAAACTATGATACATTAGTATACAGATTTTCATTAAAATTCGTTGCTAGCCCCCAAATGGAAAAGACCCAAGCTTTTTCTCACTAGCAAAGTACCAATTTGTTTTAGTATGAGATAAATACAATATGTTTGTGTTTAAGCAATACTTAAAAATGTGTTCAGTTATTAATGCTAGATAGCTAATTAGATGGGCCTATTTAAAGTAGCTACTTGTCATTAAGTCAAAACACTCACTAATCAGTTTGATACTGTTTCCATGTGTGCAACCAGGATGCTGAGATACAGCTGGAGAGGTGGAAAATTAACGTTTAATTGAAGACTCTGGATGAAGAAGATACCTGCCTTTGTGACAGGTAATTTAATGTAAATATAGGGGCAGGCACACCTATCATTAAAATGTATTGAACTAAAAGCTAGCAGAGTCACTGAAGTTGGTGTCACTGCGGACAGTGTCATATCTTTCATTGGATCATAAAAGTCCAAGTTAACCAGAAATTTTACATATTTTCTGTGTCGAGATGTAGTTGGATTACATGAATGGTAATTAACCTTAGAAGACCAGTGTAGGTTTACACACACATAAAGACTAGTGTCGTTTTTATGTAACCCCATAATTACATTTACATACTGAACCAAATGATTTTTCATAGTTTTAGTAAAACTTTAACCATTAAATTTATAATTGAGACTCAGATGGGTGATGCTGAAAGAGTTATCAGATAAAATTAATGTAAAATCTTCAGTGATTAGGGGGAATTCATTATTTAATAGGCTTGTAGTCAATACCATTTTTAAAATTCACAGTGAAGTGCTAATTTGTGTTCAGTCTATTCAGCCAAATATAAGAAACGTATGTGGACGAGAGAAAGAGCGAGAGTTACAAGGAGTTACAAGGACAAGAGGAAGCCTCAAAGACCTTCCGGTCCAGTCTGGGCGGTTCCTGTTATGAAACAAGTTTTTTTTCTTTCAACTATTCTAGCAGTAGTAGAAAACTGAATAGAAAAGTATAAGAATCCTGGAAAAATAGCCAAGGAAATTTTACAGGAAAGTGGAGAATATACAATAGCACTATAATTACGCAGGCCCCCAGAGACACCGCGCAAGCGATCTCCTGTAGAGTTACTCTAGGTTTTAGTCTTAAGCCATGAGAGTATTCAGTACTTTGTCTAGCCTATTTTTAAATACATTTACACTTTGGCTTGAAACAACCTCTGAAGGAAGTTGGTTCCAGACATTAACTATTTTATTGGAACAGAAATTGCCGCAAACAGAGGTCCTAAATGTCTTTAGTTCCAGTTTAAGCCCATTATTTCTTGTAGGATTGGCATTAAATGAGAATAAGTTCCTGTAGTCTACCCTGTCTATTCCTTTGAGCATCTTGAAGGCTTGAATAAGGTGACCATGCAACCTCCTCGTCTCTAAGGTGGACAGATTTAGGCGCTCCAATCTCCATTAGTAGTTTTGCATTCTCATTGAAGGGATCAATTTTGTAGCCCTTGCTTGTACCCTTTGTAACCTTTCTATGTCCTTCCTATTCAGACTTTTGACACATTCCTTTTCTGTCCAACTCTCTAATGCAATTGTCAATCAGTATTTTTAATCTTTCATCTACTCTACTGGTCAGCTCCAGAACAATCTTCCTCAATCCACCTTTCCCATGTCTATGACCTCCAATCTTTCAAATGCAGAGTGTATACCACCTCAAAAACGTTGAACCTTGATTTTGGCTCTTGTTCCTTTATGGGAGAGGCATTTTTTTGTAGGCATCCGGCCTTGGCCCTCCCTTCCAGCATAAAAGCCCATGCTAAATATGCTATAATTATTTTTTTATAAAGAGACAGGACCTACTAACCCAACCAGGCAAAATGTTTCGATTTTATCAGAACTGCTTAAATTATTGTTTGATTGCATAAATAAGTTAGGGAAAGCTACATATAATGAAATGTTAATAAACCAGATGATGTATAGAAGCTCCTCTGTGATGTATTTATGGCACAGTATTGTAGACTTAATACCAGTAATTAAGTGATTATCATATATACTACTATAAAATTATAAATACTGAATCCAAACATTCTCAGAACGAAGGATTCGAATCTTTATAAAAGACTTTCTACAATTATATATAAATAAAATAATTGGAAGAATAGTTAGACAGAAAATCTATGACTTTTTGGAAACTCAGAAAAAATTCATTGATAACCAACACGGGTTTCGGTCAGGCAGATCACGCCTATCACAACTAATGGAACACTACAACATTATTGATGCACTTGAAAGTAATGAAAATATGATGTACTATACACAGACTTTGCCAAAGCGTTCGACAAGTGTGACCACGGAATCATAATACATAAACTGAAATATATGGGAATAACAGGAAAAGTAGGGAAATGGATATATAATTTCCTTAGTGAGCGGCGGCAAGTCGTTACAGTACAAGGAGTATCTTCATCAGAATCAGAGGTCCTCAGCTCAGTACCACAAGGAACAGTATTAGCTCCACTACTCTTCATAATCATGCTAACTGACATAGATGAAGACGTTACCAGAGACAGCACAGTAGCATCCTTTCCGGATGACACAAAGATCAGTAAAAAAAATAAGAAACCCAGAAGACATAGGATCTCTACAAACCGACATAAACAAAATCTACAAATGGACGGAAGACAACAATATGAAGTTTAACAGCGAGAAATTTCAGCTATTACGGTACGAAAAAAGAGAAGACCTAAAATCCATGGAATATTATGCCCCAAATGGACATGAAATTCAGAGAAATTCCAGAGAAAAAGATTTAGGGGTTGTAATGACAGATGATGCGAAATTTGAAACACAAAATAAGATAGCAGTAAACAGAGCAAAGAGAATAACGGGACAGATATTGAGAACCTTTAAACGAAGGGATAGAAATGTAATGATTCCTCTACTGACAACCCTGATCATACCTAAATTGGAATACTGCTCGGTCCTAACATCCCTATATAAAAAATAAAACATTAGACAGCTGGAAGGGATCCAAAGAAGCTTCACAGCCAAGATCAACGGGTGCAAAGAACTAAATTACTGGGAAAGGTTACGCGAACTAGACCTATATTCACTGGAAAGGAGAAGAGAGAGATACACCCTTATTTACACTTCGAAAATAATGGAGAAACTAGTCCCTAATCTTACTTTGAACCCTATAACTCCCCAAACAACGGTGGAAGGTAGAAACAGTAGACTGTGTCGTATTCCCAAATTGAAGGCGAGACAGGGAACATCCTTAACCCTGAAAGAAAATAGTTTTGCAGTGAGAGGACCAAAACTCTTTAATCAGTTGCCCAAAGACCTAAGAAACACGAAGGGAGTTGCAGTGGACATCTTCAAAAGAAGACTATACGCCGGGCTCAGAACAATCCCCGATGAGCCGGGCATACCTGGCTATGTGAGGTGAAGAGCACAAGAATCCAACTCACTACTTCACCAGGCAAACTCGAGAGGAGGGGCGACAAGCTTAACCTTTGCGAAATGAGAAATCATCGCGCGAAACCTTTGTAAGGTTGTAAGGTAAGGTATGGTATATTTAGAGAGAGAGAGAGAGAGAGAGAGAGAGAGAGAGAGAGAGAGAGAGAGAGAGAGAGAGAGAGAGAGAGATCCTTCCTCTTCTCTTAACATTCTTGGCATTTCCGTTTCTCACATGTACCCTCTTTGTGAAACAGCTAAGAGGTTAGGCATGCTGTACCAGCTCCACAGTTTCTTCACCCCCACTCAATTGCTATCTCTGTACAAGAACCTTGTACAGTATGCTTCTCATATGTGAGGTTGGCTCAATCCACACAGCTCTACTTGACTGGGTGGAATCAAAGGCTTTTCATCTCATCAATTCTCTGCCTCTTACTGGCTGTCTTCAATTCCTCTCTCTTTGCTGCAATGTTAACTCACTCTTTACTATCACTATTATAATGGGCACTGATCTTATGAACTCTAACTGTACGTTTCATCCTTTAAGGAGAGCATGCAGTACCAGACTTTCGACACATTCCTTTTCTCTGCAACTCCCTAATGCAAGGGTTAATCAGTATTTTCATTCTTTCATCTACTCTAATGGCCAACTCTCTGAACAATCTTCCTCAATCCATCTTTCCCCTGTCTATGACCTCCAATCTTTCAAATGCAGTGTTTAGTCACCTGAAAACCTTGAACCTCGATTTTGGTCCTTCTTCCTGTATGGGATGGGCATTTTGCAGGCAGTACCCCTTGGCTCCTTCTTCCAGCATAAAAACCACTGGTAAATATGCTAAAATTAATTTTTATAAAGAGACAGGGCCTACTAGTCCTTACCAGGCAAGATATTTGGATTTTATCAGAACTGCTTAAATTATACACCAGTACACATTTGAAAACTTGTCGATCGATTTTTACAAACTAGTTGCGCTGATCTAAAAAATATAGTTAGTTTTTCCCTATCACGTATGGTTTTCTGACTACAGGGTGTGTCATAAATCCCCCATTTATCCCCAAATGTGAACCATCTTATCGAGACCAACATTGGATTGCACATGCTAAACCAGTGGTTCTTAACCGGGGGGGCGCGCCCCCCTAGAAACAGGAATTTCTCTAATTGTATTTGTTATTCTCTTAACGAGAGCATGGGCTAATATTGAGAAGTTATTGAGAATGTTATTTTGATTGAAGGGGGGCGTGGAGGGAAGGACCAATTCCTAGAGGGGGCATGGTAGTAAAAAGGTTAAGAACCACTGTGCTAAACCATAAATTTTGTTGTTATAGACTACAGTAACGCTTACATAATAATGTAGGGTAAATATATATAACAACCAGTCCCGTTCCAAGCAAAATACTCTCTCCCCTCCCATCAATGGGTGGTTAACATTTGGGGACAGATGAGGTATTACAACACCCCTTGTAGCACGAAATCTTCAGGTGATAGAGTAAAACCTAATTAAAGCAGAATTAAATAGCTCCTACCTCTTGGACAAGCATATTGCTTGTTTATGAAAGAATAAAAAAATAACTGAAAGAAACAAAATATATTTACCTTCTTTACTTGCAAACATTTCAGGATTTATTCCAAAGACTTAAGACTACGAAGGTAGATCTGACTAATGTATGTGTCGGATGCCAATAAATTGTTCTCCTGCAATCTAGACCCCAAAAGTTCTGCAGAGTCCTTAGGCAGATTCAAATCCCTGACTAAGTCATTTAGTTCGACTTGGGTTAATGGTTTAGGAGGATCTCGGTCAGCTGTTGGCTGTTCATAAACATCATCATTGTCTGGATTTGGAGCTGAATCAGAATCTGAATTGGATTGATCCAGACTCTCGGGTGGGCGGGGAATAGGAACTTCTGGACCATGGGGTACCGGCCTTATTGCAGATGGAAGACTTGGGTATTGAAGGATCTCGTTATTCGTTGCATTATAACCTTTAACATTACAAGAACAGAAGTAGCAGTCGCCGGTATGGTTTCTAGGCTCGCGCCATACCAAAGGGATCCCAAATGGCCAACTTTTCTTTTTACCTTTGCTCCAATTCCTTAGTGCCGCAACACACGTAAGACAAACCTTGTGTGGAGCCCAACTTTTGTCTTGATCTCCTAATTTAATTCCAAAATAAGCATGATAAGCTCTCTTAATGAAGGTCGTTACATTTGTCCTTTGTTTTACAACAACATACCGACCACAAATATAACAAAATATGTCTGGACTATGGGTACATCCTCTAGAAGCCATTATTAAAATTTTAAAGACGTAATGTTAGAATTATCTATCTCAAAAATATGAAAAAACGAAATTAATTAAAGATAAAAAAGGTAAAAAATTACAAAACGCCCCAAAATTGTTTTGCTAATAACTTTAAAACTGTGGGTGATAGAAAACAACTGGTAGCATTTTTGAATTCAGCGCAGCGAACTGCTTCAGAATCATAACTCAAAATAAAGAAATCGATTTTCATGCAGACCGATGTTATTGTTTGATTGCATAAATAAGTTAGGCAGAGCTACATATAATCAAGTTTAGGCACATTTTTATATACAATATATAGTACTGTATAAAATAGCTAGCCTAGATTATGAGAACGTTAACGGATATATATATATCTGTAGCGGATCGACAAGAAATAGACTAACAAATAGACAGACAAATTCTTCTTTCCACGCCTTCATCAAACATTATTCGAAAAACACACGTGGGCAAAGAATCAAACAATGGAAACGTCTGTTTCTTCCCAAAGGGCGCGAACGCAAGCTCTTCAACAAAAGGACGCGCGGACAAGGCGTCTTAAGATTTGGCGCGAAGTCCTACGTCACAGGAACTACGTATAAAAGCGAGCTTCCACTCTCACTCATTCTCACTCACACAGACACTCGCTTTCTACCTCGTCGAGCAGATCTCATCACGTCAACCGCCCTCCGGCTTCCCGCCGGAGGAGCGGCCTGCTTCTTCCTTCAAGGCCTACGATTTATCATCAAGTAAGACCTTCTACAGACCGCCTGCAGAAGCAATCCTTCGAAGCCCAACCAGAATCACTTCGGGCCTACGGTTTACAAGGTCAGCCTTCAAGTTTCTCTACCATCCTCGAGATATATTCAGCACCTCAGGCCTACGCCTGCAAGATCATTTTTAGGCAATCCTGCACCTCGAGAAGTAACATCACCTCAGGCCTACGTTTTACGAAGCCTACATCAAGCATCTCCATCATCTCGAGAGGCTTAACGGACAACGACAACTCGAGCCTACGGTAATAGGTTCCTCTTCAATCCGCCTTCAACGGAGTTTACATAGTCCCGGTTAAGATAAGTACATCCTATTCTAAGTACTCTTGTGGAGCTTACATTAGCCTACCGCCAAACGGTAGGCTATACTCCCAAAGTGAGTAATTAAACGTTCCAATTGACTCTCGTTAAAAGACGCAATAGGCCTATTTTCCCAAGTCAAGTGTCATTCCGAAAATCATAACTTCGCGTATCATTGTGTGTTATTGTGTTCATTTATATGTTTATGTGATAACTTAATTTCTCTTACTGCAAGCCTAATTCATTTACAGTGTATATTCCCTCAACTATCATTAGGCCTATCCAATAATGCATGTCATTAACTTCCATTATTATGGGGCCACATCATTTATTCTGTGTCATTACTTGGCCCATTCAATCATCTAGCCTACTTAATCAGAGTGTCATGTTTTCCATTCAATGTACCAAACGCACGTGCATTCTTTATATCATTTACTAGGCCCATTCAATGTTCTATGTTGCATGCCATTTACATACCATCAATGAGTATATTACTTATTACGTGTCAATTAAGCTATTAACATTTCATCTTATTAGTTAAGTCTATGTCATAAGCATAACGTAAAGGCTATCAAACAATCACTGTCAATTCTTTGTTAATCACGGTGAATAAATAATATCTTTATTTTTCATAATAAAATACAACTATAAGGTGTCTTTTATAACTTTAATATTAATTTGCTTGGGCGTAATCCAAGCTGGCGACCCTCGCTGTCACCCCGACCGGTCGCTTCCAATAGTATGGTGGGCCTACTCCATTAGCTACTTTTCAATTGGTGATACTTTACATCGTAAATTAGTAACCCAGCCTTTCATTAATAAACAATCAGTCATTGCATCAATTAATCATTAGCATACAATCAGATCATTATCACCTTAAACGGCTAAAACTAGGTCCACTATATATATACAGGGTGTCCCATAAGTGCTGCATCATAGGAAAAATAATAAAAAAAGGCAAAACCATTGTTTTCAATACACAAATTCAGACGTGATACCCAATCAGCAAGCACACGGTGAATGATGACAGAAGTAGTAGTGTTACATGCCCCAATAATGCGCTGCCGCAAATGTTCAACACTCCTAATTTTCTCTGCGTATACCAGCGCTTTCAAGTGGCCCCAGAGATAAAAATCTAGCGGAGTGAGATCCGGGCTTCTAGCTGGCCATTCCACAGGCCCTCGACGTCCTATCCAATGACCAGGGAATTGTTGGTACAGGTATTCCCTTACTTGGGTGCTGTAATGTGCAGGAGCGCCGTCTTGCTGGAACCATGTTGGGAAATTTCCTTCTTCGTTCAAGACACTGGGAAATGCTTCTTCCTTGAGCATACGTAGGTAGGTGCCTCCAGTGACATGTTCATCGAAAAAGAGGGGGCCTATGATGCGATCCTTCCAAATGCCACACCATACCATCACCCGAGATGCACCTTGTTACTTTGAAGAGGTATACCAGTGAGGGTTGTTTTGAGACCGGTAGCGGGTGTTCTGTCGATTTACCTCACCATTTCCATAAAAAACAGCCTCATCACTGAACAGAATGGTGGACGGGAAATTGGCATCCCGAGCATATTGTACCGTAGCCCATTCACAAAATTCCATCCGCCGGTCGGGATCATCTTCGCTTAATTTCTGTAGGATCTGAAGTTTATATGGATGCCATTTGTGAGCCTGAAGAATGCGATGGATGCTACTTTTCGACACTCCTGTCTCGGCTGATAATTATAATCGCCGAAGAGACTTATTGGGACTTCTGTTAAAATGAGTCAGGATAGCAGTCGCTGTATCATCGTCAGTGGACCTCCTTGAAGGTCCACTGCGTGGTTTATCTTCTATGGATCCTGTTTCCTTAAACTTTGCAAAAAGTCTGCTAACACAACTCTGTGTTATTGGCTCGCGGTCTGGATGCAGTCTGTTAAATTCAGCAGCGGCCTCTCTTTGACTCCGATTTCCTATGAGTAGAATTATCTGGATTCGTTCTTGCTTGTTCACAGACATTATGGCCTGTAGAAAGAGAAAAATATGAATTATGGTTTGTAGAAATAGAAAAATATGAATTTTTCCTATGATGCCGGACTTATGGGACACCCTGTATATATATATGCCTTCCGACCTTTCAAACGTTCCGCGCGATGATTCCTCATTTCACGAAGGTCAAGCTTGTCGCCACTCCTCTTGAGTTGGCCTGGTGAAGTAGTGAGTTTGTTTCTTTTACTCTCCACCTCACAGAGCCACGTACGGCCGGCTCATCGGGGGTTGTTCTGAGCCATGCGTCTGATCTTCTTTTGAAGATGTCCACTGCAACACCATTCGTGTTTCTTAGGTCTTTGGGCAGCTGATTAAACAGTTTTGGTCCTCTCACAACAAAACTATTTTCTTTCAGGGTTAAGGATGTTCCCTCTCTAGCCTTTAATTTGGAAACACGACACAGTCTTCCTTTTCTACTTTCCACCGTTGTTTGGGGAGTTACAGGGTTCAGAGTAAGATTAGGGTTAGTTTCTCCATTATTTTCGAAGTGTAAATAAGGGTGTATCTCTCTCTTCTCCTTTCCATTCAATATGGATTTAATTCGCGGAACCTTTTCCAGTAGTTTAGTCCTTTGCACCCCTTTGATCTTGGCTGTGAAGCTTCTCTGAATCCTTTCTAGTTGTCTAATGTCTTCTTTTTTATATGGGCATGTTAGGACCGAGTAGTATTCCAATTTGGGTGTGATCAGAGTTTTCAATAAAGGAATCATTATATTCCTATCCCTTCGTTTAAAGGTTTTCATATCTGCCCAGTTACTTTCTTTTCTCTGTTTACTGCTACCTTATTTTGTGTTTCAAATTTCGTATTATTAGTCATTACAACCCCTAATTCTTTTGCTTTTGAATTTCTCTGAATTTCCTGTCCATTTGGGGTGTAATATTCCATGGATTTTAGGTCTTCTCTTTTTTACTACTGTAACAGCTGAAATTTCTCAGTGTTAAACTTCATATTGTTGTCTTCCGTCCACTTGTACAGTAGATTCTGTTCATGTCTGTTTGTGTTGATCCTATATCTTCTGGGTTTCTTATTTTTCTACTGATCTTTGTGTCATCGGCAAAGGAAGATACTGTGCTGTCTCTGGTAACGTCCTCATCTACGTCAGTTAGCATGATTATGAAGAGTAGTGAAGCTCATACTGTTCCTTGTGGTACTGAGCTGAGGACCGCTGATTCTGAAGAAGATACTCCTTGTACTGTAACGACTTGCCGCCGCTCACTAAGGAAATTATATATCCATTTCCCTACTTTTCCTGTTATTCCCATATATTTCAGTTTATGTATTATGATTCCGTGGTCACACTTGTCGAACGCTTTGGCAAAGTCTATGTATAGTACATCATATTTTCATTACTTTCCAGTACATCAATAATGTTGTAGTGTTCCATTCATTAGTTGTGATAGGCATGATCTGCCTGACCGGAAAACATGTTGGTTGTCATTTAATTTTTTCTGAGTTTCCAAAAAGCTGTAGGTTTTCTGTCTAACCATGCTTTCAAATATTTTAGTTAAATGAGATGTAAGCGACACTGGCCTATAGTTTTTAGCCTCAGATCGATCTCCTCCTTTATATATTGAGACTATGTTCGCGCTCTTCAGGATGCCCGGTATTTCTCCAGTGTCTAGCGATCGTCTCCATATCCAATATAGGGGCTCAGCGATTGCATTCTTGCAGTTTTTGATCACTGTGGCCTTCCATTTGTTCGGTCCTGCCACTGAGTGTGCTTTTAGTTTCCCTATAGCTTGTGTAATATCATCTGTCGTAAAGTCGAAGTCCGTTATACTTTCCCCTTGTACTTCTTCAAAGAACGCGTTTCTATCGCATATCAGTTTGTCAGTTTTTGAGATACTGAAAGATGATTTGTACTGATCTCTTAATATTTCAGATACTTCTGTTAGATCATCAGACAAAGCACTGTCTTCGTTTTTCAAAGGTCCAATAGTCGCTTGGTTTTTCGACTTCCTTTTTACAAAATTATAGAAGTAATATGAGTTAACCTTTATCACCTCTATAGCGTCGCCGCCTTCTTTTTCTATATGCTTCTCAATTAGTTCCTGTATGACGCAATCGATACTCTGCAGTTTATCATTTAATATTTTTCTGATGTTGTTATCTTTACAGTTACTTAATTTTCCAGTCACTCTTTTTCGCTTTCGGAACAATGACCTCTTTTGTCTCTCGAACCTGTTTCTCTTTCCCTTTGTTGTATTTTTGGGACATGTCTTTCCACAATTTCCAGCGTCTTCTCCTCTAAGGTCGTTAGCATCTCTTCCGTTGTCTTGGCCTCGAAGATGGATTTCGAATCTGTTACTTCCATGCTGGATGCAACATCTTCCCAGTATATAACTTTGGAGTGAAAATTAAAAACTTCGAATTTGCTTCTTTCTGTTGTTCGTGTTCTTTCCTGTCTTGTTGCTTTTATATTGGTTGTTATTTCAATAATGTTGTAATCCGATATTATAGTTGGAGATATTTCTATATTTCTACGTTATCTGTTGCTGTTGTTTGTGAGTACTAAATCTAGGCAGTTTTTTTTCATTTTTTCTGTTATTTCTTGTGTTAACATAAATTCATCAGCTAGAGCTAGTAGCAGTTTTACCTGCTCCTGGGCCTCCCGTGTGCCTCCCTTTTCCTGGTGTACACATATATTTTTTCCTATCTTTTTATATTTTATGAATGGAAAATTAAAATCACCACAGAGAAAAATATTTGGGGTTGGAGAGTATAGATCTTTTACTCATTTTCTTATAGTGGGGCGGCATAGCTGCCATATCGACGTGAATTGTTCATTTTTTGATACAAGCATGAAAATTGGCACAGAGATAGCTAAATAGATTGTAAAAAGATTTGGATATGGAGGCATCACGAAATTTTATTATTTTCAAGATGGCGGCCAAGATGGCGGCCGAAAAATTGAAAAATATCAAAATGCTCTTAGAGTATCAACTTTGGTCTCAAATTGAAGCTTACAGTCAGAGGAGTAACATCTAACTTATAAGTGATAGTGGGAATATTGATATTTAAATCTATAAAATAGGTTCATTGAAAAAATTGAAAAAATTAAAAAATATCAAAAATGCTCTTTGGTCTCAGATTGAAGCTCACAGTCAGTAGTTTTTTTTTATCTGACAGTGCTAAATTTAGTGCTTTATTTTTTATTATTATAAGTGAATTTAGCTGATATCTCTCTCTCTCTCTCTCTCTCTCTCTCTCTCTCTCTCTCTCTCTCTCTCTCTCTCTCTCTATATATATATATATATATATATATATATATATATATATATATATATATATATTGGCGATACTGGTAATGGCGGCCGAAAAATTGAAAAATATCAAATGCTCTTAGAGTATCAACTTTGATCTCAAATTGAAGGTTACATTCAGAGGAGTAACATCTACTTTATAAGTGATAGTGAGAATATTGATATTTCAATCTATAAAATAGGTTTATAGAAAACATTGAAAAATATCAAAATGCTCGTAGAGTATCGACTTTGGGCCTAAATTGAATTGATTGATATTTTATTTACACAAGAACAACAACACATAACTACATGCTACGTATCACTACTGAGAAGAACAATTCCCTTCAAACGCACATAAGGCCGTACATGGAAGTTCAGCCTTTCTGCAGGTGCAGCGCTTCATACATCCTTTTGTGCACTTGCATGAAACCAGCTCTTGACAGGCCTTTGATGCCTCGGATAGGTTCGTCCAGTGTGGTTCGTACAGGCGGTCACCAGTCTTGGTCCATCCCCAGTTAGTGGGGCAAGGGAGATCTGGATTTGGTAGAAGTGTCTGTCCCCACACATGACCTCCCTGGTAGGTCGCCCTCTTCACATGCTGTTCTAGAGCTGCCCTTGTTGGTGGAATTAACTGCACGTTGTTGTTCTTTGCAAACATCTTCTGTCGAGCTATATGTATGTCAGAGCTGGTGCTTGTTCGGTCGTACAAGAGGATGACGAACCTTTCGATGGTAGACATGACACATTCTGGTACAGTAATTGGTGCTGAAGAGACCTTCAGCAGCGCAGCTGTTAATTCCGGAAACACAGCCCAGATAGTCCAGGCAGTCTTCTTACCATGCCCAGTAAAGCTGGACACGGTGTTGCACCCACTCAGAGCGTGAAACATTGGCAATGCCTGAGCCTTCTGTCGACCAAGCCCAGCTGCTATTTCGTCTGCTGACAAGTACCGAAATCCCTTTCCAGTTCCGAATGCCAGCCAGAGTTCATCTCCAGGTTGCAGCTCCGGTACCACAGACACGGCCAACACCACAACGTCTATGTCAACCGTCCGAAGCATGATCTTGCCGGTAGCCATGCTGTGCAGCATGTGACACATGCAGCAACATGCGAGTGTCGGCTTCATGGTGGCATGGAGCGAGTGAGGCCAGATCATCCAGTGGCGGCTTACTGAGGACTCTCTCTCCATCGGTGATGATTAGCTGTTTGCCCTCCATGTTGAACCACCGGAGGGCAGCTTCAGACAGGAACCTAAACAACTCCGTCTTGTTGCAGTCCACACGGAGGAAACTTGGCCAATTTCTGGGTATGGCAGTTGCAGCTACAACACGTCTGCGCACTCCTTGTCCTCGTTTTGTTCTTGCCATGCCTTTCAGCGAATCCTGCTTGTAAGTGTCCCACACTAGATCCAGGCGTGTCACTTGCTGCCGTTTTGTGGACAGGTAGGGAATGAATATCTGACTAGCATACTCATCAAAGTTCTTTGCAGCACCGGACTTCAACATGTGAATTATGGCAGCCCCATTAATAACTATACAGGTTGTAACAGGAGCGTCAGCATGGACTTCAGATAGGTTTTCTAGGCATTGACGTAGGTCACTCTTAGTACCTAAGCGCAGGCTACCATCATCAGAGAGTGCTGGAGGGCATGCTTGGATCTCATGGCGAAAGAACTCCTCTAGGTTCCCGTCCCTGGTTTGGCAACCAATGTACAGCCGCGAAAAGAGTCCGACGTTATGTTTCAGACACACCAGTTGGTGCTTCCCTTTACTTGCTGTCTTCGGCCTGGGGTTGACAAAAACGTTCAGCTTGTTGCGAAGTATGATGTCATCAATGGGCTTCGTTCTTTCTACCAGACGCTCTCTGGTGAAGGTTTTGAACTGCTCCTTGCCAATCATCTTCACCTTCTGGACAGCATCGACCGCTGCAGAACCTGCAATTTCCTTGGAGTCGAGAACAATCAGGTCGACGCTTTCTTCCTCGAATGGGTTGCCAAGATCTTCTATCACATTAACAAGGGAGATGACATCCTTGGTAAATGCGGTCTGCACACTGGCTGTCTGATCGTAGTGCCGTGTGTCAATTTGCATTCCCCTGTGCTGGTGCCCATCTTGGAACTCTTGTATTACCGCGGCGATTTCTGGTCCAGCAATCATCCAACGCCGAAGAGCACTTGGGTTGTCCGTAAGGCCAACAGCTCCACCGTCCCCTTTAATTAGGGCGTTGTTCTGCTCATGTGCTTGGTCAATTGGGATTGAATAGAACACTTTCTGGGTCTTCTGAACCGTGAAGCTGCCAGCCGTGAATTTTGCGGCCACATCTGGGTGCTTTGTTGAAAGTTCAGCCATGTCTTTCAGGTGAACTGGGATCCACCTAGCGTAGTTGGTGCGATCCAGAGCGTGGAACAAGGGGGCGAGTTCAGTCAGGGCGTCGAGATACATGGTGAATGATGCCTGCCGTAGAGAACGCACGTAGACGAGTATCAGAAGCTCTATTTCCAGCACGGTTGCTCAATACTGAAATTGAGGATATGCATGTGTTCTGTTATGGCACCAGTCTTCAAAGTTTTCTGTCTTCCCTGCCTCAGCTGGATGTATCTGACAGCTTCTGTCGTATGCTCGTTTTTGTAAGATGTATAGTGCAGATGCGGTTACCTGGTGTGCTCGTCTTGTACGCGTGATGTGGGCTGCGTGCAAGAACGAATCAGCTGTCCCTGGTGATGCGATCTCGGCTTGCACTAATGCATGAACCCAACCACTTCCTTGCAGCCAGTCACCCACCATCTTCAGGGCTGCCAACTCGATGTGGAGACCACCAAACATCACCACTAGTTTGTCTTCCCCGTAGCTCTCTGGCCACTTCCACTGAATCTGCTTGGCCAAGGCAAACAGGGGTTGGTCGACGGTGATTACTGGTGTCTGCCCTGGATTAACATGTTCAATACATTTTCGCACAACGTCCACTGAATATCGGATCATGGCGGTTGTGTGTGCTCTCTCAAGGAAGAGTGGGAGCAAAGAAGTGGGGCATATAACTTCAGCTCCTGATGGCTGACGGCTGGCGTGAAAGGCAACCCAAGACATGTTTTCCTCTACGCCAGACCTTTCAAGTGCCTGTCTGACGTAGTCTAGCCACAGGTATTCAGTCTTTCTCCGTTATAATGTTATAATGTTATAATGTTTCAGACCAACAAAGACCCTAGGATCCACTCATGGCTGGTCTACCTAACTGTGTTCGTAATCGTGTATTGTGTATGTCCTCCGTGGTGGCGGAGGGGACCTACAATTTTACGTGGGTTCCGAACCACAAGAACATAAGAAACTTATTTAAAAACTGCCGGTAAATTGGCAACGACCAATTTTTACGAAACTAAATAATTATCAATTTAAAAATAATTAATTATCGGTTTAAAACTAAAGATAGAATCTCTCGGTCCAGAGGAGCAAGTCATAATAGACTACTATCCACAAATATGTTACATTCTATATCTATTTATAACGGACATGCAAATATATCAGATCCAAAGAATCCAGTCAATTTCATTACGGTATCCATCAAGTCACGGTCCATATCGATTGCGGACCAAGTCAAAATTTACAACCATATATTATCAATTTAAAAATAATTAATTATCGATTTAAAACTAAAGATAGAATCTCTCGATCCAGAGGATCAAGTCATAATAGACTACTATCCACAAATATGTTACACTCTATATCTATTATATAACGGACATGCAAATATATCAGATCCAAAGAATCCAGTCAATTTCATTACGGTATCCATCAAGTCACGGTTCATATCGATTGCGGACCAAGTCAAATTTACAACCATATACATTACAATATATACACTTACGAGGAAAAGTGTAGGTGTGGCTGTAAAGACTGTACAGTAATGTAGAAATGTGTGTGCACCCATTATGGGTCTCCCATTTAAAGGTGTTTGTGGGGCAAGTGAAGATCATGAGTTTTTCAATACCTCACAGTACTATGGGGGGCACCGCTCGGCAGAGGAATCTCTTTAAATGGGGTGTGTAAGGACAGAGAGTATCCCCTAACCCAAGACGCTGCCTCCCTATATCCCACAACACTTGTGTTGAGCTGTGGGATCTATCCCCACAAAGCCTTAATTTTACTACCTTAAACTATACCCTTTCTATCAACATGCGCGTCCAATCGATTCTTAAACATGTTTATAGACGTGCTACTAATTACTTCTACCGGCAAACTATTCCAGCTATTTACTATTCTATGCGTAAAAAAGTTTTTCGCAACTGCTGTCTCGAACCTTCTACTTGTCAACTTACACCCGTTATTTCTAGTCCTATTATATTGAGATATTTCGAAAAAGCTATCTCTATCTACGTTATCAAACCCATTCATAATTTTGAAAACCTGGATTAGATCACCCCTTAACCTCCTAGTCTCGAGTGTAGTCAATTTTAACTCTTTAAGCCTATCCTCGTACGACTTTGACCTAAGAGACGGAATCATCTTAGTTGCTCGTCTTTGAACTCTTTCGATTTTGTCTATATCTTTGCGCATATGCGGATTCCAAAATTGGACCGCGTACTCCAAATGGGGTCTAACTAATGATTTATAAAGAGGAACTATAATATCGCGCGATTTGTACTCAAAATTTCGAGCTATAAAACCTAACACTTTGTTCGCCTTATTGACCGCCGCTGTACTTTGTTTCGCTACTTTTAAATCACCAGTGACTATAACTCCTAAATCTTTTTCCTGCTCTACGCTTGTTAAATCTTTCCCTGACATACTATACGCAAAATTACCGTTACGCGAACCTATATGCATAATTTTGCACTTATCCACGTTAAATCTCATTTGCCATGTGACTGACCAATCAACGATTTTATTCAGATCTTCCTGAATTTTACCTCTATCTTCGTCATTAATCGCCCTACCACCCAGCTTCGTGTCATCCGCAAACTTTGAAACTGTACTGACTAGGCCGACATCTAAATCGTTAATATATATAAGAAAAAGCAAGGGGCCCAATACAGAACCCTGAGGAACGCCACTCGCTACATTAGCCCAACACGACTCCGCTCCATCAACGACCACCCTCTGTTTCCTGCCTCGCAACCATTCTTCTAGCCAATTTATTACTACACCCCTGATTCCATGAGCCTTAGTTTTTTCAATCAGTCTTTTGTGCGGCACGGTGTCAAACGCTTTTTGAAAATCTAAATACACTACATCAACCGCCCGATGTCTATCGTAAACGTTAACCACGCTTTGGAAAAATTCTAAAAGATTAGTTAAGCAAGATTTGTTTCGCCTAAAACCGTGCTGCGTATTTCTAACCAGATTATGCACTTCTAAGTGTTCGACTATACGATCCCTAATTATTGATTCCAGTAGCTTACCTACAACAGACGTTAAACTGATTGGCCTATAATTTCCCGCCGCACCTTTATCGCCTTTCTTAAAGATAGGTGTTACGTTTGCTAACTTGAAATTATCTGGTACGCACCCCTCAGAAATAGACGCATTAAAAATCTTTGTTAGCGGCACAACAATGCTATCTTTTAATTCTTTTAGTTGTATGGGATATATGGAATCCGGACCCGGTGATTTACGCGTTTTCATTTTATCAATATAGCGCATTACTTCCCCTTCACTAACGACAATATTATCCAAAATATTACCATTATCAAAAGGTATTATGTCTATGACCGTAGGGATATTCGTTACATCTTCTATAGTAAAAACTGACGTAAAAAATTCGTTTAGCAAGGTAGCCATTTCCTTGTTTTCAGAGACTAGATCTCCATTTCCATTTTTTAATGGACCTAAGACACTTTTTACTGGATTTCTATTATTGACGTATTGAAAGAATCGCTTGGGGTTTTCTTTACCGTCACGAGCTATGGAGATTTCAAATTCGCGTTTTGACTTTTTTATTACACTTTTAGCTTCACGCCTTAGAGATATGTAGTTGTTTCGTAACAACAGATTATCTTTATCGCACTTGTATAGCCTATAAGCCCTCTCTCTACTCTTTATAATGTCTCCTACTCTAGAAGTAAACCACAAGGGCTTGTTGTTTACTTTCGCACGCTTAATTTTGTACGGTACACATTCCTCATTTATAGTCCTAAATACCGTTACGAACGATTCCCACATTAGTTTTGCGTTGGAGTTCCCCATTACGTTTTCCCAATTGACGTGTGAAAATTTATTTCGAAATTTACTAAAGTCTGCGTGCTGGAAGCTAGGAATTTTAGTCGAGTTAGTTGGTTTCGAGTGACTTACTGAGAGGACAAACTCTACCATATTGTGATCGCTATTGCTCAACGGTTCTATTACTTGAAGATCAGTAATTAGCCTATCATCCGTAGTTATTACTAAATCTAAAATACTGTCCAACCTCGTAGGTTCCCCAACCTTTTGAATAAGAAAGCTATCCTCGAGAAAATTAACTAAACGATTACCTTCCGCGTCTCCCTGCATTGTATCGTAATTCACGTTGGCGCAATTAAAGTCACCCATAACTAAAGCCTGCTCACTACCGATTATTCTCTTTAGTTCACGATATAACGCTTCGTCCGTAGCAGCTGTTTGATTTGGGGGCCTATATATAACCGCAACAAGAAGTTTGAAATCGTTCAATTTAAGTTCTGCTATAGTCGAATCTATCGGTTCTGGAATTGAGTGCTTTACTTCTATAACGTTCGCAATATTATCTTTGATATACAACATAACACCGCCTCCTCGCCTACCTATTCTGTTTTTAACAAAAAGTCTATAACCTTTAATTTGATACTCCCCTACAAAGTCACGTGTTTCAGTGCTAAGCCACGATTCATTTATCGCAATTAAATCATAGTCTTTACAAGCAATTAAAGAAAAAAATTCGTTTATTTTATTTCGTAGGCTACGAGCATTTAAGGATAGAACCTTCAAATTGTTTGTAATTGCGACACCTTCGCGAGCGCGGGGGAAATTTGTGGAATTTACGCTGGGACCGTTCGGCTTACGGCAGCCTGAAAAGAAGAGACAGTATTATGAAATAGTCTTCCTAAACGCGCAGCTCCAACTTCATTAAGATGAAGTCCATCTTCGAGGAACAAGTCCCTCCTGCCGTAGAAACTGTTCCAAAAATTAGCAAAATGCACTCCTTCCTGTTGGCAAAGAGACTTTAGGTTATTGTTAATATAGGTCGCCTTGCTGTAGAAATCGCTTCGTTCGAATTTAACGGCGCCTACGACGAGGGTTTCTCCCACAGAATTCCTCGAGCTGCCCTCGAACAATGGAATCACCAACGAGTCGTATTTCCGGTTCATCAGTATCTTCGAACCCTAAAACAGAAAACTTATTGCTTGTTATTACTGGTAGACAAGGCTTTACTTTTCTCAATGGGGCTCCATTTCGCACTCGAACGAAGGGTTGGGAACTAGGGGAAGAGAGAGGGCTATTAGTACTATTTATATTATTATTAGAAACTGAGGCAGGAGGGGTCGTAACTGGAGTCTCAAGGGATTCTAATTTTGCCGTCAGGAGCATCACGCTTTCTTCAAGTCTCACCCTGGCCTGCCTCTCACGGTCTAATTCGTTCCTCAGCACTTCCATGCTTGAGCACCACCTGCAAACTAACTGATCATTATTATTAGCCATTGTAAACGCGTAAGCAGCAAATTTCCCTTCACAGCGACTGCAAGTACTTGACGGGGGTGCCATGCTTTTAATTAGTTAAACAACAAAAAACAAAAAGAAAAAAAAAAAACGAGCGTTTGGAAATTAATAAATTACAACGTAGGTCCACCGCGTCCTTGAAACGCAGAAACAGGATCTTGTAACACAAATTTATTACTAAATTAATATAGAATTAAGCTACCGACGAAAGAAATGTTAAAGAAAAAGTATTAAATGGAACTTATCTGGTCGTTGTTTACTGACTTAATCCTTTTTTTCCCACGGTAGGTGACCCTTTTGGAGGTCAGGTAGTGTGCCTTCTCGGCACAGAGACACCACATCAGCAGGTGGGATAGTTTGATTTGTAATGGTGCTGGTGACAGTTGGAATGTTAGTATATTTGTACGGCAAGTTTATGACGATCTTATCGCTTGCTTTACCGGACCCTTCTGCGATGACGATACTCCGATTAACCCCTTCGCCAGTGAAGGATGGATGCTGGAATAGGGAGATAGAAGTACCATGGAAGGACTCCTTAGCTGTTGTTGAACTTGGATTGTGATCTATGTCGTCGACAGCAGCAGTTGTGAACACACTGCCGCGCATCTTTGGAGGGCAAAGTACTTGCTCTCGTTGGAACTGCTGGCAGACGTTGTCTCCCATCTGTGCTGAGATTCGGAGAACATGGTCATATGAGATGCTAATCCCATAGTGAAAAAGCCTGGCAACCAATTCCCTGTTGCGTGTGTGAGCATGAACCATCAACCCTAGGTAGGTGGGAAAAGGTGTCTCCTGAGAGGGTATGTGCCGGACATTGACAGAGGCTGTTATCCCAGGCGTCCGATTATGCGTGTTCTGTAATACTGGCACCATCCAAGACCATTCTCATCAAGCAAAGTAGTAGTTGCGGTTCAGATTCTTCTTGACATCCTTCAGCGAAAGCAGTGAAGGGCTTTGATTCTTGAAACATTTGGCGGTGGACCATCTGTGCTGCACGAGCAAGGCACACCGCATCTCTGTCACTGTCTAACTCGCAGGATTTAGCAATCGCACAACCAACATCGTCATTAAATGCCAGAAGGACATCTCTTCCTTTCTTGTGGGTACTCATGTCTGGGAACTCTGACAGGAGTCGTTCTTTCAGTCGTGTCGTGTTAACTCTGCCATCTACTTTGACTCCTACCTGCTCCAATATAGCAGTGTAGCGGCGAGCAATATTAACCAGTTTGAACACCGGTGCTGTCGCCCCAAGACGTGTTTCTTCGATGTATAGAACCAAATCGGCGAAGATAGTAGTGGCTATTTCCCTCTCGCGAGTAGTTTCTTTAGATTCGGCAGCCTTTGCCTTCCTTGCTCGATTGTACAAACCTACTAAACATTTGGCATGGTACTTATTCTCCAGAGCCTCCAGAGCCTTCCGGCTGTCTAGCTGGAAAGTTGATACTGCGCAGAATCCTTCTGCGCTAGCTGCTTGTCTGCAAAAAAAGCACACTGCTTCTTGGACGCCCTTCTCAGAAACTACGAATTCCGACCTCATGTGCTTGTATACACCTGTTTCGTCTCCATCTTGGCAATGACCGTCTGTTTCCAGTTTTCGTTTTTCTGCTCTCTTCAGCATAGTGTTGTTCAATTTGAGCTGGCATTTCTTGTGATACTGTGCATTGTGTGCAACCATGGCGGCTTCAATGCCGCACCCATCATCCAGTCTCTCTATCTTCAGTGTCTGTGGAAGTTGACCCAGTTCGCTGAATTTCACTAGGTTTTCTGCCAGTGAAGTGAAGTTTATAAGTAATAGAGCCCACCGAGCTAATAATAGGGCGCATAGGGTTGTCAGGTTTGTGGGTTTTAATAAGACCGTAAAGGTAGGGCAGAGCAGGTGAAGTGGACATGAAAAGCGGAATTAAGTCCCCTCCATTAAGTTTACTTTAGAAGTGGAACAAGACAATTCAATCCCATTTTTGGATGTGCGTGTACATAGGGAAAGCCCAGGTTTTAAGTTTAGTATCTATCGGAAAACAACAAACAATTTGTCCTACGTACACTTTTACTCGGGACATGACACCCCCACTAAGAAGGCCATTTTTTCATCAATGTTTCTCCGCGCCCTTAGGATCGCCAGTCCAGAATACATCGATGCCGAATTGGAAAAAATCAACGGTATTGGAAGTGATTTGTGTTATCCATCTGCGTTTATGGAATCTTGTCTCAACAAGGCAAAACGAACTTTCTATCTTGTCAATAATAACACTCGTACTTTGTCAAAAAATATTTTAGTACTTCCATTTTTCCCGGGCTTTTTAGGCATTGCTAATGTACTTAACTTTTGGATATTAATGTAGTATTTTCATATAACAATATTGTGAAAAATATCATAGTAAAAAATAGCCCTACCAATAATTCAGGCATTATCTATAAAATTGGTTGTAAACAATGTGATTCCTTTTACATAGGTCAGACGGGAAAGGATTTGCACACACGTATAAAACAGCATCAATATTCCGTTAGAACAGGACAGTTGTCCAGTGCCCTTTTTGTCCATTTGTCAGAGTTAGCCCACTGTATTGATTGGAATAATGCTTCAGTTTAATTCCATTCTAGCAACATTGTTAATAGAAATATTCTTGAGTCTGCCATTATCCAACTTTCAAATAACTTCAACATAAGCAAAGGTCTTTTTCAACTCGATCCTGTTATTTTGAATTCCTTCCAAACAGATTTAGATAAGAAGGGTAGAACACTAAATCTTTGGTAAACTTGTCTGCTACTTTATTAACTTTTAATTTGCATTTTATTTTATATATATCGAAACCTGACCATAGGCAGAGTGTTAAAACCCGGGCAGTTTTCCAATATAAATTTGTATTTTTATAATCCATTTGATCTTGTGCTAAAAATCGATATTATTCCTTACAAATCTGTACGCCTCACTGATAATCCTTTAATTTTTAATTTTAATTTTTATTTTTACTTCTCTGTTTATTGCATATATATATATATATATATATATATATATATATATATATATATATGTGTATGTATGGATATGTATGTATATATGTATGTGTGTGTGTATGTATGTATGTATGTGATTTATTTTTCTTTTTTTTTTCTTTCTGTAACCTATATATAGGCTGTTACCCTTTTATGTACTTCAGTGTTCCTGAGGATGTCATTAGACGAAAGCGCTTGAGCACCATTTTGTGTTTCCTTTCCTTCGTGGTTTTATTCATCATAAATATTTTTCACGTGTTACTTTCGTGAAATAATTTTCATATATATATATATATAATATATAAGAAGAGAGAGAGAGAGAGAGAGAGAGAGAGAGAGATCAGCTAAATTCACTTATAATAATAAAAAATAAAGCACTAAATTTAGCACTGTCAGATAAAAAAAACTACTGACTGTAAGCTTCAATTTAAGACCAAAGTTGATACTCTAAAAGCATTTTGATATTTTTCAATTTTTTCAATTTTTTCAATAAACCTATTTTATAGATTGAAATATCAATATTCCCACTATCAATTATAGGGTGATGTTACTCCTCTGACTGTAAGCTTCAATTTGAGACCAAAGTTGATACTCTAAGAGCATTTTGATATTTTTATATTTTTCGGCCGCCATCTTGGCCGCCATCTTGAAAATAACAAAATTTCGTGATGCCTTCATATCCAAATCTTTTTACAATCTATTTATCTATCTCTGCGCCACTTTTCATGCTTGTATCAAAAACGAACAATTCGATTGCTATGCCGCCCCACTATACCTCTGTAATGGAATCTGAGAATTTTGAGGTTGGCGTGTTCGGGGGTCTGTACATTACAATTAGTACTATACTAGAAAAAGGTCGGCGCTAGGCGCCGATTTTGCTCGATCTGCGGTGCTTCGGCTGGATTGTGGGCCTACGGCGTATTTTATTTTGAACATCAGTAGCCCTTTATCTGGATATCATTCCTATTCCTCTCACCTTGGGCCTCAGTAATTGGGGTGCCTGCGGCCTTCCAGTTACTGGCAAACCAATTATTCATTCAATAAAACTACAGAAAAGAACGCAGTCATGAAAATCTAAAGCTTCACAAATCTTAATACAATGAGCTCGGATTTGAAGTTTAAGATTTTCATGACTGCGTTCATTTCTATAGTTTTATTGACCAAATAACTGAACCGACAGTAATTGGGGGGGCGGGCCCTGCGGCCCGCCAAATCATAGTTTTCATTGTTTTGAGTGCATCAATAGCGTTGCCGGGTGGATGTTGAACGCTATATATATATTATATATATATATATATGCCCGGTTAGGTTAATTGAATGCCAAGTTAGGTCAACTGAATGCCCGATTAGGTTAATTAAGTGGCCGGTTAGGTCAACTGAATGCCCGATTAGATTAATTGAATGCCCGGGTACGTTAATTGAATGCCCGGTTAGGTTAATTGTACACCCTTGACGATTGCTTAGGTTAAGTCATGATTTTTCGTTAAAGCCAACAAAAATATCATGACTTAACCTAACCAATCGTCAAGGGCGTACAGATGACCTAACCTGGCATTCAATGAACCTAACCGGGTATTCAATAATTTTACCATAGGTTTCGTAATGATCTTGATGACGTCATTTAATGTTTTAAAATTAATTATTTAATTTATTAACACCCACGTGCACAACCTCGGGACCTAATCAATATGTGTGTGAAGTTTCATGTTTGTAACTGCTTCCATTTTGGAGTTATGGCTGATATCTGGAACACACACACACACACACACACACACATACACACACACATACACACACACGTCTTTTTATTATTATTATTATTACTAATACAGTTTCCGCCGCTTCGCTGACGGTTAGACAGGCTAAACTACAAAAAAAGAACCCAGCCGTGAAAATTTTGAGCTTCACATTGTGTCAACATTTCTGAATCTGGTATCTCCCAAAACCTCCTTACCCCCATTCATACAACTTGGGGGCTAACCCCCTCCCCCATTACCCCCACCCCTCCCCATTACCCCACCCATCCCCCATTACCCCCACCCCCACCCTTCCGCCATTGCTAAACTACAGAAAAGAACACAGTCATGAAAATCTTGAGCTTCACATAGCCGCCCGTAATACAATTTCTGAATTTTTTTCTCACAATTTTTTCTCACAATTTCTGAAAGTGTGACGGACAGACGGACAGCTCTCTTATAATATAGACTAGTACAGTTCCGGTCGCTTCGCTGACGGTTAGACAGGCTAAACTACAGAAAAGAACGCAGCCGTGAAAATTTTGAGCTTCACATTGTGTCAACATTTCTGAATCTGGTGTCTCCAAAACCGCCCGTAATACAATTTCTGAATTTTTTTCTCACAATTTTTTCTCACAATTTCTGAAAGTGTGACGGACGGACGGACGGACGGACGGACAGACGGACAGCTCTCTTATTATAATATAGATTATAGATAAACAATAGACTGGTACAAATTTATAACCGAAAGACTTCTGTGAATCGAAAATGTTAAAATTATAACAAATATCAAAATATTTTGTATAAAAATCATTGAATTTTAAAAATGCATGTTTGTTTTTAGTTTTTTTGCAAAAGTTCTTTATGAATTTTAAAAATATATACTTTTTTAAATTGAATCGATAAATAAATCTTTTGTGAATCGAATGATATTAAATGTTTAGTAAATATTGACTTATTTTGTGCCAAAATTATGATTAAAAATGAAAAATTAAAAAAATGCGTGTACAGGCATGGGAAGAACTGTACCCCTAAAAGTGGGGAAGGAATTATGTTATGGAATTTTTTTTAGCATGGGCACTGCACAATAAAAAGTCGCATCGAATGGTGAAAACCGCATTGTTCTACACCAATTGTGGCGACCTGTAGGTGTGCGCAAAAAAACTGTTACATATACAGGGCGTCCCAAAAAAATGTATACACACTTTAAATACTTATAAAGGCAGTGTTTATTAAAATACATTTCATTTTCAAAATGTAATCGAATCTACAGACATTATTTAATTGTTTTGTCAACGCCTGTTTTCAAACTGACGTCCGTTCTGGTCCAGGCACTGCTGATAACGCGAAGCAATGGAATCGCAAACATCACGAAACATTTCGTTTGGTATTTGTGTGCATTCTCGTTCAATGGCTGCTCTCAATTCAGCGACTGTTGCAGGTTTTTAGCGTAGACTTTGTCTTTTAAGTATCCCCATAAAAAAGTCTAGTGGTGTGAGGTCTGGTGAACGCGGAGGGTATTCTACGAAACCCCTTCGTCCAATCCACATCCACATCGTGCCAAGTACCACTCGCAATACTCCACTCTTCGGTCCAGATCATCTTCATTAATAGCATGGACTAATCTTGGAACGTAACTTTTCCATTGACAGCGCTTCAAAATGCGTTGGACAGACGATTCTGAAATTCCTACCATGACTCGCTTGCCGCACAGATTTTCTTGGACATTGGTGATACGTTTCCAGTACTCTTTCTTGCTTTGTGGGCTTGTCGATGTCCGTGGTCTTCCGGAACGCTTCTTGTGGACATTCTGAACAGTTCCATCGGCTTCAAACTTATCTCTAATTCGAGTGATGGTAAGTCGCGTTGGTGGATCTGTTTGAAACTCCCTCCTAAACTGTCTTTGCACTTCAACTGCGTTTTCACACTTCCAGTAGCATTTTAGAATGAATTTCCTTTGTTTAAAGCTTAGTCTGACTGCCATTATTAATTCTAATGGGTTTAACTTGGAAAGAAAGAAACATCAATTGAGCTATCAGCTGTTAAAGTGTGTATACATTTTTTTGGGACGCCCTCTATATATATATCTATCTATATCTATATATAAGGCTTCATTTCTGAAATAGTATATTAGACTAGCAAAAGATCGGTGCTACGCGCCGATTTTGCTAGATCTGCGGTGCTTGGACCTTCGACCCAAACCGAATTGTGGGCCTACGGCGTATTTTATTTTGAACATCAATAGCCCTTTATCTGGATATCGTTCCCATTCCTCTCACCTTGGGCCTCAGTAATTGGGATGCCTGTGGCCCTCCAATTACTGGCGAACCAATTATTCGGTCAATAAAACTACAGAAAAGAACGCAGCCATGAAAATCTAAAACTTCACAAATCTTGATACGATGAACTCGGATGTGAAGCTCAAGATTTTCATGACTGCGTTCTTTTCTATAGTTTTATTGACCAAATAATTGAACCGAAAATAATTGGGGGGTCGCAGGCCCCTAATTACTGAGGGTTCAATTATTTGGTCAATAAAACTATAGTCATGAAAATCTTAAGCTTCACAATATTGACACAATGTGAAGCTCAAGATTTTCATTGCTGCGTTCTTTTCTATAGTTTTATCGCGGTGCTGGGGGCCCTCGGGCCCAGTAATTGGTGGTGGGTGGGCTGGTCACACATATATTTTCGTTCATTACTCATCACCCATCCACCATACGAAGTTTGGTCGAAATCGGTTCAGAAACGTAAAAGTTTTTTCTGCGGACAGACAGGCAGACACATTTTTGCTAAATTATAATAGTAATGATGCCCGATTAGGTTAATTAAATGGCCGGTTAGGTCAACTGAATGCCCGATTAGATTAATTGAATGCCCGGGTACGTTAATTGAATGCCCGGTTAGGTTAATTGTACACCCTTGACGATTGGTTAGGTTAAGTCATGATATTTTCGTTAAAGCCAACGAAAATATCACGACTTAACCTAACCAATCGTCAAGGCGTACAGATGACCTAACCTGGCATTCAATGAACCTAACCGGGTATTCAATAATTTTACCATAGATTTCGTAATGATCTTGATGACGTCATTTAATGTTTTAAAATTAATTATTTAATTTATTAACACCCACGTGCACAACCTCGGACCTAATCAATATGTGTGTGTGAAGTTTCATGTTTGTAACTGCTTCCATTTTGGAGTTGAAAATCAATAATTTTCTAAAAATGATCTTCAACTATAAAGCGCATCTAATCAGATAACTTAATTAACGTATTTCTATGACAACTAAAAAATAGAATGATAAATCAATATCCTATCAAATTGTTTGTGTATACATAAATTATTTATACAAAAGCCACAGTAACAAAACGTACAAAAGTCAGGGTAAATAATTTCGAGTGTGGCTCGTTTAACTTTAAACTCGTGTTTATTTAAATTGCCCGTTTTAATTAGGTAATTTTTTATTGAATCGATAAAGAAATCTTTTGTGAATCGAAAAATGTTAAAATTATAACAAATATCAAAATATTTTGTATAAAAATCATTGAATTTAAAAAATGCATGTTTGTTTTTAGTTTTTTGCAAAAAGTTCGTTATGAATTTTAAAAATATACACTTTTTTTAAATTGAATCGATAAGTAAATCTTTTGTGAATCGAATGATATTAAATGTTTAGTAAATATTGACTTATTTTGTGCCAAAATTATGATTAAAAATGAAAAATTAAAAAAATGCGTGTACAGGCATGGGAAGAACTGTACCCCTAAAAGGGGGGAAGGAATTATGTTAGGGAATTTTTTTTAGCAAGGGCACTGCACAATAAAAAGACGCATCTAATGGTGAAAACCGCATTGTTCTACACCAATTGTAGCGACCTGTAGCTGTGCGCAAAAAAACTGTTACATATATATATATATATATATATATGAAAATTATTTCACGAAGGTAACACGTGAAAAATATTTATGATGAATAAAACCACGAAGGAAAGGAAACACAAAATGGTGCTCAAGCGCTTTCGTCTAATGACATCCTCAGGAACACTGAAGTACATAAAAAGGGTTAAGCCTTTATATAGGTTACAGAAAGAAAAAAGAAAAAATAAATAACATACATACACACACACACACATATATATATATTATACATACATATCTATATATACAAATACATACATACATACATACATACATATATATACAATAAACAGAGAAGTAAAAATAATAAAAAATTAAAAATTAAAACCTTAAAGGATTACCAGTGAGGCGTACAGATTTGTAAGGAAAAATATCGATTTTTAGCACAAGATCAAATGGATTATAAAAATACAAATTTATACTGGAACTCTGCCGGGTTTTAACACAATGCTGCCTATGGTCAGGTTTCGATATATATAAAAAAAAATAAAATGCAAATTAAAAGTTAATCGATTTTTAGCACAAGATCAAATGGATTATAAAAATACAAATTTATACTGGAACTCTGTCCGGGTTTTAACACACTGCTGCCTATGGTCAGGTTTCGATATATATAAAAAAATAAAATGCAAATTAAAAGTTAATAAAGTAGAAGACAATTTGACCAAAGATTTAATGTTTTACCCTTCTTATCTAAATCTTTTTTAAAGGAATTCAACATAACAGGATCGAGTTGAAAAAGACCTTTGCTTATGTTGAAGTTATTTGAAAGTTGGATAATGGCAGACTCAAGAATATTTCTATTAACAATGTTGCTTGAATGGAATAAAACTGAAGCATTATTCCAATCAATACAGTGGGCTAACTCTGACAAATGGACAAAAAGGGCACTGGACAACTGTCCTGTTCTAACGGAATATTGATGCTGTTTTATACGTGTGTGCAAATCCTTTCCCGTCTGACCTATGTAAAAGGAATCACATTGTTTACAACCAATTTTATAGATAATGCCTGAATTATTGGTAGGGCTATTTTTTACTATGATATTTTTCACAATATTGTTATATGAAAATACTACATTAATATCCAAAAGTTTAAGTACATTAGCAATGCCTAAAAAGCCCGGGAAAAATGGAAGTACTAAAATATTTTTTGACAAAGTACGAGTGTTAATATTGACACGATAGAAAGTTCGTTTTGCCTTGTTGAGACAAGATTCCATAAACGCAGATGGATAACACAAATCACTTCCAATACCGTTGATTTTTTCCAATTCGGCATCGATGTATTCCGGACTGGCGATCCTAAGGGCGCGGAGAAACATTGATGAAAAAATGGCCTTCTTAGTGGGGGTGTCATGTCCAGTAAAAGTGTACGTAGGACAAATTGTTTGTTGTTTTCCGATAGATACTAAACTTACAACCTGGGCTTTCCCTATGTACACGCACATCCAAAAATGGGATTGAATTGTCTTGTTCCACTTCTAAAGTAAACTTAATGGAGGGGACTTGATCATTTAACTGAAGGAGGAAGTTATCCAGGTCACGATTCATGGGCCAGATACACAAAATATCGTCGACGTACCGCAACCACGGGATGCCAACCCCCAGGATTCTCGGAATATAAGTAATTTCGAAAAACTCCATATAAATATTGGAGAGGAGGGGCGATAAGGGGTTGCCCATGGCCATCCCAAAAACTTGTTGATAATACTCGTTATTGAAAGTGAATTTACAGTCTTTGATGCAAAGCTTAATAAGTTCCAAAACAATGTGTGAAGGTAGTGGCAGGTCATACTTATGTAATTCTTGTGAGAGAAAGTCAAGCATATCGTCTATCGGCACTTTTGTAAACAATGAACAAACATCCAAACTGATCAATCTATCGTTAGTTTCAGTACGTGCATTATTCAATTTTTCAGTAAGATCCATGGAATTTTTTACATGTGAATCAGAGATAGTTCCGAGAATGCGGGACAAGACTTTGACAAGCCATTTGGAGAGTTTATAAGTAATAGAGCCCACCGAGCTAATAATAGGGCGCATAGGGTTGTCAGGTTTGTGGGTTTTAATAAGACCGTAAAGGTAGGGCAGAGCAGGTGAAGTGGACATGAAAAGCGGAATTAAGTCCCCTCCATTAAGTTTACTTTAGAAGTGGAACAAGACAATTCAATCCCATTTTTGGATGTGCGTGTACATAGGGAAAGGCCAGGTTTTAAGTTTAGTATCTATCGGAAAACAACAAACAATTTGTCCTATGTACACTTTTACTCGGGACATGACACCCCCACTAAGAAGGCCATTTTTTCATCAATGTTTCTCCGCGCCCTTAGGATCGCCAGTCCAGAATACATCGATGCCGAATTGGAAAAAATCAACGGTATTGGAAGTGATTTGTGTTATCCATCTGCGTTTATGGAATCTTGTCTCAACAAGGCAAAACGAACTTTCTATCTTGTCAATAATAACACTCGTACTTTGTCAAAAAATATTTTAGTACTTCCATTTTTCCCGGGCTTTTTAGGCATTGCTAATGTACTTAAACTTTTGGATATTAATGTAGTATTTTCATATAACAATATTGTGAAAAATATCATAGTAAAAAATAGCCCTACCAATAATTCAGGCATTATCTATAAAATTGGTTGTAAACAATGTGATTCCTTTTACATAGGTCAGACGGGAAAGGATTTGCACACACGTATAAAACAGCATCAATATTCCGTTAGAACAGGACAGTTGTCCAGTGCCCTTTTTGTCCATTTGTCAGAGTTAGCCCACTGTATTGATTGGAATAATGCTTCAGTTTTATTCCATTCTAGCAACATTGTTAATAGAAATATTCTTGAGTCTGCCATTATCCAACTTTCAAATAACTTCACATAAGCAAAGGTCTTTTTCAACTCGATCCTGTTATTTTGAATTCCTTCCAAACAGATTTAGATAAGAAGGGTAGAACACTAAATCTTTGGTAAACTTGTCTGCTACTTTATTAACTTTTAATTTGCATTTTATTTTTATATATATCGAAACCTGACCATAGGCAGAGTGTTAAAACCCGGGCAGTTTTCCAATATAAATTTGTATTTTTATAATCCATTTGATCTTGTGCTAAAAATCGATATTATTCCTTACAAATCTGTACGCCTCACTGATAATCCTTTAATTTTTAATTTTTAATTTTTATTTTTACTTCTCTGTTTATTGCATATATATATATATATATATATATATATATATATATATATATATATATATATATATATAATATATATATGTATGTGTATGTATGGATATGTATGTATATATGTATGTGTGTGTGTATGTATGTATGTATGTGATTTATTTTTCTTTTTTTTTTCTTTCTGTAACCTATATTAGGCTGTTACCCTTTTATGTACGTCAGTGTTCCTGAGGATGTCATTAGACGAAAGCGCTTGAGCACCATTTTGTGTTTCCTTTCCTTCGTGGTTTTATTCATCATAAATATTTTTCACGTGTTACTTTCGTGAAATAATTTTCATATATATATATATATATATATATATATATATATATATAGAGAGAGAGAGAGAGAGAGAGAGAGAAGAGAGAGAGAGAGAGAGAGAGATCAGCTAAATTCACTTATAATAATAAAAAATAAAGCACTAAATTTAGCACTGTCAGATAAAAAAAACTACTGACTGTAAGCTTCAATTTAAGACCAAAGTTGATACTCTAAAAGCATTTTGATATTTTTCAATTTTTTCAATTTTTTCAATAAACCTATTTTATAGATTGAAATATCAATATTCCCACTATCAATTATAGGGTAGATGTTACTCCTCTGACTGTAAGCTTCAATTTGAGACCAAAGTTGATACTCTAAGAGCATTTTGATATTTTTATATTTTTCGGCCGCCATCTTGGCCGCCATCTTGAAAATAACAAAATTTCGTGATGCCTTCATATCCAAATCTTTTTACAATCTATTTATCTATCTCTGCGCCACTTTTCATGCTTGTATCAAAAAACGAACAATTCGATTGCTATGCCGCCCCACTATTACCTCTGTAATGGAATCTGAGAATTTTGAGGTTGGCGTGTTCGGGGGTCTGTACATTACAATTAGTACTATACTAGAAAAAGGTCGGCGCTAGGCGCCGATTTTGCTCGATCTGCGGTGCTTCGGCTGGATTGTGGGCCTACGGCGTATTTTATTTTGAACATCAGTAGCCCTTTATCTGGATATCATTCCTATTCCTCTCACCTTGGGCCTCAGTAATTGGGGTGCCTGCGGCCTTCCAGTTACTGGCAAACCAATTATTCATTCAATAAAACTACAGAAAAGAACGCAGTCATGAAAATCTAAAGCTTCACAAATCTTAATACAATGAGCTCGGATTTGAAGTTTAAGATTTTCATGACTGCGTTCATTTCTATAGTTTTATTGACCAAATAACTGAACCGACAGTAATTGGGGGGCGGGGCCCTGCGGCCCGCCAAATCATAGTTTTCATTGTTTTGAGTGCATCAATAGCGTTGCCGGGGTGGATGTTGAACGCTATATATATATATATATATATATATATATATATGCCCGGTTAGGTTAATTGAATGCCAAGTTAGGTCAACTGAATGCCCGATTAGGTTAATTAAGTGGCCGGTTAGGTCAACTGAATGCCCGATTAGATTAATTGAATGCCCGGGTACGTTAATTGAATGCCCGGTTAGGTTAATTGTACACCCTTGACGATTGCTTAGGTTAAGTCATGATATTTTCGTTAAAGCCAACAAAAATATCATGACTTAACCTAACCAATCGTCAAGGGCGTACAGATGACCTAACCTGGCATTCAATGAACCTAACCGGGTATTCAATAATTTTACCATAGGTTTCGTAATGATCTTGATGACGTCATTTAATGTTTTAAAATTAATTATTTAATTTATTAACACCCACGTGCACAACCTCGGGACCTAATCAATATGTGTGTGAAGTTTCATGTTTGTAACTGCTTCCATTTTGAGTTATGGCTGATATCTGGAACACACACACACACACACACACACATACACACACACACATACACACACACGTCTTTTTATTATTATTATTATTACTAATACAGTTTCCGCCGCTTCGCTGACGGTTAGACAGGCTAAACTACAAAAAAAGAACCCAGCCGTGAAAATTTTGAGCTTCACATTGTGTCAACATTTCTGAATCTGGTATCTCCCAAAACCTCCTTACCCCCATTCATACAACTTGGGGGCTAACCCCCTCCCCCATTACCCCCACCCCCACCCTTCCGCCATTGCTAAACTACAGAAAAGAACACAGTCATGAAAATCTTGAGCTTCACATTGCCGCCCGTAATACAATTTCTGAATTTTTTTCTCACAATTTTTTCTCACAATTTCTGAAAGTGTGACGGACAGACGGACAGCTCTCTTATAATATAGACTAGTACAGTTCCGGTCGCTTCGCTGACGGTTAGACAGGCTAAACTACAGAAAAGAACGCAGCCGTGAAAATTTTGAGCTTCACATTGTGTCAACATTTCTGAATCTGGTGTCTCCAAAACCGCCCGTAATACAATTTCTGAATTTTTTTCTCACAATTTTTTCTCACAATTTCTGAAAGTGTGACGGACGGACGGACGGACGGACGGACAGACGGACAGCTCTCTTATTATAATATAGATTATAGATAAACAATAGACTGGTACAAATTTATAACCGAAAGACTTCTGTGAATCGAAAAATGTTAAAATTATAACAAATATCAAAATATTTTGTATAAAAATCATTGAATTTTAAAAATGCATGTTTGTTTTTAGTTTTTTTGCAAAAAGTTCTTTATGAATTTTAAAAATATATACTTTTATAAATTGAATCGATAAATAAATCTTTTGTGAATCGAATGATATTAAATGTTTAGTAAATATTGACTTATTTTGTGCCAAAATTATGATTAAAAATGAAAAATTAAAAAAATGCGTGTACAGGCATGGGAAGAACTGTACCCCTAAAAGTGGGGAAGGAATTATGTTATGGAATTTTTTTTAGCATGGGCACTGCACAATAAAAAGTCGCATCGAATGGTGAAAACCGCATTGTTCTACACCAATTGTGGCGACCTGTAGGTGTGCGCAAATAAACTGTTACATATACAGGGCGTCCCAAAAAAATGTATACACACTTTAAATACTTATAAAGGCAGTGTTTATTAAAATACATTTCATTTTCAAAATGTAATCGAATCTACAGACATTATTTAATTGTTTTGTCAACGCCTGTTTTCAAACTGACGTCCGTTCTGGTCCAGGCACTGCTGATAACGCGAAGCAATGGAATCGCAAACATCACGAAACATTTCGTTTGGTATTTGTGTGCATTCTCGTTCAATGGCTGCTCTCAATTCAGCGACTGTTGCAGGTTTTATAGCGTAGACTTTGTCTTTTAAGTATCCCCATAAAAAAGTCTAGTGGTGTGAGGTCTGGTGAACGCGGAGGGTATTCTACGAAACCCCTTCGTCCAATCCACATCCACATCGTGCCAAGTACCACTCGCAATACTCCACTCTTCGGTCCGGATCATCTTCATTAATAGCATGGACTAATCTTGGAACGTAACTTTTCCATTGACAGCGCTTCAAAATGCGTTGGACAGACGATTCTGAAATTCCTACCTCATGACTCGCTTGCCGCACAGATTTTCTTGGACTTTGGTGATACGTTTCCAGTACTCTTTCTTGCTTTGTGGGGCTTGTCGATGTCCGTGGTCTTCCGGAACGCTTCTTGTGGACATTCTGAACAGTTCCATCGGCTTCAAACTTATCTCTAATTCGAGTGATGGTAAGTCGCGTTGGTGGATCTGTTTGAAACTCCCTCCTAAACTGTCTTTGCACTTCAACTGCGTTTTCACACTTCCAGTAGCATTTTAGAATGAATTTCCTTTGTTTAAAGCTTAGTCTGACTGCCATTATTAATTCTAATGGGTTTAACTTGGAAAGAAAGAAACATCAATTGAGCTATCAGCTGTTAAAGTGTGTATACATTTTTTTGGGACGCCCTCTATATATATATATCTATCTATATCTATATATAAGGCTTCATTTCTGAAATAGTATATTAGACTAGCAAAAGATCGGTGCTACGCGCCGATTTTGCTAGATCTGCGGTGCTTGGACCTTCGACCCAAACCGAATTGTGGGCCTACGGCGTATTTTATTTTGAACATCAATAGCCCTTTATCTGGATATCGTTCCCATTCCTCTCACCTTGGGCCTCAGTAATTGGGATGCCTGTGGCCCTCCAATTACTGGCGAACCAATTATTCGGTCAATAAAACTACAGAAAAGAACGCAGCCATGAAAATCTAAAACTTCACAAATCTTGATACGATGAACTCGGATGTGAAGCTCAAGATTTTCATGACTGCGTTCTTTTCTATAGTTTTATTGACCAAATAATTGAACCGAAAATAATTGGGGGGTCGCAGGCCCCTAATTACTGGGGGTTCAATTATTTGGTCAATAAAACTATAGTCATGAAAATCTTAAGCTTCACAAATATTGACACAATGTGAAGCTCAAGATTTTCATTGCTGCGTTCTTTTCTATAGTTTTATCGCGGTGCTGGGGGCCCTCGGGCCCAGTAATTGGTGGTGGGGGGGGCTGGTCACACATATATTTTCGTTCATTACTCATCACCCCCCTCCACCATACGAAGTTTGGTCGAAATCGGTTCAGAAACGTAAAAGTTTTTTCTGCGGACAGACAGGCAGACACATTTTTGCTAAATTATAATAGTAATGATGCCCGATTAGGTTAATTAAATGGCCGGTTAGGTCAACTGAATGCCCGATTAGATTAATTGAATGCCCGGGTACGTTAATTGAATGCCCGGTTAGGTTAATTGTACACCCTTGACGATTGGTTAGGTTAAGTCATGATATTTTCGTTAAAGCCAACGAAAATATCACGACTTAACCTAACCAATCGTCAAGGGCGTACAGATGACCTAACCTGGCATTCAATGAACCTAACCGGGTATTCAATAATTTTACCATAGATTTCGTAATGATCTTGATGACGTCATTTAATGTTTTAAAATTAATTATTTAATTTATTAACACCCACGTGCACAACCTCGGGACCTAATCAATATGTGTGTGTGAAGTTTCATGTTTGTAACTGCTTCCATTTTGGAGTTGAAAATCAATAATTTTCTAAAAATGATCTTCAACTATAAACGCGCATCTAATCAGATAACTTAATTAACGTATTTCTATGACAACTAAAAAATAGAATGATAAATCAATATCCTATCAAATTGTTTGTGTATACATAAATTATTTATACAAAAGCCACAGTAACAAAACGTACAAAAGTCAGGGTAAATAATTTCGAGTGTGGCTCGTTTAACTTTAAACTCGTGTTTATTTAAATTGCCCGTTTTAATTATGTAATTTTTTGTATTGAATCGATAAAGAAATCTTTTGTGAATCGAAAAATGTTAAAATTATAACAAATATCAAAATATTTTGTATAAAAATCATTGAATTTAAAAAATGCATGTTTGTTTTTAGTTTTTTGGCAAAAAGTTCTTTATGAATTTTAAAAATATACACTTTTTTTAAATTGAATCGATAAGTAAATCTTTTGTGAATCGAATGATATTAAATGTTTAGTAAATATTGACTTATTTTGTGCCAAAATTATGATTAAAAATGAAAAATTAAAAAAATGCGTGTACAGGCATGGGAAGAACTGTACCCCTAAAAGGGGGGAAGGAATTATGTTAGGGAATTTTTTTTAGCAAGGGCACTGCACAATAAAAAGACGCATCTAATGGTGAAAACCGCATTGTTCTACACCAATTGTAGCGACCTGTAGCTGTGCGCAAAAAACTGTTACATATATATATATATATATATATATATGAAAATTATTTCACGAAGGTAACACGTGAAAAATATTTATGATGAATAAAACCACGAAGGAAAGGAAACACAAAATGGTGCTCAAGCGCTTTCGTCTAATGACATCCTCAGGAACACTGAAGTACATAAAAAGGGTTAAGCCTTTATATAGGTTACAGAAAGAAAAAAAGAAAAAATAAATAACATTCATACACACACACACACATATATATATATATATATACATACATATCTATATATACAAATACATACATACATACATACATACATATATATACAATAAACAGAGAAGTAAAAATAATAAAAAATTAAAAATTAAAACCTTAAAGGATTACCAGTGAGGCGTACAGATTTGTAAGGAAAAATATCGATTTTTAGCACAAGATCAAATGGATTATAAAAATACAAATTTATACTGGAACTCTGCCGGGTTTTAACACAATGCTGCCTATGGTCAGGTTTCGATATATATAAAAAAAAATAAAATGCAAATTAAAAGTTAATCGATTTTTAGCACAAGATCAAATGGATTATAAAAATACAAATTTATACTGGAACTCTGTCCGGGTTTTAACACACTGCTGCCTATGGTCAGGTTTCGATATATATAAAAAAAATAAATGCAAATTAAAAGTTAATAAAGTAGAAGACAAGTTTACCAAAGATTTAATGTTTTACCCTTCTTATCTAAATCTTTTTTAAAGGAATTCAACATAACAGGATCGAGTTGAAAAAGACCTTTGCTTATGTTGAAGTTATTTGAAAGTTGGATAATGGCAGACTCAAGGATATTTCTATAAACAATGTTGCTTGAATGGAATAAAACTGAAGCATTATTCCAATCAATAGAGTGGGCTAACTCTGACAAATGGACAAAAAGGGCACTGGACAACTGTCCTGTTCTAACGGAATATTGATGCTGTTTTATACGTGTGTGCAAATCCTTTCCCGTCTGACCTATGTAAAAGGAATCACATTGTTTACAACCAATTTTATAGATAATGCCTGAATTATTGGTAGGGCTATTTTTTACTATGATATTTTTCACAATATTGTTATATGAAAATACTACATTAATATCCAAAAGTTTAAGTACATTAGCAATGCCTAAAAAGCCCGGGAAAAATGGAAGTACTAAAATATTTTTTGACAAAGTACGAGTGTTATTATTGACACGATAGAAAGTTCGTTTTGCCTTCTTGAGACAAGATTCCATAAACGCAGATGGATAACACAAATCACTTCCAATACCGTTGATTTTTTCCAATTCGGCATCGATGTATTCCGGACTGGCGATCCTAAGGGCGCGGAGAAACATTGATGAAAATATGGCCTTCTTAGTGGGGGTATCATGTCCCGAGTAAAAGTGTACGTAGGACAAATTGTTTGTCGTTTTCCGATAGATACTAAACTTAAAACCTGGGCTTTCCCTATGTACACGCACATCCAAAAATGGGATTGAATTGTCTTGCTCAACTTCTAAAGTAAACTTAATGGAGGGGACTTGATCATTTAACTGAAGGAGGAAGCTATCCAGGTCACGATTCATGGGCCAGATACACAAAATATCGTCGACGTACCGCAACCAAGGGATGCCAACCCCCAGGATTCTCGGAATATAGGTAATTTCGAAAAACTCCATATAAATATTGGAGAGGAGGGGCGATAAGGGGTTGCCCATAGCCATCCCAAAAACTTGTTGATAATACTCGTTATTGAAAGTGAATTTACAGTCTTTGATGCAAAGCTTAATGAGTTCCAAAACAATGTGTGAAGGTAGTGGCAGGTCATACTTATGTAATTCTTGGGAGAGAAAGTCAAGCATATCGTCAATCGGCACTTTTGTAAACAATGAGCAAACATCAAAACTAATCAATTTATCGTTAGTTTCAGTACGTGCATTATTCAATTTTTCCGTAAGATCCATGGAATTTTTTACATGTGAATCAGAGATAGTTCCGAGAATGGGGACAAGACTTTGACAAGCCATTTGGAGAGTTTATAAGTAATAGAGCCCACCGAGCTAATAATAGGGCGCATAGGGTTACCAGGTTTGTGGGTTTTAATAAGACCGTAAAGGTAGGGCAGAGCAGGTGAAGTGCATGAAAAGCGGAATTAAGTTCTTATGATCTTTGAGAAGGCGTTTCAAGCCACTATTAAATGATTTGATGACGTCATCCTGCGGGTTCTTCCTAAGTTTGGTGTATGTGGCGGGGTCCTGGAGAAGCTCGTTCATCTTTCCGATGTAGTCCACTTTGTCCATAATAACTATGGTGTTAGCCTTGTCTGCTTTAGTAAAATGGAGCTCCCCATCTTTTTTTAATTGTGAGAGGCTATTGCGAAAACAATTTGTCCTACAATTTTGTCCTACAATTTGTCCTACGTACACTTTTACTCGGGACATGATACCCCCACTAAGAAGGCCATATTTTCATCAATGTTTCTCCGCGCCCTTAGGATCGCCAGTCCGGAATACATCGATGCCGAATTGGAAAAAATCAACGGTATTGGAAGTGATTTGTGTTATCCATCTGCGTTTATGGAATCTTGTCTCAACAAGGCAAAACGAACTTTCTATCGTGTCAATATTAACACTCGTACTTTGTCAAAAAATATTTTAGTACTTCCATTTTTCCCGGGCTTTTTAGGCATTGCTAATGTACTTAAGCTTTTGGATATTAATGTAGTATTTTCATATAACAATATTGTGAAAAATATCATAGTAAAAAATAGCCCTACCAATAATTCAGGCATTATCTATAAAATTGGTTGTAAACAATGTGATTCCTTTTACATAGGTCAGACGGGAAAGGATTTGCACACACGTATAAAACAGCATCAATATTCCGTTAGAACAGGACAGTTGTCCAGTGCCCTTTTTGTCCATTTGTCAGAGTTAGCCCACTGTATTGATTGGAATAATGCTTCAGTTTTATTCCATTCAAGCAACATTGTTAATAGAAATATTCTTGAGTCTGCCATTATCCAACTTTCAAATAACTTCAACATAAGCAAAGGTCTTTTTCAACTCGATCCTGTTATGTTGAATTCCTTTAAAAAAGATTTAGATAAGAAGGGTAAAACATTAAATCTTTGGTAAACTTGTCTTCTACTTTATTAACTTTTAATTTGCATTTTATTTTTTTATATATCGAAACCTGACCATAGGCAGCAGTGTGTTAAAACCAGGACAGAGTTCCAGTATAAATTTGTATTTTTATAATCCATTTGATCTTGTGCTAAAAATCGATTAACTTTTAATTTGCATTTTATTTTTTTTATATATATCGAAACCTGACCATAGGCAGCATTGTGTTAAAACCCGGCAGAGTTCCAGTATAAATTTGTATTTTTATAATCCATTTGATCTTGTGCTAAAAATCGATATTTTTCCTTACAAATCTGTACGCCTCACTTGTAATCCTTTAAGGTTTTAATTTTTTATTTTTTATTATTTTTACTTCTCTGTTTATTGTATATATTTGTATGTATGTATGTATGAATGTATTTGTATATATAGATATGTATGTATATATATATATATGTGTGTGTGTGTGTGTATGTATGTTATTTATTTTTTATTTTTTTCTTTCTGTAACCTATATATAGGCTTAACCCTTTTTATGTACTTCAGTGTTCCTGAGGATGTCATTAGACGAAAGCGCTTGAGCACCATTTTGTTTTTCCTTTCCTTCGTGGTTTTATTCATCATATATATATATATATATATATATATATATATATATATATAAGGCTTTATTTCTGAAATAGTATATTAGACTAGCAAAAGGTCGGCGCTACGCGCCGATTTTGCTAGATCTGCGGTGCTTCGGCTGAATTGTGGGCCTCCGGCGTATTTTATTTTGAACATCAGTAGCCCTTTATCTGGATATCATTAGTATTCCTCTCACCTTGGGCCTCAGTAATTGGGGTGCCTGCGGCCTGCCAGTTACTGGCAAACCAATTATTCATTCAATAAAACTACAGAAAAGAATGCAGCCATGAAAATCTAAAGCTTCACAAATCTTAATACAATGAGCTCGGATTTGAAGCCTAAGATTTTCATGACTGCGTTCATTTCTATAGTTTTATTGACCAAATAAATGAACCGACAGTAACTGGGGGCCCTGCGGCCCGCCAAATCATAGTTTTCATTGTTTCGAGTGCATCAATAATATTGTTATAGTGTTCCATTAGTTGTGATAAGCATGATCTTCCTGACCGGAATCGATGTTGGTTATCATTTTTTTTCTGAGTTTCCCCATTAACCCCACCCCCTCCCCCATTACCCCACCCCTCTCCCCAATACCCCCTCCCCACCGCTCTCCCCCATTTCCTGAGTTTCCCCATTACCCCACCCCCTCCCCCATTACCCCACCCCTCTCCCCAATACCCCCTCCCACATTTACCCCACCCTTCCCCCATTACCCCCAAGGGGGGAAGGGGGCTGGCACCTTGCAAAGGATTTACTTTAATTTTTTTTTGGTTACATATATATATCGCATCTATTTTTTTGAGTTTCCCCATTAACCCCACCCCCTCCCCCAGTACCCCAACCCTCCCCCATTTTGTGCAAAATTATGATTAAAAATGAAGAAATGGGAACTGTACCCTTAAATGGGGGGGCAGGACTTATGTTAGGGAATTTTTTTTAGCATGCGCACTGCACAATAAAAAGACGCATCGAATGGTGAAAACCGCATTGTTCTACACCAATTGTAGCGACCTGTAGGTGTGCGCAAAAAAAACTGTTATATATATATATATATATATATATATATATATATATATATATATATATATATATATAAGGCTTCATTTCTGAAATAGTATATTAGATTTAATTTTTCAACTTTTGCTGCTACACATTCTACGTAGCTGTTTGAGGTACTTATGGTCATTTCTGCCATATGCCTTTCGCGTGAGTAAATAGCACATCCTCCTTTACGTCTCACCGTTCTGTCGGCTCAGAAGATGTTATAGTTATCAATTTGTATTTCTTTTTTATCAATATATATTATATATTATATATTATATATATATATATATATATATATATATATATATATATATTTAATATTTAAGAGAAATCCAATGACAAGGAGAAATGTAAATGCCATGAAAAGTCTTCTTTAATGCGCAACGTTTCGAGCAATCGCTCATCTTCAGGCTGTTTAATAACAATGTGAAATTAAAATCATATTGAATGAAAAACAAAACAGAAAATTTCTATAACCTATTCGTAAAGACAAATTTTAAAAGACTGAGAAAAGAGGGTTAAATTCTAAGTTATACAGATTTACATATAAAATTAAGAAGTTATTTTTAAATACATGTAGTAAAAGTGAAATTAATACACTGGAAAAATTACCAATAGTACACTGGAAACACTGGAACTATCTACCTTACACTGCAGTATCCGAGGCCGACTAATTTGAGCAGACAAAGAACGGGAAACACGAGAGAATGGCGAGGGCGATTGGGGACGGAGGGATTATAAGGAATTGGGGAAGGAGGAGGGATCATAGCAAATTGAGAGGGACGGCCGATGAGTCAACATTCAGACTAGGGGACAATGCTTTAATGAACAGCGATTCTAAAATTCTTAGTGAGTTGGGACAAGTATTACAACCAAGAATTTATTTACCTGCCCTAGGTGTCTCCTTGGAATTACATCGGCAGCACTGTTCGCTCTCTCAGGGCTAGATTTTATTCGCATATGGGAATAAGTGGCCGAACAGGTAAAATTTTAAAAACTAAAGAATCCTCCAGTATTCGTGAACACAGCATTCAATGTAAGGTTGATGTCACTTTAGACAATTTTAAAATTCTTGGTTGTAATACTTGTCCCAACTCACTAAGAATTTTAGAATCGCTGTTCATTAAAGCATTGTCCCCTAGTCTGAATGTTGACTCATCGGCCGTCCCTCTCAATTTGCTATGATCCCTCCTCCTTCCCCAATTCCTTATAATCCCTCCGTCCCCAATCGCCCTCGCCATTCTCTCGTGTTTCCCGTTCTTTGTCTGCTCAAATTAGTCGGCCTCGGATACTGCAGTGTAAGGTAGATAGTTCCAGTGTTTCCAGTGTACTATTGGTAATTTTTCCAGTGTATTAATTTCACTTTTACTACATGTATTTAAAAATAACTTCTTAATTTTTATATGTAAATCTGTATAACTTAGAATTTAACCCTCTTTTCTCAGTCTTTTAAAATTTGTCTTTACGAATAGGTTATAGAAATTTTCTGTTTTGTTTTTCATTCAATATTGATTTTAATTTCACATTGTTATTAAACAGCCTGAAGATGAGCGTATTGCTCGAAACGTTGCGCATTAAAGAAGACTTTTCATGGCATTTACATTTCTCCTTGTCATTGGATTTCTCTTAAATATTAAATTGAAGCTCTGTAGAAGCAACCCGCATGACTATATATATATATATATATATATATATATATAGTGTGTCATAACATGTGGGACGCACTTTCAGGATGGATTCAGAATCTGAAAACACTGAAAAAATTTTATATAAACATATGTCCGAAATCGTTTTGTTTCCGAGTTACAGCCCGTTTTGTGTTCCAGCAATTCTTTCCGCAAACTGTTAAAACACTGCGTGCTGACAATGTTTGTGAGTGTGTACGAGACTTATTTTACGTATGGTCTTGCCGATTGTAATGCTTCGTACACTCTATGGCATATTTCAATATCGTCGAGTGTATAGCCATGATTCAGTCAGAGGTGCATCGCAGTGTTTCACTGTTCGTATTCGTAACTTCTTACCGTGAATAAGTGACAAAAAAAATCCTTAAAAGTTTTGTGCTATTCAATGATAGTGTGCATTTGAGGCGAGAATGGAGGTTTATTCAAACAGAGAAATGGCTAACATGCATCTCATATATGGACTTGCCGTGTGTAATGCGGCCGCAGCAAGACGTCTATATGCGGAAAGGTTTCCGAATCGCCGTCTGCCAGATAAGAAAACCTTTCAGAGAATAGACGAGTCTTAGTGATACACTGTAGGGTGTGTCGAATTTTTCAACTTTCAAATTCCAAATATGAGGGGTGCTAAAAAGTTGCAGCATGACTTAGGAATTCTAAAGATATTTTTGTTAATTTAATATAATTTAGTTTTGCTTGGTAAAAAGCTACATAAAAATAGTGACTTTTTTGACGTTTTTGTGGAATTATATAATAATTATTATATTAATAATTATATATGATGTAATATAATGCACTGCTGTTTTTGCTTATTTCACAGGTTGAAACATATTCATCAGTGTGCTGAAGATTACTTGTCCGTCAGTGCTACCATCCTAACCAGTGGGAATTGACCTACAATGGCTTCTAAAAGGAGGACAAGACTGGGGACATTCACACATATGAGCAACCTAATTGGAACTGGTAGAGAGTTGTTGCCCTCTGAACTCCCAACTCTGCGAGACGTTCTGAAATATGGGCTACTGCTAAGAGAACAAAGTGGTGAGGATGTGAGAAACTACCCAGCAGCCAGTCTTGCAAGGCCATTTACCCTAAAGTGCTTGAAAAGTGGGAACGAGCAAACAGTTCTTTTGTAGCCCCGGTTGTAAATTCACGAGTCATAATCTTAAACAAGATCCAAGAGAGCTGGGAGCAGGCCAAAAACATATCTCTTGGGAGAGGAAAGCTACATGTCGAAGAGGCTTTCATTGCAAAACTTGACAAGCTTTTTGACATCCTCAGTTGCAAGTGTAAAATTGTTCTCTGCTCTGAATTTGGCTGCCCTGCAGATGCTGGTTGCAAAAAACTCACATTAACTGTACATGCCCTAGGGAGATGAAGATCCCTGTGAAGGAACTTGCTTTCATTAAAGGTCAGAGAGACAAGTCTGGTTCTATTGGACCACATCAGATTGGCTTGCCAGATCAACCTGAGCACAACAGACAAGTCAAAAAGCAGAAGCGGCAAGAAGACGAAAGAAGAAGGTTTGCTGAATATAAGCAGACAAGTAAGCAGGATGTTTCAATGCCATCAAATGAAATAATTTTCTCTGATGATGAAAATGAAGAACAAATAGCTGATGCTCAAGATGGAAAGGATGGAAGTTATGAAGTGACATTAGAAATACCAAGCACGTCTTCAACTTCCAATAAAAAGCCAGAGTACAACACATTAGAAATACCTAATGTTGCTATGCATACCATCAGATATGGTGTTGGCCTGCGTGCCACAGCTGCCATCACCACTGCTGCCTTTATGGATGCTGGCTTGATCACTGATGAACACAAGAGACTTGTAGTTGATCACAATAAAGTCAAGAGGGCCCAAGAAAAGTTATGAGATCCCTGGATCAGGAATTTGATGATCTTTGTAAGAAGGGTGAAATTGACTGCATCTTCTTTGACGGCCGTCAAGATACAACTAAAGTTATGCTGAAAGCAGACAATTCAGATCGTCAGTTCCCCAGCATCATCAAAGAAGAGCATTATTCTGTGTGCAGTGAGCCAGGTGGAAGATATCTCTAACACTTCACTCCTGAGAAAGGCTCAACGAGAAAAAAACCTGCTGAAGTTATTGTTGATAATCTTGTAGATTTCATGAAGAAGGGCATTGATTAAAGCCTGCAGGCCATTGGAGGTGATTCTACAAATGTTAACACTGGCTGGGAGGGTGGTTCCATGCATTGGGTAGAGGTCAAGCTTTGCCGTAAGCTGATCTGGTTGGTTTGTGCCCTCCACACTAACGAGTTACCCCTGCGACACTTGATCACAGCACTGGATGGGAAGACCTTGTCTAACAACAAGTGGACAGGTAACATTGGCAAGATGCTAGACACTGCAACCGAACTTGAAATTGATCCTTCATTCACCAAACTCTCAATTGGAGAGCCTCTTGCTTCACTGAGTGACAATGTCGTAAAGGATCTCTCTACTGATCAAGCGTACGGGTATAGGATCACACAGGCCATAAGGACAGGAGAACTTCCCACAGATCTGGCCCTTCTTGAAATTGGTCCAGTGAGCCATTCAAGGTGGTTGACAACAGCAAACAGGCTTTGTCGCATATGGGTTTCAAAACATGGCCTTAAAGGCAAAACCCTCAACAACTTAAGACTGATAGTGGAATACATTGTTGGTGTGTACAACCTCTGTTGGTTCAACATCAAAGTAAAACACTCTTGGGTGGAAGGCCCACGCCACATCTTGTTTCAGCTGCGGCTAGTTAGGCTGCAAAAGAAGGCTGTAGTGGATGCTGTTTTGCCAACCATCAAGCGCTCAGCATGGTATGCATTCAGCGAAATGATAATCCAGACACTCTTGTGCTCAGATGACAGTGAGGAGAGGAGAGCTGGTGTCCAAAAGATTGTTGACATGAGGGGTGGAGATGATGACACACTTGGAGATCTTTCTGTACGTCCCAGGAAGACACCTTCCACCAACCCCAGTGCTTCTTCCGTGTTGGAGCTGACAGACTGGTCTGACGGGGTATTTGAACCTCCTTTGACATATAAACTGACTACAGCGGAAGTAAAGAAGTTCTTTGACAAGCCTATACAAGTTCCACAGTGGCCCTGTCATGCTCAGTCAATAGAGAGGTGTGTGAAACAAGTCACAGAGGCAGCAGGCAGGGTGTATACACATGAGAAACGTGAGGGCTATATCAGAGGCCAAGAGGCAAGTCGACGGCTGATGTCCAAGAACGAATCAAAGCAAGACTTGATGAAACTTGTTGTTTAAATATTTTTTTTTTACTGATGAAATTACTTTCTAATGTTGTTTTATGATTACAAGGATATGTTTTATGATTACTAGGATATGTTTTATGCAGAGAAACTAAAATTTTTATAGCATTACCTGACATTTTGAGAAGCTAAAATTAATAAATGTTGTTTTCCGAGAGCAATTTATGTGCTTTTTAATCAAACATAGATTTACCAAGCTAATTGTTGAGCAATCACAAAAATAATAGCAGATTTGAATTCTTCACATCCAAAAACATATTTTTAAAACCCCTCAGTGAAGGAATTGGCAAAAATTAATTTTCACCTCCCAAATTGACACACCCTAGTGATACAGGATCATTCAACAAGCGAGTTTCAGATGGTGGTAGACCAATCAGCGCCAGAACTGTTGAGGTGGAGGAGCGGGTCCTGAATTGGGTGGAGGAACATCCTGGTGTCAACACCAGAAGGATAGCAGCAGCAGAGGGTGTACGATACACAACTGTGTGGAGAATTTTAAGGGAACAACAGCTTTACCCATATCACATGCAGAGAGTACAAAGCCTTACTGAAGCTGATTTCCCACCACGAGATGCTTTTTGTACTTGGTTCCTTCAACAGTGTGCTCGCGATCCTCTTTTTCTCTCCTCCGTGTTATTTCCTGATGAGGCTGCCTTCACAAGAAATTGCTTGATCAATTTTCACAACACTCATCACTGGGCTGAAGAGAATCCACATGCCATTATCTAGTCAAGACACCAACAACAATTTAGTATCAATGTATGGACAGAACTTATTGCCGACAACTTAATCGGTTCTTTTTTTGCCTGGAAGATTAACAGGAGAATCCTATTCCAATTTTTTAAGGAATGATTTAAGCAATATACTAGATGAAGTTCCTCTTGGTGTCCGACGTCGTATGTGGTTTATGCGTGACGACACTCCGCCTCATTTAATCGAGTAGCCATAAACTATTTGGATGACCATTTCCCTGATAAATGGATTGGCCGTGGAGGACCCATTGCGTGGCCTGCTCGCGCACCGGACCTGAATCCACTCGATTTTTACATGTGGGGTCATCTGAAAGAAATCCATCGTTTACGTGACACCCATTGACAACGTTGAAATGCTTCGCCAACGTGTAGAACAAGGATGCCAGAAAATCCGAGCGATATCTGGAATGTTTGAAAGCGTCAGGCAGTCTATGACGAGGCGTGTTCAGGCGTGTATTCAAGCGCAAGGCGGTCATTTTGAGCACTTCCTTTCCAGGTAAGGCGGATACTTGCTGGAACACATAACGGGCTATAACTCGGAAACAAAGCGAGGAGACGGTCAGCTATGGCACGGCGCTCTGCTTGTGGAACTAACTTACTGAACAATGCTAAAGGCACCATTTCAGCTGTGAGGTATCACAGGTTACGTTTGAAAGCACTTATGGCGCTTGTTGATATCAGCGAGTTCACTTTCTCGTATTTGAGGATGCTCTTCTACAGTTGGAGGTCATGCCACGGGGCATCGACTGCTGAAGGGCAGGTTGTCCACCATGGACAGTATATCAGGCAGACAAATGTAACAAACTCACGTATCTTTGGGCCTTGTTGTCTTGTGGTTTTTCCTGGTGGGAGAGTGTCGATTTGTTTGCAGAAGTGCAATCTTAATTGCATATAAAGGGTGTCCCATAAGTCCGGAATCATAGGAAAAATAATAAAAAAAGGCAAAACAAAAGCTTTTATTTACAGAACGTGCTCAATATGTCCACCATTGTTTTCAATACACAAATTCAGACGTGATACCCAGTCAGCAAGCACACGGTGAATGATGTCAGGAGTAATGGTGTTACATGCCCCAATAATGCGCTGCCGCAAATGTTCAACACTCCTAATTTTCTCTGCGTATACCAGCGCTTTCAAGTGGCCCCTGAGATAAAAATCTAGTGGCGTGAGATCCGGGCTTCTAGCTGGCCATTCCACAGGCCCTCGACGTCCTATCCAATGACCAGGGAATTGTTGGTACAGGTATTCCCTTACTTGGGTGCTGTAATGTGCAGGAGCGCCGTCTTGCTGGAACCATGTTGGGAAATTTCCTTCTTCGTTCAAGACACTGGGAAATGTTTCTTCCTTGAGCATACCTAGTTAGGTGCCTCCAGTGACATGTTCATCGAAAAAGAGGGGGCCTATGATGCGATCCTTCCAAATGCCACACCATACCATCACCCGAGATGCACCTTGTTCCTTTGAAGAGGTATACTAGTGAGGGTTGTTTTGAGACCAGTAGCGGGTGTTCTGTCGATTTACCTCACCATTTCCATAAAAACAACCTCGTCACTGAACAGAATGGTGGACGAGAAATTGGCATCCCGAGCATATTGTACCGTAGCCCATTCACAAAATTCCATCCGCCGGTCGGGATCATCTTCGCTTAATTTCTGTAGGATCTGAAGTTTATATGGATGCCATTTGTGAGCCTGAAGAATGCGATGGATGCTACTTTTCGACACTCCTGTCTCGGCGGACAATCGCCGATGAGACTTATTGGGACTTCTGTTAAAATGAGCCATGATAGCAGTCGCTGTATCATCGTCAGTGGACCTCCTTCAAGGTCCACTGCGTGGTTTATCTTCTATGGATCCTGTTTCCTGAAACTTTGCAAGAAGTCTGCTAACACAATTCTGTGTTATTGGCTCGCGTTCTGGATGCAGTCTGTTAAATTCAGCAGCGGCCTCTCTTTGACTCCGATTTACTATGAGTAGAATTATCTGGATTCGTTCTTCCTTGCTCACAGACATTATGGCCTGTAGAAAGAGAAAAATATGAATTATGGTTTGTAGAAATAGAAAAATATGAATTTCTCCTATGATGCCGGACTTATGGGACACCCTGTATAATCTTTGCCATCCATCTGGCCTTGTGTACTGCACCAGGGCGCCTGAAGCTAAATTCTCGATCTGTCCCTTCCAAATACAACAAAGAAAGCTCAAAGAACTCTTGATAGTCGTCACGCTGATGTTGCACTGATGATCGTGCGACCTGAACAGCTTGTGCCTTCCAGTCTTGAATGAGAATTTATCTCTTCAGAATATGAACTGGGATTAAAATTACTCAAGTTTTCTTCACTGCTGTGGGGATCGAGCTGGGAGTTTGTGCGAAATCTATTGAAGACGTTTACTTCTGGTGATTTCGATGTCTCTATCTTGAGGTCATTGAAGACATGCCCAATGATCACTTCACTAACATGGTGTCGACACCCAGACCATAGCAAAGGGCGACCGATTGCCTGCTGGAGAATGACACACGCTGCAACACAGAACTGCAACAACGTCATAGTCTTTTCAGTTATGATCTTCCCAAACCGCTGTTTACTACCAGAAGTAGTGAACCCATCATCTTTGAATCCCAGTGGAGAGATGCAAATTTTGGTGGTATCCATGGCTGTTTGACAGAATTGGCAATCTGCCATACGCCTTGACCTATCAGCTGTTGCATAAGAAGTTGAAAGTTTGTTTGGATCACCTCCAGATTCTTCTATAAAGACTTCCGTGAATGTTGTTTGTTGGGCTGGTGTTAATTTCATTCTAGTGGCTAAAGACACTAACTTGGGCTTGGTGAGTATGTCATGTGATATGAACGCCGGTATGCCATGACGAACAAATCGATAATGTGTCTTTCTAGAGGTTTCTTGTTGCATTAGGATGTCTTCATAATCTTCATCACTGCTGCTTTCAAGCTGTACATAACTGCATGATGCCTCCTGTTCTTTCCCTGCTCTTTAGAATAGAATAGAATGGAATAGAATAACCTTTATTAATAATAATAAAATACATTCATTTTTTCAATTTACAATGACATGAATAATTTTGAAGCTCGACTATTTATTTAATTTAATTTAGCCCTTAAGCTTTAGGCTTTACTGGGCTCTTATTAAAAATAAGCAGCTAGTTGTTATTAATTAATAATAATAAATAAATAAATAAGTAAATAAGTATTATTAATAGTTAAAACATGTATTACAATATTAAACAATATTAATGGACAATATTAAACAATATTAGTGGACATTAATTCAAGATTTTTGTTAGTATGCCATTATTAATCGGGATTTCAACTTGGTTTTAAACAAATTTACATTCACAATATTTTTTATATCGACATGTAAGTCATTCCATAGTTTCAATCCAATGAAAATGGGTAGTTTTTGAGATGAAGACAATCTAAATTAAGGTATAACAAGCTTTGATCTATTTCTGGTCTGATACGAGTGGATTTCTTAATGAGTTACAAAATATCTATTTATCCATTGCAAATTAATGATTTTGTTCTTACACTTGTAAATAAAAATAAAATGTGCCAGTTTGGTTATATCGTTGAGCTTTAGTAGGTTTAGCTCTTTAAATAATGCACTAGAGTGATCAAGGAAATCAGCATCAGATAATAACCTTATTGCTCGTTTTTGGATGACAAAGATACCATTTAATGCGTTGTTAGCGGAGTTTCCCCAAACAAGGGTGCAGTATGTTATATAAGGCAGAACAAGAGTATGATAAAGAGTCAATAAAACTTGTTTAGGGACTACATTTCTAAGTTTGAACATTTTAGCAAAGCTCCTTGAAATCTTTTTCGCGATATAATTTACATGATCACTCCATTGCAAATTCTTATCTAGCATTACACCAAGAAATTTTGTTACAGTACACTCCTTTATGGCGATTTCATTAACATTAAGTTCGTCAAGATATACATTTCTTTTATTAGTAAAAATCATGAAATTTGTTTTACTGGTATTTAGGAAGAGTTTATTGGTGGTCAACCATTTCATTACACTGATGAATTCTGAATGAAATATATTCTTAGCTGTATTAACATCTTTGCAAGAAAAAGAGAGAGTTGTATCATCTGCAAACATTATGAAGTTCAGTATATCAGATGAACGTGGAAGGTCATTTATATATAATAAAAATAACAGTGGACCCAGAACTGAGCCCTGTGGCACACCATGTTTGACAAGCGCTTTAGTTGAGCAAACCTTATTTACTGATACAAAATGATATCTATTGGACAAACAACTTTTAAACCAATCACTGATTGCTCCTCTAAAGCCGCAACAATATAATTTATTAAGTAGAATATTATGGTATATTACATCAAAGGCCAGCACCTTATCATGAGATCCAAACGACGCAATGCGGTCTATTTTCATTGACCGAAGAAACTCTAGGTCATCGGAATTTCGGACAGACTTTTCAGCATCTTTGGCCCACGATGGAAATGTCATTTTCAGCTGATTCTTCATCTCTTTCACCTTGGCCAGCGCAGCTGGAGATGAACGGCGATCTTTTGGGATCTCGCACAGTTTTCCATTTTTCTCAGAGAGAGCAATGATTTTCTCACAAGCTTTCTTGTCTGTTATCATAGGAATGTTTGATTTGTGATAAAATAGTACAATATTTCAGATACAATCTTTGCAATGTCCCGCTTTGTCCTGTTTGACGACAGTGTTTCACGATGATGAAATAAAAAACATCGCAGAACTTGCTCATTTGTTGGTAGCCGAGATTCGGCTATTTCAGCGTCCTTTTTGTGATTCTTGCACCTAGGCCATACACAGCTAAAGACTGGCGTGTTCTATTTTGAGGAAAAATGACAGTTATACAAAAAGAAAGTTTCACGTCCGACGTCGTCCGTTTTAAAGTGTGACTGATCAGAATACAGACCTGAAACGAGGATAGGTACGATTAGGTAGGCAATAAAATCATCCAGAATATCACAGAACATGTTTTCATTATGAATGGAACACTGCTATTGTAGGCAGACCCGGATCTAGGGGTGGGCTATGTGGGCTGCAGCCACGGGCCCCGCATTTGAGGGGGGCCTCCAAATTTGGAGAAGTTTTCCCCAATGTCTTAAATGCATACAGAATGTACTTGTCATTGATGGTGACCAATTGTACCGGAGGACGGAGTTTTTCTAAGTTAAAGCGACTGAAATGTTGCACACGTTCAACAATGAAGCAAAAGCGATTACAGTCACTGGCAATTCTCTGTGTTGAACATGCTCTGGCCAAAGAAGTCTATTTTCGAAATATTATTAATGAATTTGCACAAAAAAAGGCTCGTCGGTTCAATCGGTTGCCAGCTCATAATCAGTAGGTAGGTGTGTATAAAATTATTAATTCAGGAAAATATAATATGTAAAATAAAGTAAAATATTTGTAAAGTAATATGTTTGTTCTGTAAACTAAATAAATAAAGTAAAGTAATATGTTTGTTCTGAAAACCTTTAATTTTCCTCGTAAACAAAGCTTATAGTCCTTATATAATAAAAATTGTAGCCAAGGGGGCCCCCCCAACAAAAATTAGCCACGGGCCCCCATTCTTCTAGATCCGGGCCTGATTGTAGGGCCATTAAGGAATTGCAACATTGGAGGGTTTGATGCACCGTAATATATATATATATATATATATATATATGTGTGTGTGTGTGTGTGTGTGAGCACTTATTCGATGAGCCTTCACGTCAAAGGCTTGTTGAATAAATTGCTAATACTGTTCTGTAGGTAAAATTTAGTAAATTTTAGCAGCCCACATAACTAAAATGAATTGATAAGTTTACATAAATTCATTAACATGTTTTGAGAAGCACCTTTATAAAATACGTTTAGACAATAATATTGGTTTAATAAATAAAGTTATTAGGTAGGATCTGTGTCTTAACGCATCTGGCAACTTTTCCGCCAGCTGGTATATATGTGTGTGTGTGTGTGTGTGTGTGTGTGCACTTATTCGATGAGCTGTCATGTCATAGGCTTGTTGAATAAAATGCTAACAGCTTTCTGTAGACAGCTGCATTAATAAATTAGCTAACAAGATGTTCATTAACATATAAATAACTTTCATTGTCTTTATAAAATACGTTTAGGCAATATTGTTGGTTTAAAGGGCTCGCTGGCAACTTCCTCACCAGCTGATGTGTTCTGGTGTGTATATATATATATATATATAGATATATATATATATATATATATCAGTGGCGTGCAGTCAGGGTAAGCGGGGCATGCGCCGCCTACCTAGTTAAAGGTCAAATTACAAAAAGTCAGTATATTACTAGAGTAATCGAAAACTAATATAAAGTTATGATGCTTGTATAATGTATATATAATGTGTGTGTGTGTATATGTATATACATATATATATATATTTGCACCTACCGCTTACCCTGTGGACACAAATATATATATATATATATATATATATATATATACAGGGTGTACATAAAGTCAGGATCTATTTTTGTGAAGCACTTGGAAATTATATGGAATTCAATCATAAAATGATAAAGTGGTAACATTTATTAAATAATTAAGAGTAGGATTCGACGTGACGCCCATCAGTATCCCTGCACAGCTCAAATCGTTCCGCAGCATTTCTAAACACATTCTGGAGCATTTGTGGGGTTATGTTATCTGCAGCAGTTCGTATACGTGTACGTAAGTTTTCAAAACTCGTAATCTTCGTCTGATAGACGTGCGATTTGATAAAGCCCCATGCAAAGAAATCTAAAGGGGTTAAATCTGGTGATCTCGCTGGCCAAGGTCTGTTGCTTCCGCGTCCGATCCAGCGATTTGGAAAACGTCCATTTAGATAATCCTGAACAATTTTGGCTGAGAAAAGAGGGTTAAATTCTAAGTTATACAGATTTACATATAAAAATTAAGAAGTTATTTTTAAATACATGTAGTAAAAGTGAAATTAATACACTGGAAAAATTACCAATAGTACACTGGAAACACTGGAACTATCTACCTTACACTGCAGTATCCGAGGCCGACTAATTTGAGCAGACAAAGAACGGGAAACACGAGAGAATGGCGAGGGCGATTGGGGACGGAGGGATTATAAGGAATTGGGGAAGGAGGAGGGATCATAGCAAATTGAGAGGGACGGCCGATGAGTCAACATTCAGACTAGGGGACAATGCTTTAATGAACAGCGATTCTAAAATTCTTAGTGAGTTGGGACAAGTATTACAACCAAGAATTTATTTACCTGCCCTAGGTGTCTCCTTGGGAATTACATCGGCAGCACTGTTCGCTCTCTCAGGGCTAGATTTTATTCGCATATGGGAATAAGTGGCCGAACAGGTAAAATTTTAAAAACTAAAGAATCCTCCAGTATTCGTGAACACAGCATTCAATGTAAGGTTGATGTCACTTTAGACAATTTTAAAATTCTTGGTTGTAATACTTGTCCCAACTCACTAAGAATTTTAGAATCGCTGTTCATTAAAGCATTGTCCCCTAGTCTGAATGTTGACTCATCGGCCGTCCCTCTCAATTTGCTATGATCCCTCCTCCTTCCCCAATTCCTTATAATCCCTCCGTCCCCAATCGCCCTCGCCATTCTCTCGTGTTTCCCGTTCTTTGTCTGCTCAAATTAGTCGGCCTCGGATACTGCAGTGTAAGGTAGATAGTTCCAGTGTTTCCAGTGTACTATTGGTAATTTTTCCAGTGTATTAATTTCACTTTTACTACATGTATTTAAAAATAACTTCTTAATTTTTATATGTAAATCTGTATAACTTAGAATTTAACCCTCTTTTCTCAGTCTTTTAAAATTTGTCTTTACGAATAGGTTATAGAAATTTTCTGTTTTGTTTTTCATTCAATATTGATTTTAATTTCACATTGTTATTAAACAGCCTGAAGATGAGCGTATTGCTCGAAACGTTGCGCATTAAAGAAGACTTTTCATGGCATTTACATTTCTCCTTGTCATTGGATTTCTCTTAAATATTAAATTGAAGCTCTGTAGAAGCAACCCGCATGACTATATATATTATAATATATATATATATATATAGTGTGTCATAACATGTGGGACGCACTTTCAGGATGGATTCAGAATCTGAAAACACTGAAAAAATTTTATATAAACATATGTCCGAAATCGTTTTGTTTCCGAGTTACAGCCCGTTTTGTGTTCCAGCAATTCTTTCCGCAAACTGTTAAAACACTGCGTGCTGACAATGTTTGTGAGTGTGTACGAGACTTATTTTACGTATGGTCTTGCCGATTGTAATGCTTCGTACACTCTATGGCATATTTCAATATCGTCGAGTGTATAGCCATGATTCAGTCAGAGGTGCATCGCAGTGTTTCACTGTTCGTATTCGTAACTTCTTACCGTGAATAAGTGACAAAAAAAATCCTTAAAAGTTTTGTGCTATTCAATGATAGTGTGCATTTGAGGCGAGAATGGAGGTTTATTCAAACAGAGAAATGGCTAACATGCATCTCATATATGGACTTGCCGTGTGTAATGCGGCCGCAGCAAGACGTCTATATGCGGAAAGGTTTCCGAATCGCCGTCTGCCAGATAAGAAAACCTTTCAGAGAATAGACGAGTCTTAGTGATACACTGTAGGGTGTGTCGAATTTTTCAACTTTCAAATTCCAAATATGAGGGGTGCTAAAAAGTTGCAGCATGACTTAGGAATTCTAAAGATATTTTTGTTAATTTAATATAATTTAGTTTTGCTTGGTAAAAAGCTACATAAAAATAGTGACTTTTTTGACGTTTTTGTGGAATTATATAATAATTATTATATTAATAATTATATATGATGTATATATAATGCACTGCTGTTTTTGCTTATTTCACAGGTTGAAACATATTCATCAGTGTGCTGAAGATTACTTGTCCGTCAGTGCTACCATCCTAACCAGTGGGAATTGACCTACAATGGCTTCTAAAAGGAGGACAAGACTGGGGACATTCACACATATGAGCAACCTAATTGGAACTGGTAGAGAGTTGTTGCCCTCTGAACTCCCAACTCTGCGAGACGTTCTGAAATATGGGCTACTGCTAAGAGAACAAAGTGGTGAGGATGTGAGAAACTACCCAGCAGCCAGTCTTGCAAGGCCATTTACCCTAAAGTGCTTGAAAAGTGGGAACGAGCAAACAGTTCTTTTGTAGCCCCGGTTGTAAATTCACGAGTCATAATCTTAAACAAGATCCAAGAGAGCTGGGAGCAGGCCAAAAACATATCTCTTGGGAGAGGAAAGCTACATGTCGAAGAGGCTTTCATTGCAAAACTTGACAAGCTTTTTGACATCCTCAGTTGCAAGTGTAAAATTGTTCTCTGCTCTGAATTTGGCTGCCCTGCAGATGCTGGTTGCAAAAAACTCACATTAACTGTACATGCCCTAGGGAGATGAAGATCCCTGTGAAGGAACTTGCTTTCATTAAAGGTCAGAGAGACAAGTCTGGTTCTATTGGACCACATCAGATTGGCTTGCCAGATCAACCTGAGCACAACAGACAAGTCAAAAAGCAGAAGCGGCAAGAAGACGAAAGAAGAAGGTTTGCTGAATATAAGCAGACAAGTAAGCAGGATGTTTCAATGCCATCAAATGAAATAATTTTCTCTGATGATGAAAATGAAGAACAAATAGCTGATGCTCAAGATGGAAAGGATGGAAGTTATGAATGACATTAGAAATACCAAGCACGTCTTCAACTTCCAATAAAAAGCCAGAGTACAACACATTAGAAATACCTAATGTTGCTATGCATACCATCAGATATGGTGTTGGCCTGCGTGCCACAGCTGCCATCACCACTGCTGCCTTTATGGATGCTGGCTTGATCACTGATGAACACAAAGACTTGTAGTTGATCACAATAAAGTCAAGAGGGCCCAAGAAAAAGTTATGAGATCCCTGGATCAGGAATTTGATGATCTTTGTAAGAAGGGTGAAATTGACTGCATCTTCTTTGACGGCCGTCAAGATACAACTAAAGTTATGCTGAAAGCAGACAATTCAGATCGTCAGTTCCCCAGCATCATCAAAGAAGAGCATTATTCTGTGTGCAGTGAGCCAGGTGGAAGATATCTCTAACACTTCACTCCTGAGAAAGGCTCAACGAGAAAAAAACCTGCTGAAGTTATTGTTGATAATCTTGTAGATTTCATGAAGAAGGGCATTGATTAAAGCCTGCAGGCCATTGGAGGTGATTCTACAAATGTTAACACTGGCTGGGAGGGTGGTTCCATGCATTGGGTAGAGGTCAAGCTTTGCCGTAAGCTGATCTGGTTGGTTTGTGCCCCCACACTAACGAGTTACCCCTGCGACACTTGATCACAGCACTGGATGGGAAGACCTTGTCTAACAACAAGTGGACAGGTAACATTGGCAAGATGCTAGACACTGCAACCGAACTTGAAATTGATCCTTCATTCACCAAACTCTCAATTGGAGAGCCTCTTGCTTCACTGAGTGACAATGTCGTAAAGGATCTCTCTACTGATCAAGCGTACGGGTATAGGATCACACAGGCCATAAGGACAGGAGAACTTCCCACAGATCTGGCCCTTCTTGAAATTGGTCCAGTGAGCCATTCAAGGTGGTTGACAACAGCAAACAGGCTTTGTCGCATATGGGTTTCAAAACATGGCCTTAAAGGCAAAACCCTCAACAACTTAAGACTGATAGTGGAATACATTGTTGGTGTGTACAACCTCTGTTGGTTCAACATCAAAGTAAAACACTCTTGGGTGGAAGGCCCACGCCACATCTTGTTTCAGCTGCGGCTAGTTAGGCTGCAAAAGAAGGCTGTAGTGGATGCTGTTTTGCCAACCATCAAGCGCTCAGCATGGTATGCATTCAGCGAAATGATAATCCAGACACTCTTGTGCTCAGATGACAGGAGAGGAGAGCTGTGTCCAAAAGATTGTTGACATGAGGGGTGGAGATGATGACACACTTGGAGATCTTTCTGTACGTCCCAGGAAGACACCTTCCACCAACCCCAGTGCTTCTTCCGTGTTGGAGCTGACAGACTGGTCTGACGGGGTATTTGAACCTCCTTTGACATATAAACTGACTACAGCGGAAGTAAAGAAGTTCTTTGACAAGCCTATACAAGTTCCACAGTGGCCCTGTCATGCTCAGTCAATAGAGAGGTGTGTGAAACAAGTCACAGAGGCAGCAGGCAGGGTGTATACACATGAGAAACGTGAGGGCTATATCAGAGGCCAAGAGGCAAGTCGACGGCTGATGTCCAAGAACGAATCAAAGCAAGACTTGATGAAACTTGTTGTTTAAATATTTTTTTTTTACTGATGAAATTACTTTCTAATGTTGTTTTATGATTACAAGGATATGTTTTATGATTACTAGGATATGTTTTATGCAGAGAAACTAAAATTTTTATAGCATTACCTGACATTTTGAGAAGCTAAAATTAATAAATGTTGTTTTCCGAGAGCAATTTATGTGCTTTTTAATCAAACATAGATTTACCAAGCTAATTGTTGAGCAATCACAAAATAATAGCAGATTTGAATTCTTCACATCCAAAACATATTTTTAAAACCCCTCAGTGAAGGAATTGGCAAAAATTAATTTTCACCTCCCAAATTGACACACCCTAGTGATACAGGATCATTCAACAAGCGAGTTTCAGATGGTGGTAGACCAATCAGCGCCAGAACTGTTGAGGTGGAGGAGCGGGTCCTGAATTGGGTGGAGGAACATCCTGGTGTCAACACCAGAAGGATAGCAGCAGCAGAGGGTGTACGATACACAACTGTGTGGAGAATTTTAAGGGAACAACAGCTTTACCCATATCACATGCAGAGAGTACAAAGCCTTACTGAAGCTGATTTCCCACCACGAGATGCTTTTTGTACTTGGTTCCTTCAACAGTGTGCTCGCGATCCTCTTTTTCTCTCCTCCGTGTTATTTCCTGATGAGGCTGCCTTCACAAGAAATTGCTTGATCAATTTTCACAACACTCATCACTGGGCTGAAGAGAATCCACATGCCATTATCTAGTCAAGACACCAACAACAATTTAGTATCAATGTATGGACAGAACTTATTGCCGACAACTTAATCGGTTCTTTTGTTTTGCCTGGAAGATTAACAGGAGAATCCTATTCCAATTTTTTAAGGAATGATTTAAGCAATATACTAGATGAAGTTCCTCTTGGTGTCCGACGTCGTATGTGGTTTATGCGTGACGACACTCCGCCTCATTTAATCGAGTAGCCATAAACTATTTGGATGACCATTTCCCTGATAAATGGATTGGCCGTGGAGGACCCATTGCGTGGCCTGCTCGCGCACCGGACCTGAATCCACTCGATTTTTACATGTGGGGTCATCTGAAAGAAATCCATCGTTTACGTGACACCCATTGACAACGTTGAAATGCTTCGCCAACGTGTAGAACAAGGATGCCAGAAAATCCGAGCGATATCTGGAATGTTTGAAAGCGTCAGGCAGTCTATGACGAGGCGTGTTCAGGCGTGTATTCAAGCGCAAGGCGGTCATTTTGAGCACTTCCTTTCCAGGTAAGGCGGATACTTGCTGGAACACATAACGGGCTATAACTCGGAAACAAAGCGAGGAGACGGTCAGCTATGGCACGGCGCTCTGCTTGTGGAACTAACTTACTGAACAATGCTAAAGGCACCATTTCAGCTGTGAGGTATCACAGGTTACGTTTGAAAGCACTTATGGCGCTTGTTGATATCAGCGAGTTCACTTTCTCGTATTTGAGGATGCTCTTCTACAGTTGGAGGTCATGCCACGGGGCATCGACTGCTGAAGGGCAGGTTGTCCACCATGGACAGTATATCAGGCAGACAAATGTAACAAACTCACGTATCTTTGGGCCTTGTTGTCTTGTGGTTTTTCCTGGTGGGAGAGTGTCGATTTGTTTGCAGAAGTGCAATCTTAATTGCATATAAAGGGTGTCCCATAAGTCCGGAATCATAGGAAAAATAATAAAAAAGGCAAAACAAAAGCTTTTATTTACAGAACGTGCTCAATATGTCCACCATTGTTTTCAATACACAAATTCAGACGTGATACCCAGTCAGCAAGCACACGGTGAATGATGTCAGGAGTAATGGTGTTACATGCCCCAATAATGCGCTGCCGCAAATGTTCAACACTCCTAATTTTCTCTGCGTATACCAGCGCTTTCAAGTGGCCCCTGAGATAAAAATCTAGTGGCGTGAGATCCGGGCTTCTAGCTGGCCATTCCACAGGCCCTCGACGTCCTATCCAATGACCAGGGAATTGTTGGTACAGGTATTCCCTTACTTGGGTGCTGTAATGTGCAGGAGCGCCGTCTTGCTGGAACCATGTTGGGAAATTTCCTTCTTCGTTCAAGACACTGGGAAATGTTTCTTCCTTGAGCATACCTAGTTAGGTGCCTCCAGTGACATGTTCATCGAAAAAGAGGGGGCCTATGATGCGATCCTTCCAAATGCCACACCATACCATCACCCGAGATGCACCTTGTTCCTTTGAAGAGGTATACTAGTGAGGGTTGTTTTGAGACCAGTAGCGGGTGTTCTGTCGATTTACCTCACCATTTCCATAAAAAACAACCTCGTCACTGAACAGAATGGTGGACGAGAAATTGGCATCCCGAGCATATTGTACCGTAGCCCATTCACAAAATTCCATCCGCCGGTCGGGATCATCTTCGCTTAATTTCTGTAGGATCTGAAGTTTATATGGATGCCATTTGTGAGCCTGAAGAATGCGATGGATGCTACTTTTCGACACTCCTGTCTCGGCGGACAATCGCCGATGAGACTTATTGGGACTTCTGTTAAAATGAGCCATGATAGCAGTCGCTGTATCATCGTCAGTGGACCTCCTTCAAGGTCCACTGCGTGGTTTATCTTCTATGGATCCTGTTTCCTGAAACTTTGCAAGAAGTCTGCTAACACAATTCTGTGTTATTGGCTCGCGTTCTGGATGCAGTCTGTTAAATTCAGCAGCGGCCTCTCTTTGACTCCGATTTACTATGAGTAGAATTATCTGGATTCGTTCTTCCTTGCTCACAGACATTATGGCCTGTAGAAAGAGAAAAATATGAATTATGGTTTGTAGAAATAGAAAAATATGAATTTCTCCTATGATGCCGGACTTATGGGACACCCTGTATAATCTTTGCCATCCATCTGGCCTTGTGTACTGCACCAGGGCGCCTGAAGCTAAATTCTCGATCTGTCCCTTCCAAATACAACAAAGAAAGCTCAAAGAACTCTTGATAGTCGTCACGCTGATGTTGCACTGATGATCGTGCGACCTGAACAGCTTGTGCCTTCCAGTCTTGAATGAGAATTTATCTCTTCAGAATATGAACTGGGATTAAAATTACTCAAGTTTTCTTCACTGCTGTGGGGATCGAGCTGGGAGTTTGTGCGAAATCTATTGAAGACGTTTACTTCTGGTGATTTCGATGTCTCTATCTTGAGGTCATTGAAGACATGCCCAATGATCACTTCACTAACATGGTGTCGACACCCAGACCATAGCAAAGGGCGACCGATTGCCTGCTGGAGAATGACACACGCTGCAACACAGAACTGCAACAACGTCATAGTCTTTTCAGTTATGATCTTCCCAAACCGCTGTTTACTACCAGAAGTAGTGAACCCATCATCTTTGAATCCCAGTGGAGAGATGCAAATTTTGGTGGTATCCATGGCTGTTTGACAGAATTGGCAATCTGCCATACGCCTTGACCTATCAGCTGTTGCATAAGAAGTTGAAAGTTTGTTTGGATCACCTCCAGATTCTTCTATAAAGACTTCCGTGAATGTTGTTTGTTGGGCTGGTGTTAATTTCATTCTAGTGGCTAAAGACACTAACTTGGGCTTGGTGAGTATGTCATGTGATATGAACGCCGGTATGCCATGACGAACAAATCGATAATGTGTCTTTCTAGAGGTTTCTTGTTGCATTAGGATGTCTTCATAATCTTCATCACTGCTGCTTTCAAGCTGTACATAACTGCATGATGCCTCCTGTTCTTTCCCTGCTCTTTAGAATAGAATAGAATGGAATAGAATAACCTTTATTAATAATAATAAATACATTCATTTTTTCAATTTACAATGACATGAATAATTTTGAAGCTCGACTATTTATTTAATTTAATTTAGCCCTTAAGCTTTAGGCTTTACTGGGCTCTTATTAAAAATAAGCAGCTAGTTGTTATTAATTAATAATAATAAATAAATAAATAAGTAAATAAGTTATTAATAGTTAAAACATGTATTACAATATTAAACAATATTAATGGACAATATTAAACAATATTAGTGGACATTAATTCAAGATTTTTGTTAGTATGCCATTATTAATCGGGATTTCAACTTGGTTTTAAACAAATTTACATTCACAATATTTTTTATATCGACATGTAAGTCATTCCATAGTTTCAATCCAATGAAAATGGGTAGTTTTTGAGATGAAGACAATCTAAATTAAGGTATAACAAGCTTTGATCTATTTCTGGTCTGATACGAGTGGATTTCTTAATGAGTTACAAAATATCTATTTATCCATTGCAAATTAATGATTTTGTTCTTACACTTGTAAATAAAAATAAAATGTGCCAGTTTGGTTATATCGTTGAGCTTTAGTAGGTTTAGCTCTTTAAATAATGCACTAGAGTGATCAAGGAAATCAGCATCAGATAATAACCTTATTGCTCGTTTTTGGATGACAAAGATACCATTTAATGCGTTGTTAGCGGAGTTTCCCCAAACAAGGGTGCAGTATGTTATATAAGGCAGAACAAGAGTATGATAAAGAGTCAATAAAACTTGTTTAGGGACTACATTTCTAAGTTTGAACATTTTAGCAAAGCTCCTTGAAATCTTTTTCGCGATATAATTTACATGATCACTCCATTGCAAATTCTTATCTAGCATTACACCAAGAAATTTTGTTACAGTACACTCCTTTATGGCGATTTCATTAACATTAAGTTCGTCAAGATATACATTTCTTTTATTAGTAAAAATCATGAAATTTGTTTTACTGGTATTTAGGAAGAGTTTATTGGTGGTCAACCATTTCATTACACTGATGAATTCTGAATGAAATATATTCTTAGCTGTATTAACATCTTTGCAAGAAAAAGAGAGAGTTGTATCATCTGCAAACATTATGAAGTTCAGTATATCAGATGAACGTGGAAGGTCATTTATATATAATAAAAATAACAGTGGACCCAGAACTGAGCCCTGTGGCACACCATGTTTGACAAGCGCTTTAGTTGAGCAAACCTTATTTACTGATACAAAATGATATCTATTGGACAAACAACTTTTAAACCAATCACTGATTGCTCCTCTAAAGCCGCAACAATATAATTTATTAAGTAGAATATTATGGTATATTACATCAAAGGCCAGCACCTTATCATGAGATCCAAACGACGCAATGCGGTCTATTTTCATTGACCGAAGAAACTCTAGGTCATCGGAATTTCGGACAGACTTTTCAGCATCTTTGGCCCACGATGGAAATGTCATTTTCAGCTGATTCTTCATCTCTTTCACCTTGGCCAGCGCAGCTGGAGATGAACGGCGATCTTTTGGGATCTCGCACAGTTTTCCATTTTTCTCAGAGAGAGCAATGATTTTCTCACAAGCTTTCTTGTCTGTTATCATAGGAATGTTTGATTTGTGATAAAATAGTACAATATTTCAGATACAATCTTTGCAATGTCCCGCTTTGTCCTGTTTGACGACAGTGTTTCACGATGATGAAATAAAAAACATCGCAGAACTTGCTCATTTGTTGGTAGCCGAGATTCGGCTATTTCAGCGTCCTTTTTGTGATTCTTGCACCTAGGCCATACACAGCTAAAGACTGGCGTGTTCTATTTTGAGGAAAAATGACAGTTATACAAAAAGAAAGTTTCACGTCCGACGTCGTCCGTTTTTAAAGTGTGACTGATCAGAATACAGACCTGAAACGAGGATAGGTACGATTAGGTAGGCAATAAAATCATCCAGAATATCACAGAACATGTTTTCATTATGAATGGAACACTGCTATTGTAGGCAGACCCGGATCTAGGGGTGGGCTATGTGGGCTGCAGCCACGGGCCCCGCATTTGAGGGGGGCCTCCAAATTTGGAGAAGTTTTCCCCAATGTCTTAAATGCATACAGAATGTACTTGTCATTGATGGTGACCAATTGTACCGGAGGACGGAGTTTTTCTAAGTTAAAGCGACTGAAATGTTGCACACGTTCAACAATGAAGCAAAAGCGATTACAGTCACTGGCAATTCTCTGTGTTGAACATGCTCTGGCCAAAGAAGTCTATTTTCGAAATATTATTAATGAATTTGCACAAAAAAAGGCTCGTCGGTTCAATCGGTTGCCAGCTCATAATCAGTAGGTAGGTGTGTATAAAATTATTAATTCAGGAAAATATAATATGTAAAATAAAGTAAAATATTGTAAAGTAATATGTTTGTTCTGTAAACTAAATAAATAAAGTAAAGTAATATGTTTGTTCTGAAAACCTTTAATTTTCCTCGTAAACAAAGCTTATAGTCCTTATATAATAAAAATTGTAGCCAAGGGGGCCCCCCCAACAAAAATTAGCCACGGGCCCCCATTCTTCTAGATCCGGGCCTGATTGTAGGGCCATTAAGGAATTGCAACATTGGAGGGTTTGATGCACCGTAATATATATATATATATATATATATATGTGTGTGTGTGTGTGTGTGTGAGCACTTATTCGATGAGCCTTCACGTCAAAGGCTTGTTGAATAAATTGCTAATACTGTTCTGTAGGTAAAATTTAGTAAATTTTAGCAGCCCACATAACTAAAATGAATTGATAAGTTTACATAAATTCATTAACATGTTTTGAGAAGCACCTTTATAAAATACGTTTAGACAATAATATTGGTTTAATAAATAAAGTTATTAGGTAGGATCTGTGTCTTAACGCATCTGGCAACTTTTCCGCCAGCTGGTATATATGTTGTGTGTGTGTGTGTGTGTGTGTGTGCACTTATTCGATGAGCTGTCATGTCATAGGCTTGTTGAATAAAATGCTAACAGCTTTCTGTAGACAGCTGCATTAATAAATTAGCTAACAAGATGTTCATTAACATATAAATAACTTTCATTGTCTTTATAAAATACGTTTAGGCAATATTGTTGGTTTAAAGGGCTCGCTGGCAACTTCCTCACCAGCTGATGTGTTCTGGTGTGTATATATATATATATATATAGATATATATATATATATATATATCAGTGGCGTGCAGTCAGGGTAAGCGGGGCATGCGCCGCCTACCTAGTTAAAGGTCAAATTACAAAAAGTCAGTATATTACTAGAGTAATCGAAAACTAATATAAAGTTATGATGCTTGTATAATGTATATATAATGTGTGTGTGTGTATATGTATATACATATATATATATATTTGCACCTACCGCTTACCCTGTGGACACAAATATATATATATATATATATATATATATATACAGGGTGTACATAAAGTCAGGATCTATTTTTGTGAAGCACTTGGAAATTATATGGAATTCAATCATAAAATGATAAAGTGGTAACATTTATTAAATAATTAAGAGTAGGATTCGACGTGACGCCCATCAGTATCCCTGCACAGCTCAAATCGTTCCGCAGCATTTCTAAACACATTCTGGAGCATTTGTGGGGTTATGTTATCTGCAGCAGTTCGTATACGTGTACGTAAGTTTTCAAAACTCGTAATCTTCGTCTGATAGACGTGCGATTTGATAAAGCCCCATGCAAAGAAATCTAAAGGGGTTAAATCTGGTGATCTCGCTGGCCAAGGTCTGTTGCTTCCGCGTCCGATCCAGCGATTTGGAAAACGTCCATTTAGATAATCCTGAACAATTTTGGCTGAGAAAAGAGGGTTAAATTCTAAGTTATACAGATTTACATATAAAAATTAAGAAGTTATTTTTAAATACATGTAGTAAAAGTGAAATTAATACACTGGAAAAATTACCAATAGTACACTGGAAACACTGGAACTATCTACCTTACACTGCAGTATCCGAGGCCGACTAATTTGAGCAGACAAAGAACGGGAAACACGAGAGAATGGCGAGGGCGATTGGGGACGGAGGGATTATAAGGAATTGGGGAAGGAGGAGGGATCATAGCAAATTGAGAGGGACGGCCGATGAGTCAACATTCAGACTAGGGGACAATGCTTTAATGAACAGCGATTCTAAAATTCTTAGTGAGTTGGGACAAGTATTACAACCAAGAATTTATTTACCTGCCCTAGGTGTCTCCTTGGGAATTACATCGGCAGCACTGTTCGCTCTCTCAGGGCTAGATTTTATTCGCATATGGGAATAAGTGGCCGAACAGGTAAAATTTTAAAAACTAAAGAATCCTCCAGTATTCGTGAACACAGCATTCAATGTAAGGTTGATGTCACTTTAGACAATTTTAAAATTCTTGGTTGTAATACTTGTCCCAACTCACTAAGAATTTTAGAATCGCTGTTCATTAAAGCATTGTCCCCTAGTCTGAATGTTGACTCATCGGCCGTCCCTCTCAATTTGCTATGATCCCTCCTCCTTCCCCAATTCCTTATAATCCCTCCGTCCCCAATCGCCCTCGCCATTCTCTCGTGTTTCCCGTTCTTTGTCTGCTCAAATTAGTCGGCCTCGGATACTGCAGTGTAAGGTAGATAGTTCCAGTGTTTCCAGTGTACTATTGGTAATTTTTCCAGTGTATTAATTTCACTTTTACTACATGTATTTAAAAATAACTTCTTAATTTTTATATGTAAATCTGTATAACTTAGAATTTAACCCTCTTTTCTCAGTCTTTTAAAATTTGTCTTTACGAATAGGTTATAGAAATTTTCTGTTTTGTTTTTCATTCAATATTGATTTTAATTTCACATTGTTATTAAACAGCCTGAAGATGAGCGTATTGCTCGAAACGTTGCGCATTAAAGAAGACTTTTCATGGCATTTACATTTCTCCTTGTCATTGGATTTCTCTTAAATATTAAATTGAAGCTCTGTAGAAGCAACCCGCATGACTATATATATATATATATATATATATATATAGTGTGTCATAACATGTGGGACGCACTTTCAGGATGGATTCAGAATCTGAAAACACTGAAAAAATTTTATATAAACATATGTCCGAAATCGTTTTGTTTCCGAGTTACAGCCCGTTTTGTGTTCCAGCAATTCTTTCCGCAAACTGTTAAAACACTGCGTGCTGACAATGTTTGTGAGTGTGTACGAGACTTATTTTACGTATGGTCTTGCCGATTGTAATGCTTCGTACACTCTATGGCATATTTCAATATCGTCGAGTGTATAGCCATGATTCAGTCAGAGGTGCATCGCAGTGTTTCACTGTTCGTATTCGTAACTTCTTACCGTGAATAAGTGACAAAAAAAATCCTTAAAAGTTTTGTGCTATTCAATGATAGTGTGCATTTGAGGCGAGAATGGAGGTTTATTCAAACAGAGAAATGGCTAACATGCATCTCATATATGGACTTGCCGTGTGTAATGCGGCCGCAGCAAGACGTCTATATGCGGAAAGGTTTCCGAATCGCCGTCTGCCAGATAAGAAAACCTTTCAGAGAATAGACGAGTCTTAGTGATACACTGTAGGGTGTGTCGAATTTTTCAACTTTCAAATTCCAAATATGAGGGGTGCTAAAAAGTTGCAGCATGACTTAGGAATTCTAAAGATATTTTTGTTAATTTAATATAATTTAGTTTTGCTTGGTAAAAAGCTACATAAAAATAGTGACTTTTTTGACGTTTTTGTGGAATTATATAATAATTATTATATTAATAATTATATATGATGTATATATAATGCACTGCTGTTTTTGCTTATTTCACAGGTTGAAACATATTCATCAGTGTGCTGAAGATTACTTGTCCGTCAGTGCTACCATCCTAACCAGTGGGAATTGACCTACAATGGCTTCTAAAAGGAGGACAAGACTGGGGACATTCACACATATGAGCAACCTAATTGGAACTGGTAGAGAGTTGTTGCCCTCTGAACTCCCAACTCTGCGAGACGTTCTGAAATATGGGCTACTGCTAAGAGAACAAAGTGGTGAGGATGTGAGAAACTACCCAGCAGCCAGTCTTGCAAGGCCATTTACCCTAAAGTGCTTGAAAAGTGGGAACGAGCAAACAGTTCTTTTGTAGCCCCGGTTGTAAATTCACGAGTCATAATCTTAAACAAGATCCAAGAGAGCTGGGAGCAGGCCAAAAACATATCTCTTGGGAGAGGAAAGCTACATGTCGAAGAGGCTTTCATTGCAAAACTTGACAAGCTTTTTGACATCCTCAGTTGCAAGTGTAAAATTGTTCTCTGCTCTGAATTTGGCTGCCCTGCAGATGCTGGTTGCAAAAAACTCACATTAACTGTACATGCCCTAGGGAGATGAAGATCCCTGTGAAGGAACTTGCTTTCATTAAAGGTCAGAGAGACAAGTCTGGTTCTATTGGACCACATCAGATTGGCTTGCCAGATCAACCTGAGCACAACAGACAAGTCAAAAAGCAGAAGCGGCAAGAAGACGAAAGAAGAAGGTTTGCTGAATATAAGCAGACAAGTAAGCAGGATGTTTCAATGCCATCATGAAATAATTTTCTCTGATGATGAAAATGAAGAACAAATAGCTGATGCTCAAGATGGAAAGGATGGAAGTTATGAAGTGACATTAGAAATACCAAGCACGTCTTCAACTTCCAATAAAAAAGCCAGAGTACAACACATTAGAAATACCTAATGTTGCTATGCATACCATCAGATATGGTGTTTGGCCTGCGTGCCACAGCTGCCATCACCACTGCTGCCTTTATGGATGCTGGCTTGATCACTGATGAACACAAGAGACTTGTAGTTGATCACAATAAAGTCAGAGGCCCAAGAAAAAGTTATGAGATCCCTGGATCAGGAATTTGATGATCTTTGTAAGAAGGGTGAAATTGACTGCATCTTCTTTGACGGCCGTCAAGATACAACTAAAGTTATGCTGAAAGCAGACAATTCAGATCGTCAGTTCCCCAGCTCATCAAAGGAAGAGCATTATTCTGTGTGCAGTGAGCAGGTGGAAGATATCTCTAACACTTCACTCCTGAGAAAGGCTCAACGAGAAAAAAACCTGCTGAAGTTATTGTTATAATCTTGTAGATTTCATGAAGAAGGGCATTGTTAAAGCCTGCAGGCCATTGGAGGTGTGATTCTACAAATGTTAACACTGGCTGGGAGGGTGGTTATCCATGCATTGGGTAGAGTCAAGCTTTGCCGTAAGCTGATCTGGTTGGTTTGTGTGCCCTCCACACTAACGAGTTACCCCTGCGACACTTGATCACAGCCTGGATGGGAAGACCTTGTCTAACAACATGACAGGTAACATTGGCAATGCTAGACACTGCAACAACCTGATTGAAATTGATCTTCATTCACCAAACTCTCAATTGGAGAGCCTCTGCTTCACTGAGTGACATGTCGTTAAAGGATCTCTCTACTGATCAAGCGTACGGGTATAGGATCACACAGGCCATAAGGACAGGAGAACTTCCCACAGATCTGGCCCTTCTTGAAATTGGTCCAGTGAGCCATTCAAGGTGGTTGACAACAGCAAAGGCTTTGTCGCATATGGGTTTCAAAACATGGCCTTAAAGGCAAAACCCTCAACAACTTAAGACTGATAGTGGAATACATTGTTGGTGTGTACAACCTCTGTTGGTTCAACATCAAAGTAAAACACTCTTGGGTGGAAGGCCCACGCCACATCTTGTTTCAGCTGCGGCTAGTTAGGCTGCAAAAGAAGGCTGTAGTGGATGCTGTTTTGCCAACCCATCAAGCGCTCAGCATGGTATGCATCAGCGAAATGATAATCCAGACACTCTTGTGCTCAGATGACAGTGAGGAGAGGGAGCTGGTGTCCAAAGATTGTTGACATGAGAGGGTGGAGGATGATGACACACTTGGAGATCTTTCTGTACGTCCCAGGAAGACACCTTCCACCAACCCCAGTGCTTCTTCCGTGTTGGAGCTGACAGACTGGTCTGACGGTGGTATTTGAACCTCCATTTGACATATAAACTGACTACAGCGGAAGTAAAGAAGTTCTTTGACAAGCCTATACAAGTTCCACAGTGGCCCTGTCATGCTCAGTCAATAGAGAGGTGTGTGAAACAAGTCACAGAGGCGCAGGCAGGGTGTATACACATGAGAAACGTGAGGGCTAATATCAGAGGCCAAGAGGCAAGTCGACGGCTGATGTCCAAGAACGAATCAAAGCAAGACTTGATGAAACTTGTTGTTTAAATATTTTTTTTTTACTGATGAAATTACTTTCTAATGTTGTTTTATGATTACAAGGATATGTGTTTATGATTACTAGGATATGTTTTATGCAGAGGAACTAAAATTTTTATAGCATACCTGACATTTTGAGAAGCTAAAATAATAAATGTTGTTTTTCCGAGAGCAATTTATGTGCTTTTTAATCAAACATAGATTTACCAAGCTAATTGTTGAGCAATCACAAAAAATAATAGCAGATTTGAATTCTTCACATCCAAAAACATATTTTTTAAAACCCCTAGTGAAGGAATTGGCAAAAATTAATTTTCACCTCCCAAATTGACACACCCTAGTGATCAGGATCATTCAACAAGCGAGTTTCAGATGGTGGTAGACCAATCAGCGCCAGAACTGTTGAGGTGAGGAGGAGCGGGTCCTGAATTGGGTGGAGGAACATCCTGGTGTCAACACCAGAAGGATAGCAGCAGCAGAGGGTGTACGATATACAACTGTGTGGAGAATTTTAAGGGAACAACAGCTTTACCCATATCACATGCAGAGAGTACAAAGCCTTACTGAAGCTGATTTCCCACCACGAGATGCTTTTTGTACTTGGTTCCTTCAACAGTGTGCTCGCGATCCTCTTTTTTCTCTCCTCCGTGTTATTTCCTGATGAGGCTTGCCTTCACAAGAAATTGCTTGATCAATTTTCACAACACTCATCACTGGGCTGAAGAGAATCCACATGCCATTATCTAGTCAAGACACCAACAACAATTTAGTATCAATGTATGGACAGAACTTATTGCCGACAACTTAATCGGTTCTTTTGTTTTGCCTGGAAGATTAACAGGAGAATCCTATTCCAATTTTTTAAGGAATGATTTAAGCAATATACTAGATGAAGTTCCTCTTGGTGTCCGACGTCGTATGTGGTTTATGCGTGACGACACTCCGCCTCATTTAATCGAGTAGCCATAAACTATTTGGATGACCATTTCCCTGATAAATGGATTGGCCGTGGAGGACCCATTGCGTGGCCTGCTCTCGCGCACCGGACCTGAATCCACTCGATTTTTACATGTGGGGTCATCTGAAAGAAATCCATCGTTTACGTGACACCCATTGACAACGTTGAAATGCTTCGCCAACGTGTAGAACAAGGATGCCAGAAAATCCGAGCGATATCTGGAATGTTTGAAAGCGTCAGGCAGTCTATGACGAGGCGTGTTCAGGCGTGTATTCAAGCGCAAGGCGGTCATTTTGAGCACTTCCTTTCCAGGTAAGGCGGATACTTGCTGGAACACATAACGGGCTATAACTCGGAAACAAAGCGAGGAGACGGTCAGCTATGGCACGGCGCTCTGCTTGTGGAACTAACTTACTGAACAATGCTAAAGGCACCATTTCAGCTGTGAGGTATCACAGGTTACGTTTGAAAGCACTTATGGCGCTTGTTGATATCAGCGAGTTCACTTTCTCGTATTTGAGGATGCTCTTCTACAGTTGGAGGTCATGCCACGGGGCATCGACTGCTGAAGGGCAGGTTGTCCACCATGGACAGTATATCAGGCAGACAAATGTAACAAACTCACGTATCTTTGGGCCTTGTTGTCTTGTGGTTTTTCCTGGTGGGAGAGTGTCGATTTGTTTGCAGAAGTGCAATCTTAATTGCATATAAAGGGTGTCCCATAAGTCCGGAATCATAGGAAAAATAATAAAAAAAGGCAAAACAAAAGCTTTTATTTACAGAACGTGCTCAATATGTCCACCATTGTTTTCAATACACAAATTCAGACGTGATACCCAGTCAGCAAGCACACGGTGAATGATGTCAGGAGTAATGGTGTTACATGCCCCAATAATGCGCTGCCGCAAATGTTCAACACTCCTAATTTTCTCTGCGTATACCAGCGCTTTCAAGTGGCCCCTGAGATAAAAATCTAGTGGCGTGAGATCCGGGCTTCTAGCTGGCCATTCCACAGGCCCTCGACGTCCTATCCAATGACCAGGGAATTGTTGGTACAGGTATTCCCTTACTTGGGTGCTGTAATGTGCAGGAGCGCCGTCTTGCTGGAACCATGTTGGGAAATTTCCTTCTTCGTTCAAGACACTGGGAAATGTTTCTTCCTTGAGCATACCTAGTTAGGTGCCTCCAGTGACATGTTCATCGAAAAAGAGGGGGCCTATGATGCGATCCTTCCAAATGCCACACCATACCATCACCCGAGATGCACCTTGTTCCTTTGAAGAGGTATACTAGTGAGGGTTGTTTTGAGACCAGTAGCGGGTGTTCTGTCGATTTACCTCACCATTTCCATAAAAAAACAACCTCGTCACTGAACAGAATGGTGGACGAGAAATTGGCATCCCGAGCATATTGTACCGTAGCCCATTCACAAAATTCCATCCGCCGGTCGGGATCATCTTCGCTTAATTTCTGTAGGATCTGAAGTTTATATGGATGCCATTTGTGAGCCTGAAGAATGCGATGGATGCTACTTTTCGACACTCCTGTCTCGGCGGACAATCGCCGATGAGACTTATTGGGACTTCTGTTAAAATGAGCCATGATAGCAGTCGCTGTATCATCGTCAGTGGACCTCCTTCAAGGTCCACTGCGTGGTTTATCTTCTATGGATCCTGTTTCCTGAAACTTTGCAAGAAGTCTGCTAACACAATTCTGTGTTATTGGCTCGCGTTCTGGATGCAGTCTGTTAAATTCAGCAGCGGCCTCTCTTTGACTCCGATTTACTATGAGTAGAATTATCTGGATTCGTTCTTCCTTGCTCACAGACATTATGGCCTGTAGAAAGAGAAAAATATGAATTATGGTTTGTAGAAATAGAAAAATATGAATTTCTCCTATGATGCCGGACTTATGGGACACCCTGTATAATCTTTGCCATCCATCTGGCCTTGTGTACTGCACCAGGGCGCCTGAAGCTAAATTCTCGATCTGTCCCTTCCAAATACAACAAAGAAAGCTCAAAGAACTCTTGATAGTCGTCACGCTGATGTTGCACTGATGATCGTGCGACCTGAACAGCTTGTGCCTTCCAGTCTTGAATGAGAATTTATCTCTTCAGAATATGAACTGGGATTAAAATTACTCAAGTTTTCTTCACTGCTGGGGATCGAGCTGGGAGTTTGTGCGAAATCTATTGAAGACGTTTACTTCTGGTGATTTCGATGTCTCTATCTTGAGGTCATTGAAGACATGCCCAATGATCACTTCACTAACATGGTGTCGACACCCAGACCATAGCAAAGGGCGACCGATTGCCTGCTGGAGAATGACACACGCTGCAACACAGAACTGCAACAACGTCATAGTCTTTTCAGTTATGATCTTCCCAAACCGCTGTTTACTACCAGAAGTAGTGAACCCATCATCTTTGAATCCCAGTGGAGAGATGCAAATTTTGGTGGTATCCATGGCTGTTTGACAGAATTGGCAATCTGCCATACGCCTTGACCTATCAGCTGTTGCATAAGAAGTTGAAAGTTTGTTTGGATCACCTCCAGATTCTTCTATAAAGACTTCCGTGAATGTTGTTTGTTGGGCTGGTGTTAATTTCATTCTAGTGGCTAAAGACACTAACTTGGGCTTGGTGAGTATGTCATGTGATATGAACGCCGGTATGCCATGACGAACAAATCGATAATGTGTCTTTCTAGAGGTTTCTTGTTGCATTAGGATGTCTTCATAATCTTCATCACTGCTGCTTTCAAGCTGTACATAACTGCATGATGCCTCCTGTTCTTTCCCTGCTCTTTAGAATAGAATAGAATGGAATAGAATAACCTTTATTAATAATAATAAAATACATTCATTTTTTCAATTTACAATGACATGAATAATTTTGAAGCTCGACTATTTATTTAATTTAATTTAGCCCTTAAGCTTTAGGCTTTACTGGGCTCTTATTAAAAATAAGCAGCTAGTGTTATTAATTAATAATAATAAATAAATAAATAAGTAAATAAGTATTATTAATAGTTAAAACATGTATTACAATATTAAACAATATTAATGGACAATATTAAACAATATTAGTGGACATTAATTCAAGATTTTTGTTAGTATGCCATTATTAATCGGGATTTCAACTTGGTTTTAAACAAATTTACATTCACAATATTTTTTATATCGACATGTAAGTCATTCCATAGTTTCAATCCAATGAAAATGGGTAGTTTTTGAGATGAAGACAATCTAAATTAAGGTATAACAAGCTTTGATCTATTTCTGGTCTGATACGAGTGGATTTCTTAATGAGTTACAAAATATCTATTTATCCATTGCAAATTAATGATTTTGTTCTTACACTTGTAAATAAAAATAAAATGTGCCAGTTTGGTTATATCGTTGAGCTTTAGTAGGTTTAGCTCTTTAAATAATGCACTAGAGTGATCAAGGAAATCAGCATCAGATAATAACCTTATTGCTCGTTTTTGGATGACAAAGATACCATTTAATGCGTTGTTAGCGGAGTTTCCCCAAACAAGGGTGCAGTATGTTATATAAGGCAGAACAAGAGTATGATAAAGAGTCAATAAAACTTGTTTAGGGACTACATTTCTAAGTTTGAACATTTTAGCAAAGCTCCTTGAAATCTTTTTCGCGATATAATTTACATGATCACTCCATTGCAAATTCTTATCTAGCATTACACCAAGAAATTTTGTTACAGTACACTCCTTTATGGCGATTTCATTAACATTAAGTTCGTCAAGATATACATTTCTTTTATTAGTAAAAATCATGAAATTTGTTTTACTGGTATTTAGGAAGAGTTTATTGGTGGTCAACCATTTCATTACACTGATGAATTCTGAATGAAATATATTCTTAGCTGTATAACATCATTTGCAAGAAAAAGAGAGAGTTGTATCATCTGCAAACATTATGAAGTTCAGTATATCAGATGAACGTGGAAGGTCATTTATATATAATAAAAATAACAGTGGACCCAGAACTGAGCCCTGTGGCACACCATGTTTGACAAGCGCTTTAGTTGAGCAAACCTTATTTACTGATACAAAATGATATCTATTGGACAAACAACTTTTAAACCAATCACTGATTGCTCCTCTAAAGCCGCAACAATATAATTTATTAAGTAGAATATTATGGTATATTACATCAAAGGCCAGCACCTTATCATGAGATCCAAACGACGCAATGCGGTCTATTTTCATTGACCGAAGAAACTCTAGGTCATCGGAATTTCGGACAGACTTTTCAGCATCTTTGGCCCACGATGGAAATGTCATTTTCAGCTGATTCTTCATCTCTTTCACCTTGGCCAGCGCAGCTGGAGATGAACGGCGATCTTTTGGGATCTCGCACAGTTTTCCATTTTTCTCAGAGAGAGCAATGATTTTCTCACAAGCTTTCTTGTCTGTTATCATAGGAATGTTTGATTTGTGATAAAATAGTACAATATTTCAGATACAATCTTTGCAATGTCCCGCTTTGTCCTGTTTGACGACAGTGTTTCACGATGATGAAATAAAAAACATCGCAGAACTTGCTCATTTGTTGGTAGCCGAGATTCGGCTATTTCAGCGTCCTTTTTGTGATTCTTGCACCTAGGCCATACACAGCTAAAGACTGGCGTGTTCTATTTTGAGGAAAAATGACAGTTATACAAAAAGAAAGTTTCACGTCCGACGTCGTCCGTTTTAAAGTGTGACTGATCAGAATACAGACCTGAAACGAGGATAGGTACGATTAGGTAGGCAATAAAATCATCCAGAATATCACAGAACATGTTTTCATTATGAATGGAACACTGCTATTGTAGGCAGACCCGGATCTAGGGGTGGGCTATGTGGGCTGCAGCCACGGGCCCCGCATTTGAGGGGGGCCTCCAAATTTGGAGAAGTTTTCCCCAATGTCTTAAATGCATACAGAATGTACTTGTCATTGATGGTGACCAATTGTACCGGAGGACGGAGTTTTTCTAAGTTAAAGCGACTGAAATGTTGCACACGTTCAACAATGAAGCAAAAGCGATTACAGTCACTGGCAATTCTCTGTGTTGAACATGCTCTGGCCAAAGAAGTCTATTTTCGAAATATTATTAATGAATTTGCACAAAAAAAGGCTCGTCGGTTCAATCGGTTGCCAGCTCATATCAGTAGGTAGGTGTGTATAAAATTATTAATTCAGGAAAATATAATATGTAAAATAAAGTAAAATATTTGTAAAGTAATATGTTTGTTCTGTAAACTAAATAAATAAAGTAAAGTAATATGTTTGTTCTGAAAACCTTTAATTTTCCTCGTAAACAAAGCTTATAGTCCTTATATAAAAAATTGTAGCCAAGGGGGCCCCCCCAACAAAAATTAGCCACGGGCCCCCATTCTTCTAGATCCGGGCCTGATTGTAGGGCCATTAAGGAATTGCAACATTGGAGGGTTTGATGCACCGTATATATATATATATATATATATATATATGTGTGTGTGTGTGTGTGTGTGAGCACTTATTCGATGAGCCTTCACGTCAAAGGCTTGTTGAATAAATTGCTAATACTGTTCTGTAGGTAAAATTTAGTAAATTTTAGCAGCCCACATAACTAAAATGAATTGATAAGTTTACATAAATTCATTAACATGTTTTGAGAAGCACCTTTATAAAACGTTTAGACAATAATATTGGTTTAATAAATAAAGTTATTAGGTAGGATCTGTGTCTTAACGCATCTGGCAACTTTTCCGCCAGCTGGTATATATGTGTGTGTGTGTGTGTGTGTGTGTGTGTGCACTTATTCGATGAGCTGTCATGTCATAGGCTTGTTGAATAAAATGCTAACAGCTTTCTGTAGACAGCTGCATTAATAAATTAGCTAACAAGATGTTCATTAACATATAAATAACTTTCATTGTCTTTATAAAATACGTTTAGGCAATATTGTTGGTTTAAAGGGCTCGCTGGCAACTTCCTCACCAGCTGATGTGTTCTGGTGTGTATATATATATATATATAGATATATATATATATATATATATCAGTGGCGTGCAGTCAGGGTAAGCGGGGCATGCGCCGCCTACTAGTTAAAGGTCAAATTACAAAAAGTCAGTATATTACTAGAGTAATCGAAAACTAATATAAAGTTATGATGCTTGTATAATGTATATATAATGTGTGTGTGTGTATATGTATATACATATATATATATATTTGCACCTAACCGCTTACCCTGTGGACACAAATATATATATATATATATATATATATATATACAGGGTGTACATAAAGTCAGGATCTATTTTTGTGAAGCACTTGGAAATTATATGGAATTCAATCATAAAATGATAAAGTGGTAACATTTATTAAATAATTAAGAGTAGGATTCGACGTGACGCCCATCAGTATCCCTGCACAGCTCAAATCGTTCCGCAGCATTTCTAAACACATTCTGGAGCATTTGTGGGGTTATGTTATCTGCAGCAGTTCGTATACGTGTACGTAAGTTTTCAAAACTCGTAATCTTCGTCTGATAGACGTGCGATTTGATAAAGCCCCATGCAAAGAAATCTAAAGGGGTTAAATCTGGTGATCTCGCTGGCCAAGGTCTGTTGCTTCCGCGTCCGATCCAGCGATTTGGAAAACGTCCATTTAGATAATCCTGAACAATTTTGGCTGAGAAAAGAGGGTTAAATTCTAAGTTATACAGATTTACATATAAAAATTAAGAAGTTATTTTTAAATACATGTAGTAAAAGTGAAATTAATACACTGGAAAAATTACCAATAGTACACTGGAAACACTGGAACTATCTACCTTACACTGCAGTATCCGAGGCCGACTAATTTGAGCAGACAAAGAACGGGAAACACGAGAGAATGGCGAGGGCGATTGGGGACGGAGGGATTATAAGGAATTGGGGAAGGAGGAGGGATCATAGCAAATTGAGAGGGACGGCCGATGAGTCAACATTCAGACTAGGGGACAATGCTTTAATGAACAGCGATTCTAAAATTCTTAGTGAGTTGGGACAAGTATTACAACCAAGAATTTATTTACCTGCCCTAGGTGTCTCCTTGGGAATTACATCGGCAGCACTGTTCGCTCTCTCAGGGCTAGATTTTATTCGCATATGGGAATAAGTGGCCGAACAGGTAAAATTTTAAAAACTAAAGAATCCTCCAGTATTCGTGAACACAGCATTCAATGTAAGGTTGATGTCACTTTAGACAATTTTAAAATTCTTGGTTGTAATACTTGTCCCAACTCACTAAGAATTTTAGAATCGCTGTTCATTAAAGCATTGTCCCCTAGTCTGAATGTTGACTCATCGGCCGTCCCTCTCAATTTGCTATGATCCCTCCTCCTTCCCCAATTCCTTATAATCCCTCCGTCCCCAATCGCCCTCGCCATTCTCTCGTGTTTCCCGTTCTTTGTCTGCTCAAATTAGTCGGCCTCGGATACTGCAGTGTAAGGTAGATAGTTCCAGTGTTTCCAGTGTACTATTGGTAATTTTTCCAGTGTATTAATTTCACTTTTACTACATGTATTTAAAAATAACTTCTTAATTTTTATATGTAAATCTGTATAACTTAGAATTTAACCCTCTTTTCTCAGTCTTTTAAAATTTGTCTTTACGAATAGGTTATAGAAATTTTCTGTTTTGTTTTTCATTCAATATTGATTTTAATTTCACATTGTTATTAAACAGCCTGAAGATGAGCGTATTGCTCGAAACGTTGCGCATTAAAGAAGACTTTTCATGGCATTTACATTTCTCCTTGTCATTGGATTTCTCTTAAATATTAAATTGAAGCTCTGTAGAAGCAACCCGCATGACTATATATATATATATATATATATATATATATAGTGTGTCATAACATGTGGGACGCACTTTCAGGATGGATTCAGAATCTGAAAACACTGAAAAAATTTTATATAAACATATGTCCGAAATCGTTTTGTTTCCGAGTTACAGCCCGTTTTGTGTTCCAGCAATTCTTTCCGCAAACTGTTAAAACACTGCGTGCTGACAATGTTTGTGAGTGTGTACGAGACTTATTTTACGTATGGTCTTGCCGATTGTAATGCTTCGTACACTCTATGGCATATTTCAATATCGTCGAGTGTATAGCCATGATTCAGTCAGAGGTGCATCGCAGTGTTTCACTGTTCGTATTCGTAACTTCTTACCGTGAATAAGTGACAAAAAAAATCCTTAAAAGTTTTGTGCTATTCAATGATAGTGTGCATTTGAGGCGAGAATGGAGGTTTATTCAAACAGAGAAATGGCTAACATGCATCTCATATATGGACTTGCCGTGTGTAATGCGGCCGCAGCAAGACGTCTATATGCGGAAAGGTTTCCGAATCGCCGTCTGCCAGATAAGAAAACCTTTCAGAGAATAGACGAGTCTTAGTGATACACTGTAGGGTGTGTCGAATTTTTCAACTTTCAAATTCCAAATATGAGGGGTGCTAAAAAGTTGCAGCATGACTTAGGAATTCTAAAGATATTTTTGTTAATTTAATATAATTTAGTTTTGCTTGGTAAAAAGCTACATAAAAATAGTGACTTTTTTGACGTTTTTGTGGAATTATATAATAATTATTATATTAATAATTATATATGATGTATATATAATGCACTGCTGTTTTTGCTTATTTCACAGGTTGAAACATATTCATCAGTGTGCTGAAGATTACTTGTCCGTCAGTGCTACCATCCTAACCAGTGGGAATTGACCTACAATGGCTTCTAAAAGGAGGACAAGACTGGGGACATTCACACATATGAGCAACCTAATTGGAACTGGTAGAGAGTTGTTGCCCTCTGAACTCCCAACTCTGCGAGACGTTCTGAAATATGGGCTACTGCTAAGAGAACAAAGTGGTGAGGATGTGAGAAACTACCCAGCAGCCAGTCTTGCAAGGCCATTTACCCTAAAGTGCTTGAAAAGTGGGAACGAGCAAACAGTTCTTTTGTAGCCCCGGTTGTAAATTCACGAGTCATAATCTTAAACAAGATCCAAGAGAGCTGGGAGCAGGCCAAAAACATATCTCTTGGGAGAGGAAAGCTACATGTCGAAGAGGCTTTCATTGCAAAACTTGACAAGCTTTTTGACATCCTCAGTTGCAAGTGTAAAATTGTTCTCTGCTCTGAATTTGGCTGCCCTGCAGATGCTGGTTGCAAAAAACTCACATTAACTGTACATGCCCTAGGGAGATGAAGATCCCTGTGAAGGAACTTGCTTTCATTAAAGGTCAGAGAGACAAGTCTGGTTCTATTGGACCACATCAGATTGGCTTGCCAGATCAACCTGAGCACAACAGACAAGTCAAAAAGCAGAAGCGGCAAGAAGACGAAAGAAGAAGGTTTGCTGAATATAAGCAGACAAGTAAGCAGGATGTTTCAATGCCATCAAATGAAATAATTTTCTCTGATGATGAAAATGAAGAACAAATAGCTGATGCTCAAGATGGAAAGGATGGAAGTTATGAAGTGACATTAGAAATACCAAGCACGTCTTCAACTTCCAATAAAAAGCCAGAGTACAACACATTAGAAATACCTAATGTTGCTATGCATACCATCAGATATGGTGTTGGCCTGCGTGCCACAGCTGCCATCACCACTGCTGCCTTTATGGATGCTGGCTTGATCACTGATGAACACAAGAGACTTGTAGTTGATCACAATAAAGTCAAGAGGGCCCAAGAAAAAGTTATGAGATCCCTGGATCAGGAATTTGATGATCTTTGTAAGAAGGGTGAAATTGACTGCATCTTCTTTGACGGCCGTCAAGATACAACTAAAGTTATGCTGAAAGCAGACAATTCAGATCGTCAGTTCCCCAGCATCATCAAAGAAGAGCATTATTCTGTGTGCAGTGAGCCAGGTGGAAGATATCTCTAACACTTCACTCCTGAGAAAGGCTCAACGAGAAAAAAACCTGCTGAAGTTATTGTTGATAATCTTGTAGATTTCATGAAGAAGGGCATTGATTAAAGCCTGCAGGCCATTGGAGGTGATTCTACAAATGTTAACACTGGCTGGGAGGGTGGTTCCATGCATTGGGTAGAGGTCAAGCTTTGCCGTAAGCTGATCTGGTTGGTTTGTGCCCTCCACACTAACGAGTTACCCCTGCGACACTTGATCACAGCACTGGATGGGAAGACCTTGTCTAACAACAAGTGGACAGGTAACATTGGCAAGATGCTAGACACTGCAACCGAACTTGAAATTGATCCTTCATTCACCAAACTCTCAATTGGAGAGCCTCTTGCTTCACTGAGTGACAATGTCGTAAAGGATCTCTCTACTGATCAAGCGTACGGGTATAGGATCACACAGGCCATAAGGACAGGAGAACTTCCCACAGATCTGGCCCTTCTTGAAATTGGTCCAGTGAGCCATTCAAGGTGGTTGACAACAGCAAACAGGCTTTGTCGCATATGGGTTTCAAAACATGGCCTTAAAGGCAAAACCCTCAACAACTTAAGACTGATAGTGGAATACATTGTTGGTGTGTACAACCTCTGTTGGTTCAACATCAAAGTAAAACACTCTTGGGTGGAAGGCCCACGCCACATCTTGTTTCAGCTGCGGCTAGTTAGGCTGCAAAAGAAGGCTGTAGTGGATGCTGTTTTGCCAACCATCAAGCGCTCAGCATGGTATGCATTCAGCGAAATGATAATCCAGACACTCTTGTGCTCAGATGACAGTGAGGAGAGGAGAGCTGGTGTCCAAAAGATTGTTGACATGAGGGGTGGAGATGATGACACACTTGGAGATCTTTCTGTACGTCCCAGGAAGACACCTTCCACCAACCCCAGTGCTTCTTCCGTGTTGGAGCTGACAGACTGGTCTGACGGGGTATTTGAACCTCCTTTGACATATAAACTGACTACAGCGGAAGTAAAGAAGTTCTTTGACAAGCCTATACAAGTTCCACAGTGGCCCTGTCATGCTCAGTCAATAGAGAGGTGTGTGAAACAAGTCACAGAGGCAGCAGGCAGGGTGTATACACATGAGAAACGTGAGGGCTATATCAGAGGCCAAGAGGCAAGTCGACGGCTGATGTCCAAGAACGAATCAAAGCAAGACTTGATGAAACTTGTTGTTTAAATATTTTTTTTTTACTGATGAAATTACTTTCTAATGTTGTTTTATGATTACAAGGATATGTTTTATGATTACTAGGATATGTTTTATGCAGAGAAACTAAAATTTTTATAGCATTACCTGACATTTTGAGAAGCTAAAATTAATAAATGTTGTTTTCCGAGAGCAATTTATGTGCTTTTTAATCAAACATAGATTTACCAAGCTAATTGTTGAGCAATCACAAAAATAATAGCAGATTTGAATTCTTCACATCCAAAAACATATTTTTAAAACCCCTCAGTGAAGGAATTGGCAAAAATTAATTTTCACCTCCCAAATTGACACACCCTAGTGATACAGGATCATTCAACAAGCGAGTTTCAGATGGTGGTAGACCAATCAGCGCCAGAACTGTTGAGGTGGAGGAGCGGGTCCTGAATTGGGTGGAGGAACATCCTGGTGTCAACACCAGAAGGATAGCAGCAGCAGAGGGTGTACGATACACAACTGTGTGGAGAATTTTAAGGGAACAACAGCTTTACCCATATCACATGCAGAGAGTACAAAGCCTTACTGAAGCTGATTTCCCACCACGAGATGCTTTTTGTACTTGGTTCCTTCAACAGTGTGCTCGCGATCCTCTTTTTCTCTCCTCCGTGTTATTTCCTGATGAGGCTGCCTTCACAAGAAATTGCTTGATCAATTTTCACAACACTCATCACTGGGCTGAAGAGAATCCACATGCCATTATCTAGTCAAGACACCAACAACAATTTAGTATCAATGTATGGACAGAACTTATTGCCGACAACTTAATCGGTTCTTTTGTTTTGCCTGGAAGATTAACAGGAGAATCCTATTCCAATTTTTTAAGGAATGATTTAAGCAATATACTAGATGAAGTTCCTCTTGGTGTCCGACGTCGTATGTGGTTTATGCGTGACGACACTCCGCCTCATTTAATCGAGTAGCCATAAACTATTTGGATGACCATTTCCCTGATAAATGGATTGGCCGTGGAGGACCCATTGCGTGGCCTGCTCGCGCACCGGACCTGAATCCACTCGATTTTTACATGTGGGGTCATCTGAAAGAAATCCATCGTTTACGTGACACCCATTGACAACGTTGAAATGCTTCGCCAACGTGTAGAACAAGGATGCCAGAAAATCCGAGCGATATCTGGAATGTTTGAAAGCGTCAGGCAGTCTATGACGAGGCGTGTTCAGGCGTGTATTCAAGCGCAAGGCGGTCATTTTGAGCACTTCCTTTCCAGGTAAGGCGGATACTTGCTGGAACACATAACGGGCTATAACTCGGAAACAAAGCGAGGAGACGGTCAGCTATGGCACGGCGCTCTGCTTGTGGAACTAACTTACTGAACAATGCTAAAGGCACCATTTCAGCTGTGAGGTATCACAGGTTACGTTTGAAAGCACTTATGGCGCTTGTTGATATCAGCGAGTTCACTTTCTCGTATTTGAGGATGCTCTTCTACAGTTGGAGGTCATGCCACGGGGCATCGACTGCTGAAGGGCAGGTTGTCCACCATGGACAGTATATCAGGCAGACAAATGTAACAAACTCACGTATCTTTGGGCCTTGTTGTCTTGTGGTTTTTCCTGGTGGGAGAGTGTCGATTTGTTTGCAGAAGTGCAATCTTAATTGCATATAAAGGGTGTCCCATAAGTCCGGAATCATAGGAAAAATAATAAAAAAAGGCAAAACAAAAGCTTTTATTTACAGAACGTGCTCAATATGTCCACCATTGTTTTCAATACACAAATTCAGACGTGATACCCAGTCAGCAAGCACACGGTGAATGATGTCAGGAGTAATGGTGTTACATGCCCCAATAATGCGCTGCCGCAAATGTTCAACACTCCTAATTTTCTCTGCGTATACCAGCGCTTTCAAGTGGCCCCTGAGATAAAAATCTAGTGGCGTGAGATCCGGGCTTCTAGCTGGCCATTCCACAGGCCCTCGACGTCCTATCCAATGACCAGGGAATTGTTGGTACAGGTATTCCCTTACTTGGGTGCTGTAATGTGCAGGAGCGCCGTCTTGCTGGAACCATGTTGGGAAATTTCCTTCTTCGTTCAAGACACTGGGAAATGTTTCTTCCTTGAGCATACCTAGTTAGGTGCCTCCAGTGACATGTTCATCGAAAAAGAGGGGGCCTATGATGCGATCCTTCCAAATGCCACACCATACCATCACCCGAGATGCACCTTGTTCCTTTGAAGAGGTATACTAGTGAGGGTTGTTTTGAGACCAGTAGCGGGTGTTCTGTCGATTTACCTCACCATTTCCATAAAAAACAACCTCGTCACTGAACAGAATGGTGGACGAGAAATTGGCATCCCGAGCATATTGTACCGTAGCCCATTCACAAAATTCCATCCGCCGGTCGGGATCATCTTCGCTTAATTTCTGTAGGATCTGAAGTTTATATGGATGCCATTTGTGAGCCTGAAGAATGCGATGGATGCTACTTTTCGACACTCCTGTCTCGGCGGACAATCGCCGATGAGACTTATTGGGACTTCTGTTAAAATGAGCCATGATAGCAGTCGCTGTATCATCGTCAGTGGACCTCCTTCAAGGTCCACTGCGTGGTTTATCTTCTATGGATCCTGTTTCCTGAAACTTTGCAAGAAGTCTGCTAACACAATTCTGTGTTATTGGCTCGCGTTCTGGATGCAGTCTGTTAAATTCAGCAGCGGCCTCTCTTTGACTCCGATTTACTATGAGTAGAATTATCTGGATTCGTTCTTCCTTGCTCACAGACATTATGGCCTGTAGAAAGAGAAAAATATGAATTATGGTTTGTAGAAATAGAAAAATATGAATTTCTCCTATGATGCCGGACTTATGGGACACCCTGTATAATCTTTGCCATCCATCTGGCCTTGTGTACTGCACCAGGGCGCCTGAAGCTAAATTCTCGATCTGTCCCTTCCAAATACAACAAAGAAAGCTCAAAGAACTCTTGATAGTCGTCACGCTGATGTTGCACTGATGATCGTGCGACCTGAACAGCTTGTGCCTTCCAGTCTTGAATGAGAATTTATCTCTTCAGAATATGAACTGGGATTAAAATTACTCAAGTTTTCTTCACTGCTGTGGGGATCGAGCTGGGAGTTTGTGCGAAATCTATTGAAGACGTTTACTTCTGGTGATTTCGATGTCTCTATCTTGAGGTCATTGAAGACATGCCCAATGATCACTTCACTAACATGGTGTCGACACCCAGACCATAGCAAAGGGCGACCGATTGCCTGCTGGAGAATGACACACGCTGCAACACAGAACTGCAACAACGTCATAGTCTTTTCAGTTATGATCTTCCCAAACCGCTGTTTACTACCAGAAGTAGTGAACCCATCATCTTTGAATCCCAGTGGAGAGATGCAAATTTTGGTGGTATCCATGGCTGTTTGACAGAATTGGCAATCTGCCATACGCCTTGACCTATCAGCTGTTGCATAAGAAGTTGAAAGTTTGTTTGGATCACCTCCAGATTCTTCTATAAAGACTTCCGTGAATGTTGTTTGTTGGGCTGGTGTTAATTTCATTCTAGTGGCTAAAGACACTAACTTGGGCTTGGTGAGTATGTCATGTGATATGAACGCCGGTATGCCATGACGAACAAATCGATAATGTGTCTTTCTAGAGGTTTCTTGTTGCATTAGGATGTCTTCATAATCTTCATCACTGCTGCTTTCAAGCTGTACATAACTGCATGATGCCTCCTGTTCTTTCCCTGCTCTTTAGAATAGAATAGAATGGAATAGAATAACCTTTATTAATAATAATAAAATACATTCATTTTTTCAATTTACAATGACATGAATAATTTTGAAGCTCGACTATTTATTTAATTTAATTTAGCCCTTAAGCTTTAGGCTTTACTGGGCTCTTATTAAAAATAAGCAGCTAGTTGTTATTAATTAATAATAATAAATAAATAAATAAGTAAATAAGTATTATTAATAGTTAAAACATGTATTACAATATTAAACAATATTAATGGACAATATTAAACAATATTAGTGGACATTAATTCAAGATTTTTGTTAGTATGCCATTATTAATCGGGATTTCAACTTGGTTTTAAACAAATTTACATTCACAATATTTTTTATATCGACATGTAAGTCATTCCATAGTTTCAATCCAATGAAAATGGGTAGTTTTTGAGATGAAGACAATCTAAATTAAGGTATAACAAGCTTTGATCTATTTCTGGTCTGATACGAGTGGATTTCTTAATGAGTTACAAAATATCTATTTATCCATTGCAAATTAATGATTTTGTTCTTACACTTGTAAATAAAAATAAAATGTGCCAGTTTGGTTATATCGTTGAGCTTTAGTAGGTTTAGCTCTTTAAATAATGCACTAGAGTGATCAAGGAAATCAGCATCAGATAATAACCTTATTGCTCGTTTTTGGATGACAAAGATACCATTTAATGCGTTGTTAGCGGAGTTTCCCCAAACAAGGGTGCAGTATGTTATATAAGGCAGAACAAGAGTATGATAAAGAGTCAATAAAACTTGTTTAGGGACTACATTTCTAAGTTTGAACATTTTAGCAAAGCTCCTTGAAATCTTTTTCGCGATATAATTTACATGATCACTCCATTGCAAATTCTTATCTAGCATTACACCAAGAAATTTTGTTACAGTACACTCCTTTATGGCGATTTCATTAACATTAAGTTCGTCAAGATATACATTTCTTTTATTAGTAAAAATCATGAAATTTGTTTTACTGGTATTTAGGAAGAGTTTATTGGTGGTCAACCATTTCATTACACTGATGAATTCTGAATGAAATATATTCTTAGCTGTATTAACATCTTTGCAAGAAAAAGAGAGAGTTGTATCATCTGCAAACATTATGAAGTTCAGTATATCAGATGAACGTGGAAGGTCATTTATATATAATAAAAATAACAGTGGACCCAGAACTGAGCCCTGTGGCACACCATGTTTGACAAGCGCTTTAGTTGAGCAAACCTTATTTACTGATACAAAATGATATCTATTGGACAAACAACTTTTAAACCAATCACTGATTGCTCCTCTAAAGCCGCAACAATATAATTTATTAAGTAGAATATTATGGTATATTACATCAAAGGCCAGCACCTTATCATGAGATCCAAACGACGCAATGCGGTCTATTTTCATTGACCGAAGAAACTCTAGGTCATCGGAATTTCGGACAGACTTTTCAGCATCTTTGGCCCACGATGGAAATGTCATTTTCAGCTGATTCTTCATCTCTTTCACCTTGGCCAGCGCAGCTGGAGATGAACGGCGATCTTTTGGGATCTCGCACAGTTTTCCATTTTTCTCAGAGAGAGCAATGATTTTCTCACAAGCTTTCTTGTCTGTTATCATAGGAATGTTTGATTTGTGATAAAATAGTACAATATTTCAGATACAATCTTTGCAATGTCCCGCTTTGTCCTGTTTGACGACAGTGTTTCACGATGATGAAATAAAAAACATCGCAGAACTTGCTCATTTGTTGGTAGCCGAGATTCGGCTATTTCAGCGTCCTTTTTGTGATTCTTGCACCTAGGCCATACACAGCTAAAGACTGGCGTGTTCTATTTTGAGGAAAAATGACAGTTATACAAAAAGAAAGTTTCACGTCCGACGTCGTCCGTTTTAAAGTGTGACTGATCAGAATACAGACCTGAAACGAGGATAGGTACGATTAGGTAGGCAATAAAATCATCCAGAATATCACAGAACATGTTTTCATTATGAATGGAACACTGCTATTGTAGGCAGACCCGGATCTAGGGGTGGGCTATGTGGGCTGCAGCCACGGGCCCCGCATTTGAGGGGGGCCTCCAAATTTGGAGAAGTTTTCCCCAATGTCTTAAATGCATACAGAATGTACTTGTCATTGATGGTGACCAATTGTACCGGAGGACGGAGTTTTTCTAAGTTAAAGCGACTGAAATGTTGCACACGTTCAACAATGAAGCAAAAGCGATTACAGTCACTGGCAATTCTCTGTGTTGAACATGCTCTGGCCAAAGAAGTCTATTTTCGAAATATTATTAATGAATTTGCACAAAAAAAGGCTCGTCGGTTCAATCGGTTGCCAGCTCATAATCAGTAGGTAGGTGTGTATAAAATTATTAATTCAGGAAAATATAATATGTAAAATAAAGTAAAATATTTGTAAAGTAATATGTTTGTTCTGTAAACTAAATAAATAAAGTAAAGTAATATGTTTGTTCTGAAAACCTTTAATTTTCCTCGTAAACAAAGCTTATAGTCCTTATATAATAAAAATTGTAGCCAAGGGGGCCCCCCCAACAAAAATTAGCCACGGGCCCCCATTCTTCTAGATCCGGGCCTGATTGTAGGGCCATTAAGGAATTGCAACATTGGAGGGTTTGATGCACCGTAATATATATATATATATATATATATATGTGTGTGTGTGTGTGTGTGTGTGAGCACTTATTCGATGAGCCTTCACGTCAAAGGCTTGTTGAATAAATTGCTAATACTGTTCTGTAGGTAAAATTTAGTAAATTTTAGCAGCCCACATAACTAAAATGAATTGATAAGTTTACATAAATTCATTAACATGTTTTGAGAAGCACCTTTATAAAATACGTTTAGACAATAATATTGGTTTAATAAATAAAGTTATTAGGTAGGATCTGTGTCTTAACGCATCTGGCAACTTTTCCGCCAGCTGGTATATATGTGTGTGTGTGTGTGTGTGTGTGTGTGTGCACTTATTCGATGAGCTGTCATGTCATAGGCTTGTTGAATAAAATGCTAACAGCTTTCTGTAGACAGCTGCATTAATAAATTAGCTAACAAGATGTTCATTAACATATAAATAACTTTCATTGTCTTTATAAAATACGTTTAGGCAATATTGTTGGTTTAAAGGGCTCGCTGGCAACTTCCTCACCAGCTGATGTGTTCTGGTGTGTATATATATATATATATAGATATATATATATATATATATATCAGTGGCGTGCAGTCAGGGTAAGCGGGGCATGCGCCGCCTACCTAGTTAAAGGTCAAATTACAAAAAGTCAGTATATTACTAGAGTAATCGAAAACTAATATAAAGTTATGATGCTTGTATAATGTATATATAATGTGTGTGTGTGTATATGTATATACATATATATATATATTTGCACCTACCGCTTACCCTGTGGACACAAATATATATATATATATATATATATATATATATACAGGGTGTACATAAAGTCAGGATCTATTTTTGTGAAGCACTTGGAAATTATATGGAATTCAATCATAAAATGATAAAGTGGTAACATTTATTAAATAATTAAGAGTAGGATTCGACGTGACGCCCATCAGTATCCCTGCACAGCTCAAATCGTTCCGCAGCATTTCTAAACACATTCTGGAGCATTTGTGGGGTTATGTTATCTGCAGCAGTTCGTATACGTGTACGTAAGTTTTCAAAACTCGTAATCTTCGTCTGATAGACGTGCGATTTGATAAAGCCCCATGCAAAGAAATCTAAAGGGGTTAAATCTGGTGATCTCGCTGGCCAAGGTCTGTTGCTTCCGCGTCCGATCCAGCGATTTGGAAAACGTCCATTTAGATAATCCTGAACAATTTTGGCATAGTGACAAGGAGCACCATCATGTTGATAGACGACGGTACTAACAATCCTATCCCCGTCGTCTATGAACATGATGGTGCTCCTTGTCACTATGCCAAAATTGTTCAGGATTATCTAAATGGACGTTTTCCAAATCGCTAGATCGGACGCGGAAGCAACAGACCTTGGCCAGCGAGATCACCAGATTTAACCCCTTTAGATTTCTTTGCATGGGGCTTTATCAAATCGCACGTCTATCAGACGAAGATTACGAGTCTTGAAAACTTACGTACACATATACGAACTGCTGCAGATAACATAACCCCGCAAATGCTCCAGAATGTGTTTAGAAATGCTGCGGAACGATTTGAGCTGTGCAGGGATACTGATGGGCGTCACGGTACTAACAATCCTATCCCCGTCGTCTATGAACATGATGGTGCTCCTTGTCACTATGCCAAAATTGTTCAGGATTATCTAAATGGACGTTTTCCAAATCGCTAGATCGGACGCGGAAGCAACAGACCTTGGCCAGCGAGATCACCAGATTTAACCCCTTTAGATTTCTTTGCATGGGGCTTTATCAAATCGCACGTCTATCAGACGAAGATTACGAGTCTTGAAAACTTACGTACACATATACGAACTGCTGCAGATAACATAACCCCGCAAATGCTCCAGAATGTGTTTAGAAATGCTGCGGAACGATTTGAGCTGTGCAGGGATACTGATGGGCGTCACGTCGAATCCTACTCTTAATTATTTAATAAATGTTACCACTTTATCATTTTATGATTGAATTCCATATAATTTCCAAGTGCTTCACAAAAATAGATCCTGACTTTATGTACACCCTGTATATATATATATATATATATATATATATATATAGAGAGAGAGAGAGAGAGAGAGAGAGAGAGAGAGAGAGAGAGAGAATATCGCTTTTTTGTGTAAATAACTGTACATTTTAAATAAAGTAATTAGAGGGGCCTTGTGTATTGTTGCAACTGGCAACTTTTCCGCCAGCTGATGGGAAACTGCTTAAAGGGTGTAATATAAACTAAGCCGACAATAAATAGGTAAATTATAACCGCCCATGCATTAAATTGATTTGATAGATTTACATAAATTCATTAACATATAAATATATTTCCGTGTCTGTAAAATACGTTTAGGCAATATTATTGGCTTATAGGACAACACTCAACTTTCTCACCAGCTGTTGGAAGATTGCCAGGTAAAGGAGTGGACAGTTAATATTCTGTTCTTGCATTCGTGTTGCAGCCTACTAAAGAAATTAAAGAAATGTATCTATATATTTTCCCTGTATATATTTCCCTGTATTTATGGTCTTATATATATATATCCGTGTATTTATTTCTGTTTTATGAAATTAATTGTCTGCCGAATTTTATACAGTAAAATACAGGCTCCGTCCAAAAATAGGATATTTTTATCAAAATATACAAGTTCGCACTAAAACTGGTTTAAATAAATATTTTTTTTATATAATATGGTTAAAAGATATATTTGTGTGTTAAGTCAAAAATTTGCTTTAAATAATTCGTTGTTTTGATTAATTCCCCTTTAATGCATGGTAAAGTTTTAAAAATAAATAAGTTACCCTAAAAGTAAAATCTAGTTTTATTATAAAATTATATTGATATTTTTATAATAAGATTTAAAGATATACCATATGTCCCACAAAAAAGTACACCCAACTTTAGATTGTACTAACTCCTCCAAAAATTGAGATATTTTGGATCTGTTTGTTTGATTTAATATAGCAAATTATTCTTTGTTAACGTTCAAATTTATTCATGCTTAAACGATTTAGTGTTTAAGCATCTGCTTTTAACTGAAGGGTACAGCAAAATGGGTTGCGCGGAATGATCATTTCTCCCAGCCAGATAGCTCCTCTTGCTTTAACCAATGTGCTACTTTTTACGTCGAAGGATATTGCAAATATATTTTTTAAATAATTCGAACTTTTGTATCTAAGATACGAGTCATACATATAAATGAAGAATCTGAATTACTAAATTTATAAATAACTTTGAAACCCTTATCATGCAGTTTACACGAAGGCAGCGCGTTCTCATGGTCACAACTTATCTGCAAACTAAAAGCTTAAAACAAGTTCAGAATACCTTCGAACTGCAATTTCCCGATAGAGCTTCTCCAACTAAACATACAATTTTGAAGAATGTTCGGAAATACAAAGAAGAAGGAACGGTCCTCAATTTGAACAAAGGACGTTCAGGCCATCCGAAGACGGCAAGAACAGACGAGAACATTCAGCATGTTCGGCATTTATTAGAGAGACATCCAAAAGTGTCCACCATGCGAAATGGTACAGAACTCTCACGCATGTCATTTCATCGAATAGTTCGTGAGGATTTGAATTTGTACCCATACAGAATGGAAATTCGACATCAACTCATTGAAGGAGATCTACCTCGCCGCCTAAGATTTGCCCAGTGGTTTCTTGAAAAACCAGAAAGATTCGTGGAACAATTAGTGGTTGGAGATGAGGCGGCCTTTTTTATGAATGGTCTAGTGAACAGACAAATCTGCCGTCAGTATGCACCAAAAATCATCCACCTGACAATCATATCTACGAAAAGAATAACTCTAGACAAAAACTGTCTCTCTGGGTAGGACTGTGCGGTAATGGAGCGTTAATTGGCCCGGTCTTTTACGATGGTAATCTAAATGGTGAAGCTTACCTAGAAATGATAGACCGAGAAATCCTTCCACAAATACGTATTACTTATGGAAACCGATTTAATCGTATTTGGTGGGTGCAAGACGGAGCTCCTGCTCACAGGAGAGTTATTGTGAAGGAACGCTTGCAGGAAGTCTTCCACCAAAGAGTAATTGCTACAGGCCATGACATTGAATGGCCTCCCAGAAGCCCTGACTTGACCCCGTGTGATTACTTTTTATGGGGTCATTTGAAAAATAGAGTATTTGCATCACAACCTATCAATTTAGATGATTTGAGGACTCGCATCACAGCTGAAATCAACTTGTTAAAAGACAATCCAGATCTTATCGAAAGAGTGATGGGGAAGATGAGAGCTCGACTCCAGATTTGTATCGATAGGAATGGCGGTCATGTTGAAAGAAAACGAAACTAAGCATAACTTTTGCAATAAGGAATAAAGAAAAATCTGCTTTGTATCTTATTAAAATTATGTTAAAGTATCTATTATTATGTATTTGTCTTTTCATTACATCGATAGCACACACATTATTTTTTCATTGACCAATTTTGCGCAATCCATTTTGTTGTACCCTTCAGTTAAAAGCAGATGCTTAAACACTAAATCGTTTAAACATGAATAAATTTGAACGTTAACAAAGAATAATTTGTTATATTAAATCAAACAAACAGATCCAAAATATCTCAATTTTTGGAGGAGTTATTACAATCTAAAGTTGGGTGTACTTTTTTGCGGGACATATGGTATTTCTAGATTAAGACAAAAATTTTGTTTTGGCTTTGAATTTTGTTTAACGTGTTTCAGTTTTCGTTTGAAAGAACAGACAGCATTCCAATACATTGAATACAGCATAATCCTGGTCTTGTGACGGTGTTCCGTCCAAGAAGTTTAATAGCTTTGTCTATTAACTGTGCCATTTTTTGAAACCTTACTGGTCTAATGGAGGGGGTGTTGGTGTAATACTGTATATGGTTGGGAGGTATGGCATGCTCGCATATATTTTGTTATTTTTGTGATGGGGCTATGTATGAAGGGAATTGTGAGGTATTATAAGGAAGGCTTGTTCGCGTGTATTTTTGGGGGATAGAACTGTGTTAATTCTCCTTTGCGTGTGTACGAGTTTTGTTTTGTTTTTCTATACACACCCACATATATACAAATTATATATATATAATTTTGTGGTCCTGAGGTGCCAGGTTAGGTTACCCCTCCCCTTTGAGATAACATATATACAATTAACATATATATATTTACGGTGTTAAGCAAGTCTCTCACTTTGTTGCATGCAATGTTGCAGTGTTGCAAGATGCAATTACATTGCACTCGGGATTTTTGTATTCAAACTACTAAAGCTTCAAGTTTTGTGTAAACTTTCAAATTAACATCATTGAAAGTCTTAAATAAGTTGTATTTATGTAACATAATTCAGTGAAGGAAATTTATTAATTCATTAAAGTTAGAAAGTTAAATTTCTTTTCCGAAATGTAGTTAGAAATGAAGCGAAAAGAAACATATTTGGGTGTTGCCTCGTTCGATTCCTCTCCTTTTTCAAGCTGACTTTATATGCAGTTATTTTGTTAGACTTTGATCTGAATGTGCATAATTTCCTTTGGAAATAAATCTTTTTTGGAGCATGTTTAACTATTCCCAAACAACTGTCATATATATATATATATATATATATATATATATATTATATATATATATATATATATAAAATAACGAATTATATGGCTGCCAAATCCAACGGATAAAGAGAGACACGTTTCTTAATAATCCCATTCAAGGCAAAGGTCAGACAACGTATCCAACTAAAACATTCCGGACATGTTTATTCTGAGCACTGTCAATCCAATTCAATTTTAGCTTCGTTGAAAATTGTTTCCGTATTAACTTAAACCATTTACAGTACCATAATTAAATTAACACTATACATAATACAAATATAAATTATCTTTCATCACTATAGTCTGAAAGATATATTATAATTTAAATATTTATGAAGAAAACTGAATCAAATATAGATCTACGCAAATAATGTTTCATTTATTAGAAACCTCAGTGATTCGGCAGCTATACAATGACTTTATCTTATCACCGTCCATACTTCTAATAATTACAACATTTATTTTCGATATATATATATATATATATATATATATATATGTATGTGTGTGTGTGTGTGCGTATGTGTGTGTGTTTGTGTGTGGCGCGTGTTTGACTGCCACATGAACTTGTAGGAATTCGACGATGGCCTGAATATAGTTCAACGGTCCCCTTTTCGCAGACTGAAAGTCAATCTTGGCGTTATGGAACCAAGAAGACCACTATGGTGATGCAAAAACCCTTACATTCTACACTTTCTACACTTCTCGAGTTATAGTTCACCTTCTTCGACACTCTCTGGTTTTGAAATAAATTTTGTTTTACCACCCTTTCCTCGAATAACTAAGTCATCTCGAAATGTTACTCTCGAGTAAAATGTGTCTCTTTCTCCAGGTAATGCGTATAATTTATACGAAAATAGCAAAGTATTTAAGGTGAATGGGAACACTGAAATTCACTTATTTGATTTATTATTGCAGTCACATTTCATAAAAGATAATGAACAAATTTATAACAATTTAAAGTTTGTTTTAGTTAATGATTGATTTGGTAATTTTGGAATTTTGGAAGAAATGAAATGTATATATTTCTTAAGCTAAAACTTAGAGGGAAACTTTGAGGCTATAAAAAATAATGAAAATGATTGAAATGAACAATTAAATTGAAGCAAGTTAAGAATAGTAAATAGTTATAGAGGAAAGTTAAAGATTAATTGTTTCTCAAATTCACTTCTGCAGTAGAGATTTTAATGAATAGAAAGGGACGTAGTGTCAGTAATAAATCGATCACGGAGCCTGCGTTTATAAAGAACAGGGGAAGAGCAAAGAACAGAGCAAAGAATCTCGTCGAGGGTTCAAATAACGATAAAGGAGACGATACAGTTACTCTTCTCTGTTGCTGCTAGCATTAGAACAAGTAAAGTTAAACCAAGGTTTTTTCCCATTAGTAGTAGTAGGAATAGAATATGGAATGTATAAAATTAACAATATCTTGTTAAAATGTCTTTCGTTTTTAATCAATGCTTGTTAACCATGTGCTAATCTCTATTTCTCTGTTCCGTTGTACATATGTATATATTTTCGTCACTCGCCTTTTCCATTCCCCAACGAGGTGTACTGCTGAATACACGAAAGGACTTGGAAACATTTCTTCTTTTTCCTTGTGGGTTTGCATCATTCATTCATTTCATGTGTTTAAGTGTGAAATTCACCCTAATGAAATGTAAGTTAGGTTAGGTTAGGTTCAGTTGAGTTACGTTAAGAATTAGGCATTTCCTTAAGATAACATTCGTATGTCTACGATATTCGATCCCTGTACCTTTGTTCCTTCCACAATGATCTCACCTGTATCAGTCCACTGTATGTTGGTAGGGCGGGTCGTACTCAGGTGACAACATGAATCTGAAGGAAATCCTACCATCAGGGGTGTCTAAATTATGTGTTTTTACATGGGGAATTCAAATATGAGCTTATTTTTTGGATAGGATAACTCTAACCTACATCATTTTGTATTTCTAAATTGCCAATTTTACCCTTTGAACCCCTTTATAATATATTAAAAGATATAAGGTAAATCATTTATATTGACAAGGCCAAATCAACTTTACATATATTTATTAATAGGTGAACTGCATGTATATCACTGGATATAATTACAAAGATCATTCTCCTGACATCTTGAACTTTGCCAGGTTGCACAAATCCTGCTTTGACTCAGACTTGGACATCAGCTTCCTGCTGGTCTCCTGAGCCCTGATCCCTCCATCCCTCTTTTCCTGTGAGAAGTACTTAGCAGAAACCTCAGTCACCATTTTAACAACCCTCTCAATGCTTTGTGTGTAGCAAGGCCAGTTGCGCACCTCCATGGGGGTGTTGATGAAGTTTTTCACCTCTGAGGTGCTTAGAGAGCAGGTGAGAGGTGGCTCCTCTGACACACCTTCTGACCAGCTGATCAAGTCACCGATGCTGGAAGCATCACAATTGATGTCAGGTGTCCTTCTGCTCCTAACAGAGGAGTCCCCCAGCTGAGTGTCCGGGTCCCCCTCTCCCCTGATGGCCAGGATTCTCTCCACCCCTTCAATCCTCTCCTTCTGATCCTCAGAGCAGAGTAGTGTTTGGAGGATGACTTCACTGTGGGCATACCAAGCAGATCTTCTCACAGTTGGCATCACAATATCGAGCACCTCCTTTCTCTGGGACTTGAGGCAGTCCAGCTGAAAGAGGATGTGCCTAGGCCCTTCGATCCAGGAGTGCTTGACCTTGACGTTGAACCAACATGGGTAATACACTCCAATGATGAATTCCACAACGAATTGCAGAATCTTCAGGTTCTTTCCTTTAAGTCCGTGCTTTGACACCCAGAGCCTGAGAAGTCTGTTCGCTGTGGTGAGCCAGCGGCTGTGGTTTACTGGTCCTATCTCTAACAGAGCCAGCCCTGCAGGAAGTACTCCATCCCTGACTGCACAGACAATTTTATAGCCATAGTATTGATCAGTTGAGAGATCTTGAATGACCTTGTCAGGAAGCTTGATCAGTGGAGGGCCAACAGAGATTCGGGTGAAGTTTGGATTGATATCAAAGTCTGTAGCAGAATCAAGGAGCTTTCCTATTGCTCCACTGACAAATCAGACCAGGGTAGATGTCACTCACCAGCTTGTCCACTGGGTAGTTCCTCCTGTCATCTTCACTTTGCTTCCTCAAGTAGATGCCATACCTCAGGATATCCCTCACAGTTGGCAGTTCAGACACCAACAGCTCCCGGCCAGTGCCAACAAGATTACTCAGATGAGAACTTGATTTCGTCCTTGTTCTGACTTGAGCCATTTTCTTAATGAGTTCACACTGAAATAAAAACAATAATACAACAGTTAAGTATCCACTACAGACAGGTATTAACTCTTTTCAGCGCAAAATTCTTGGTTAAAAAAAGAGCTGAAATGGGCAAGAACAAATTTATCTGCAAATGCTAAACACATTATGCTTTTTTGGTTTCAAAATGTTATAAAATGCTAATTTATCTGTTGTCTGTAATGCAAATAATTTGTTCATGTACTCTAAAAAAACTAAAGAAACACATCCTAAAAATATTCTTTAGAACATTGAAATAGGCCTCATACTGCTCAGTTGTACTAAAAATGAACCACCTAATTTTAGCTCAAATCAAAGTTGTTAATTAAATTTTGCTCAATGTATCACTATATGCGTAGAAATAGCTTTTTCTAAAATATAACAGAATAATACTCACATGTGAACAGTAACAAAAAAAATATCAGTAGATAATCACTAAATCTATCCCCTCACTGCAAGCCGAGGTGGTAAAATAGCTTCATAAATCATGAGTCACTTCAAATATTTCACAAAACGTTTTAGAATGTTCTGAAACGTTACATTCTAGCCTCTGAGAAAGGTGGCTCAGAAAATGGCCTTATGCGCGCCAGAAAACCGTCAAAATATTTCATATACCAAACTGTATGATAATTACAATTAAGTGGAATGGCACACCTTTTTATTTGAGTATTTAAATATTATTATTATTATATGAATTACATTATATGTGTTTATATGAATTAGTTAGAACAATGCTCTATGAGAGAGAACGTGAGCAGCCATGATAGAAAACGCGAGAAGACATATTCTGGGGTAACTACAATAGTAAAATAATCAACAATTTAATAATAATCAACTGCAAAATGATGTAGGTTAGGGTTATCAGAATTAAATATTTTCTTCAGAATTGTGTTCTATACACCAAAATATGTCATTTGAACACCCCTCTCCATTGATTTAAAAAAAAATGCATAGTATGACCCGCCCTACTATGTTGGGTCCTCAACAATGACCTCTTTTGTCTCTCGAACCTGCTTTTCTTTCCCCTTTGTTGTATTTTTGGGACATGTCTTTCCACAATTTCCAGCGTCTTCTCCTCTACGGTCATTATCATCTCTTCCATCGACTTGGCCACAAAGATGGATTTACAATCTATTACTTCCATGCTGGATGCAACATCTTCCCAATTTATACCTTTGGTGTGAAAATTAAAAATTTCGAAATTGCTTCTTTCTGTTGTTCGTGTTCTTTCCTTTCTTGTTGCTTTTATATTGGTTGTTATTTCAATAATGTTTTGATCCGATATTATAGTTGGGGATATTTCTACATTATCTATTAGGTTGCTATTATTTGTGAACAACAAATCTATGCAGTTGTTTTTCTTCTGTTTTCTGTTATTTCTCGTGTTAACATTAATTCATCAGCCAGAGCTAGTAGCATTATATATATCAATCTGGAGAAGTTACGCTAATGTTACATATCGAATTCGGCGTTACAAAAACGTTTCGTTCAAGTGCCTAACTGACATACAACTTATACGCAAAATTTTAGCAGTGATAGGATTTCACACAAGAATTGAATACTATAAAAGTGGGAATTGTAAGAGAAGACCTTCTCTCTCCTTCACCAGCTCAATACTCCTGTAAAGAAACTTAACTCCTTTCATTTGAGAATAATTTCATCAAAGTAAGAATTCATTTCTACGTCTTATCCTTTAAAAGACAACATTAATAAATAGGACTGAAAACCTTAAGGACCACAGAGTGAAGAGCTTTCAGATAACAGAGCTCGAAAGAGGAAGAACTATCAAACCTCAAATAAGTAATTGGTTTTAATACATAACAAAAAGCAAGTTTAAAGTTAACTAAACATTATGTTAGCTTAAGTTTTAAACTGACTTAATATCAGTTTTGAAGAAAACTTACGCCTATGTTTAACTATGAATAGAGAAGTGCGTAAAACCTTGAAATCGAAGTATCAAAATTATTGAGTTTTTTGTAAGTTTAACCCTTAAACTCTACCCAGGGTACTATTGTACCCCAGTACCCCAGGAATTCCTAGCGTAACTTTTATAATGGGATATCTCGCGCTTATTCTTTCTCCTAGAAATTAACAGGTGGTAAGCTATTAATAAATTCATTCATTTGAATTATCTGTCCTAAGCTCCGCCCACTGTATGATCGGTCACGTGACTTCTGCTACTACGTGGGCATATCTCTACCCCAATGCATGGATCTATGACATGCATTGGAAGAAATCTCACGTAGACGAAAAATAGTGATGGCTACCTTTAATATTGCGTACTCGAGTTTTATGAAGTGATATTCGATAAAGTGTGAAGATGTGGTGAACACTGAAAGACCCCTATTTTACCCTCCTTTGATGCTTTTAAGGCTACATTGAACCGTGCGAAGGTTGAGAAACAAGAGGTACAAATACTCTACGGCTATTCTGCCGAGGCCATTGTAGGATTTCGTGGTACAAACGATGCATTGAACTATGTTGTAGAACTAAACTTTATAAAAGCACACATATACCTTGAAGTGGAAGAAACAACACGTGCAGAAGAGAAGCAACGGTTATGGTTAGTGAGTCTTGTTGATGAGTAGGAGTGACAAGCGGTATTATGTCATGCTGCATCATACCAAGTACTCGTACCCTACGACTGAGAATGTAAATCTTGTCATAATGGAGAATCTGAAATATTTTTACCACTACATTAATATACTATATAATGATGAGGTTTGTAGTGAGGTTGTGGCAAAGGGCTTGCGTGAGTTTTTAATAGAATTTAAGGACGAATATCGTTTGCTAGGCAAAAAGGAAAAATATGGGCACATGTTTCTCTCAAATAGTGTGCCGGAGTGTGAATAAAATGTGTTTAGTTCGTGAAAATGCACGAAAATGTCTGGTTGGTTGGTAGATAAATGGGTATCCTATTGTTTTCGCTGGAAACTGGGAGGCTGCGCGATCAACTCATCGAGGTTTTCAAGTTCTTACACGGGTTCAACGATGTCGATTTTAGAAGCATGTTTGGCTTAAATGATAACTCGCAACAATGGTATAATTTCTACAAAGCCTACCATCACTATGTTAATATAATTTATTTGTATAAATTTATTTATGACAAAATCATTTATATATAAGAACATAAAATAGTTTAGAAGGGTCGCAAAATATCGTATTGCGTACGATAGTTACGTTCAGTTAAGAATTATTAGCATATCTTCAGCCACAAATCTGTCTCTTATGCATAAAATGTACTCGTATAACTGCTGCAAATACATATATACGACATACATACATATGAAAATTATTTCACGAAAGTAACACGTGAAAAATATTTATGATGAATAAAACCACGAAGGAAAGGAAACAGAATGGTGCTCAAGCGCTTTCGTCTAATGACATCCTCAGGAACACTGAAGTACATAAAGAGTTACAGCCTATACATAGGTTACAGAAAAAAAAACGTACATACATACATATGTACGTACATAAAAAATAATTTCCACAACTAGTCCAAAAGGTTAATCTAAAAGTTAATTCACTAACCGTGGTTGATTTTTCGGTTACAAACTTCAATCTAGTTGTGGCGTAATCAAAGTAACCATTAGGTTTGGTTGTCATAAAATTCATATTTGGTTGTTATAACCGGATGTATACGACGTTGCATCGTCAGTGCATTCTGTCGAATGATTGATGTGGGCTGTTTAACTCCCTTTGCGATATCTAAGGTCATTTGACGAAGGGGACCTACAGTTTTATGTGGCACCCGAACCACAGGTACTACATCATCTGAGCGCATGGTATGGCCTCCCATCACGAGATAGTCCAAGGAGAGATGAAAGAATACGTTGTAGAAAAAAATTGTACGAAATTGAGGGATGACATATGCTTACTTTAGGTTATTTTAAATGAATCTAGAGTTTCATTGGTGCGCTTTATTTTCCACTAACTGTGTACACGAGATAAGTGTACGCAAGGTGTGAATGAACTCTGAAGCCGTTCTTTTTTCATTACACTTTTGCATAAAGCTTTTTTCACAACAATTTTGGAAAGAGTGTCTGTATTAGTTGCAGGACACAATATGGAAAGTACATGAGAGATAGGGAGTTACAAGGACAAGAAGTACCTCAGTAAGTAATGCATCCCATACCGAGGATGTATCAGTGGTTATGGTTCCAAGGAAACAAATTCCTACACCTCAAATAGTGTGCAAGGATCGGTCTATCCATTTTCTGGAACTGAACCGCAGAGGAACTGTTCTCCTCTTCTGATGGTAGCCTGTTGCACGCGCCACAGAACTTATAGGTAAAGTAAATACCACAAACAGAGAAAGAGAACGGGTTATATCAGGAGGCGATTCGAAAACAAGGAGATTGTGCTCTCTCTGTACAATTCCCTGGTTCGGCCGCACCTGGAGTCTGCTGTGCAGTTATGGTCATTCGTAACACAGATATAACGGACACACGCCTTAGACGTCCTGATTGGTCGACCAATGGTGTCTTTATCTTCTCTCCGTAGATTTAATGCTCACATCTCAAGGTGTATTGCCACTTGCAATCTCTACCACGATGGTTTCAAATATTTGCATTAATATTTGCGCCCATACTATTCTCGGTTTTTTCATTTTAGAACCCACCCTCTCATGCAATACCCCTCACCCCTTTCCAATATTGATCAACATTTGCCACTTGCAATCTCTATCACGACAATATTTTGCATTATTATTATTATTTGCGGTCATGCTATTCGATCCTCAATTTTCCACAGTTTGATTCATCTATTCGGCTTGACTTTCTACTTGCCAATTCTCGCGTAGGAGTGTGATTAAAGTGTGATTAAATAGTTCGTGAAAATGGATGTCTGGTTGGGCTGGTAGTTAAATGGGCGCCCTAGGTATCCTAGTGGTTAAGACGCTGGGGTGCTGATCGGAGGTTGAGAGATCGAGTCCAGATGGTGACATTGTAATTTCTTAGTACATATAATCCCCGATGAGCCGGGTGTACCTATGTGAGGTGGAGAGTAAAAGAAGCCAACTCGCTACTTCATCAGATCAACTCGAAAGGAAGGGCGATAAGCTTGACCTTCGTGTTAAAAATAAGGACCGCATGTACTATTTTGATTCACTCGGGACTCAGTACGTGTTGGATGTACCGTTTTCTTTTCGATCCATTTTTATATTTTTTTAAAATTTTTGCTGTGACTACGACCATCATAAACAAACTCGGTAAATGAGTTCCAATATACTTATGAAAAATTAAAGCTATGAATATTATATCCATATAGAATAAACAAGGCTTTCTTTCTGTGTGTGTGTGTGTGTGTGCCGTCTTCAGTTTTTCGACTCTCTCTGTATATATATATATATATATATATATATATATTATATATGAATTTTAAATTCAGTTTTACCTTTATTAGCAAAAGTAATTTTATTCAATTCCAATTGTTGAGTACTTCCAAAGTGCATATGTGTTAATTTTGAAAAAAATTTATAATAGTAGTAATAATAATAATAATAATAAACCTCTTCATTTTTTCATTTAAACGATGTAAAGGATTAACACGACTATGAAGAAAGAAGATACCATGCAAATTACACGCAAAGAAAAATAAGACATAAACAACGAAGTTAATAAAATATAAAAACATTTATATACAGTAACAGGAAAACAATCGTATGAGAAAGAAGTAGGAAGATGTGTGCCTTTGGGAGGAAAGTGTGTCAATCGCGTTCCATTTTATCCTCTTGCTGTTTTGGAGTGCCTCGGGCGAGTCAGGTGTGAACCTTACGCGTACCTGCCTCCGATCCTTCTCGTCTCAACATGTGATAATGAATGTTATTCTATGATATTATTTATAGTTGTTTATTACCAAATTTAATATACAGTTTAGTATATCTACTACATATTATTAAACCTGTTTTCATATGGGAAATTTAATATAAATTTCTCCAACTCGAAAGAATGAATATTAAGATGGATGAAAAAATTGTACGAAAATGAGAACCATATCTTATATACAGAGGTTTGACAAAAGTAAATAGACACCTTCGAATTATAGGTAAATTAAATCTTATTCTTATAGAATACTTAAAATGTTTATTGCCAATTTAGTATACTGTAAAGAATAAATGAATATTAAGATGAACGATTTCTTTCGCTATGCCATGGATTAATTGTCTAGTGTATTTCTTTTATTGTTAATATTGGTGTTCGTTTAAATAATTAGTTCTCTTGCTGAACAAATTTAAATAGTCTCTCTTGCCTTTAATAAATAAGTGGCAACTCATCTAAATAAAAATTAAAATAAGTGGTGCAATCTGTCAACTCACCCTAATAAGGTACACGTGAACATAATTAAATTAAAAACAATAACTGGTAACCCTCCTTATATAAATAAATAAAAACAATAAATGGCTACTCATCTGTATATAAATAAATAATTAAATTATATAGTGCTCTCTGGTAACCCCTTCATATATAAATAAGTGATATCTGGCAACTCACGACCGTCTATATAACAGCTGCTTGGCCCTTGGACACTCATAATGCGACGGGCTCCGGTGGAATAAAGAACTCTCTCTCCTCTCTCCTTCTTAGGTTAAGGCTTAGGTTAGGTTTCCCTTTGGGGGGTGAGGACATCCCAACTTCTCCCCCAAAGACCCTCCTCCTTCTCCATTCTCTCCCTCTCTTAGGTTAAGGTTACCCTTTTGGGGGAGGTCATCCTCCCTTCTCCCCCAGAAGCTCCCTCCCTCCCCCTTTGCAGCATTGATTTGTTGCATAACCCCTTTACAACATTCCCCCTCCCCTTTTGCAACATTGATCAACATAACATTACAACATTCCTGCACTCTCCCATTTTGCGCCCATTCTACTGAGGACAGTGATAGGAGAAACAGGAATTACAGCACTCCCTTTCTCCTGCCTAACGTCCATTAAGTTAAGAATTGGGTGGAAATACATTTAAATTATAATCGTGACTGGAAAGTTTTGACTCGGAAAACTTCCAGAGGTGAACCAATAAGAATTGAAATAGTTTCTGTGCTGTCGGGATGTTTCTTTCGATAATTAAGCATAATTGTACAGTTGGAGGCGTCGGAATGGCGAGCATTAGGATGAGGTTAAGTTTTGTACAAAAAGAACTCTATGGTTGAGGTAAACAATTGAAGTGATTTTTATAATAAGTCAAATACTGATCAGAGGAGGCTGAAATTTAGACTGTAGATGAATCAGGATAAGAAAAAAAAGGATGGTATAGCGGTTACGACACTTGTGTGTTATCTATGGGAATGGTAAAAGGCTTTTAGTGTTTTAGTAAAATTTAATTAAAGAAAGGGGAAAAATTCCTTCTTATAAACGTTTACTTCAGATGGCGTGATGTTGAACTGTGGAATGCCGTCTGCGCTGCAGCTAAACTTCCATAGAAGAGGGGGTGAACACAGAATTTATGCGATATATATATAGTTTTAAATATGTATTACATATAATGATTACATAAGATTACTGGAGATTACGTAAGATTACGTGATTACATGAGATTACAGGAGATTATGTGATTACATAGTTACTTAATTTTGATATGCAATGCCATAAAAGAGAACCGACACTCTACGACGATATGGTAGACAAATATTTCGTCACAGACGAACTCGATTGGACCGGACAATTTATGACTGATATATATATATATATATATATCCTGAGGATGTCATTAGACGAAAGCGCTTGAGCACCATTCTGTGTTACCTTTCCTTCGTGGTTTTATTCACCATAAATATTTTTCGTTACTTTCCTGAAATAATTTTCATATATATATATATATATACTGTATATATATATATATATATATATATATATATACAGGGTGGGCCGTAAGTTTCCATACATAGGAAAAATTAAACGTTTGTTTTTATGTTTCAGATACCCTAAGAATATGCGTTTGACGTAAGATCTTATTTACTGATGAAGCAAATTTTTACGTCAATGGAGAGGTTAATCGGCAAAACATACGTTATTGGAGTAATGCTAACCCTAACTGGCTGAGTCCGACGAAGATGCAAGGTGCCGGTAAAGTGATGGTGTGGGCCGGGATATGGGGTGACAGAATTATTGGACCAATTTTTGTCAGTGGAAATCTTAATGCCGAAAGGTATCTTAACATGTTGCAAGAAGAGATTTTCCCATCCCTGCTAAACGAGGAAGGTAACTTCCCAGTTTACTTCCAGCAAGATGGAGCTCCACCTCATTATGGTCTTCACGTGCGTCGGTATTTGGATCAGCAGTTTCCGGATGCTTGGATTGGTCGGCGTGGTCCTGTGGAGTGGCCTCCCAGATCCCCAGATCTCACCCCCTTGATTTCTATCTTTGGGGGCACTTGAAGGCCATGGTGTATCAGGAAAAGATACGAGACATAAATCATCTAAAGGAACGTATCACCAACGCCATTACAAGCATAACGTCAACTGTGCTAATGCGTGTTCATCAACAGTGGGGAACACGTATTGAAATGTGTTTTCAAAACAATGGCAACCATGTAGAGCATATTATATAAATAAAAATGGTTGTCCATAAAAAAATGTTTATTTTTCCTATGTATGGAAACTTACGGCCCACCCTGTATATATATATTTTTTTTTAATTATAGTGATTGAAGATAATTTATATTTGTAATATGTATAGTGTTAATTTTATTATGATAATGTAAATAGGATTAACATTATGCAAAAACGAAAGAATGAATTTCAGTCAAAGCTAATGTAATTACAGTTTCAACGAAGCTAAAATTGAATTGGCTTAACAGTGCTCGGAATAAACGTGTTCAGAATACTTCAGTCGGATACACTGTCTGATCTTTGCATTGAATGCGATTATTAAGAAACGTGTATCTCTTTATCCGTTGGATTTGGCAGCCATATAATCCGTTATTTTACAGAATCGCTTTCTTTCATTTCGTTTACTGCATTTTGTGAACCATCACTGCGCTGTGTATGCAGTTTCACAGCGTAATTTCTTTAACGATGTATTACGCTATTCAAAATAATATACCCGTTTTAGATTTTATTCTCGCGTGGTAGTTTCAAGTTTCCCGCGTAAATAGAGTTCTTTTACCATCAAATTTCCTTAAATGTGAGGCTTATTTCAAACATGGCTCACATTTCACTAAAAATATTTCCTCCATTCTTTCTTTCTCATATTCACTTAGTTTCACACTAAAAACTCTCGTGCTAACGAACGAAGGAAACTCCCTGAGGTGTTCTTCACTCGAATACAAAATTAAATATAAAATGTTCTTTAGAATTACATTTATTTACAAGAAATCATAGATGTTTGCGAAGGTTTTACGCGAGTCAGGAAAACAAAGCTTAGATTAAAATAACAAAAGAGGCATTGTTCTCAGAAGTATTTGAAGAAAAAATAAATATGCGCCTGTGCGCCATACAATTTACGATTTTTATTTTTCCTTTCATTGCTCTCTAACGAACCAAAAAAATGTTTTGAAGAAAAGAGCAAAACTTTAATATAAATGAAGTAAACAGTTGGATTAAATTTATATTTTCTCGTTTTTATTTCGTTTCTTTCCTTTTGATAGATTTTACTTTTTATTCCAAGTTCAGTAGAAACTCACTTCATTTCATGTCTTCTTCCAGTATTTTGTTTTGCTTTGATCTCGAAAGCTTTCCACTTTCTAGTATCCTTCTTCAGAACTAACCTCTAGTGGATTTTGAGACCTTTGATAGTCTGGAACAATTTCCTGCTCCCCTATTCTCTCTCTCTCTCTCTCTCTCTCTCTCTCTCTCTCTCCCTATACAAGGACAGGGATGCATTCAAAGCTCCATAGAACGATTAACGCAAATGCCTTATATCCAACTCGGTCCTTGTTATAACTGATGATCTCATAAGGGAGACAGATGGCTACTAATGTTTCTAGTGGGCCAGCTGTCCGACGTGTGCCATCTGGGAGATTTATTTCTACCAGATCCGGATAACCACCTTAATAACCAGATTTCAGATGCATTATCTAGATTTAACGGAGTGAAACCCAAGAGAATAAAAATGAAGGGTTGGATTTCAGATTATTTAGATCAGAGATGAAGCTAAAAATATTTTTCCAACCGCATTTTCTCCAAGAGTTGAAAAAGTATTTGATATTTATTTTAGTTTTATTTCGCGCGTATGGAAATCCACAGAATAAAAAGAAAAGAAATATTTGAACGCATCTTCGAAGAGATTTTCGCGGCTCTTTTAGGCATATTAAGGGAAAGGTTTCTTCAAATAACACAATAGATTATATACTAAAACGAGTAACGTCAACTTTATGACATATTATAATGACGGTTCAAATAAAATTGTGCGGGAATATTGTTTTTCCTCTAATGTTTCACTACGGTTACAGTACACATTCCACCTATAGAAACTACTACACTATAATCAAATGCCATATGGGTAGCAGTTTCCCTATAAGTGAAGTGAAGATACTGAGGTCGAGGGTTCGACTCCTGATAATGCTAATAATAATAATACAGAAGTTAGAGCTATTGGTCACATTATTATTATTATTATTATTATTATTATTATTATTATTATATTGATAAAAGATAAATGAAACAAAATAGAAAGTATATTTAAATAATAATCATTCAGGAGGGCCAGACACTGGCACAGGACTTAGGCCAACTAATGTGGTTTATTGCTCTAACTCCCATATTATTATTATTAGCAGCACCGTTGGGATTCGAACACCCGATTTCAATGTATTCACTTCCCTTATAGGACACGGTGTTTCCGCTGAGCTACGAACCCTGGCAAGTATATGTAAACCTATTCATATATATCTCAAATGCAAATTACATTATTTAGACTGCCAATTACAAATTCAGTAAATTTCATCTACTTTTACTGCAGCTCCATAATTGGACTGTATTTCAGAGATATATTTCCCTTGTTCTTATATTATACAATTATACAACCCACACATTTCCTTTACAGGAAGTAAAAATTTAATAATCTGTGAAGGATGGTATCTTGTTTGTTTATGACTGAAGTGTACAAAACTTATAATATTAATAAAGACACTATACGAGTATTTAATTGTAAATAGTTGAATAAATACTTCATGAGACACGCTTACGCGAATGCAAATTATGGCTCCAAGGTTTTAATTTGTTTTGTATATACAGTGGCGTTCATAACTATTTGTACAGAGAACTATTTTAGTTATATTCGTCCTTATCTTTTGGACTATGCATAGGATAGTTATGGAAAGTTTATCGTTCGTTTGAAAAATTTTGAAAAAACGAAATTACTTTAACTCCAACATAGAATGTAAAGCATCAAAGAATTTGAAGAAATTTAAAAAAAGTTAAAATGCAAAAGTTTTCGTTCATTTTTTATAAAATTATTTAATACTTTGTGTGTCCACTTTAAGCTTGAAGAACTTAAAATTTTTATCAGTAGTTGAGTGTTTACTGATTAGAGACTGTTGACAATTCTGAATTCTACAATTTTCTCTGTGAATCTTCATGGAAGACGGATGACTGTACAAGCCATTAGTAAGCAATGGGTCGTCGTGGTAAAGAACTGGCTACAGATCTTCAGAGACCTGTTATTGCTGTACATCAGTCTGGAAAGTTATAGGAAGATAGGAGAAAACTTCGAATTCCATTTACGACGGTTACTGCAGTTATAAAGAAATGGAAAGGCTTTGGAACAATCAAAACTGTAGCAAGATGTGGACGGCCTTGCAAGAATTCAGAACGTACAGCTAGACGAATTAAAAGAATGACTGCTGCGAATCCTCGAACTGGCATGTGATATTTGACAAACATTAAGACTAAGATCGATGTCCATCCCTCTGCTGTACGTCGTACATTGAGAAAGAATCGTCTGCATGGAAGAGTTGCACAAAGAAAACCTCTGCTACGAAAACGCACAAAGAAGTTCGTTTAAAGTATGACAAGGATCATCAAAATGATGGATTTGCATTCTAGAAGAATTATTCGGGAATGAGAAACGGTATGTTTGGCGAAAATCAAATATTGTATTAGAGGAAAAGAACCACCCTTCCACCGATTAAATATGGTGGTGGTAATTTGCTTCTTTGGGGATATTTTAGTGCTTCTGGTTCAAGAAAGCTTGTTGTCATCAACAGAATCTTCAATTCAAAGAAATATCAGAAAATATTGCCTCAGTTCGACAGTTGCGAATGGGTCGCAATTGGGTACTGCAAGATAATTATCCAAAACATGAAAGAGCAACATGAAATGGCTTCATCAAAATAATTTCAAGCTTTTCGAGTGACCCAGTCAAAGCCCAGATTTGATTTGAAAAAAGCTGTCCGCAAGAGAAACCCTTCGAATCTGAATGAATTGCTTCAATTTTCTTTTGAAGGATGGGCTAAAATTTTTATTGAGAGTTGTCGAAACTTTGTAGAAAAATACCCAAAACGAATCAGTGAGGTCATTGAAGCAAAAGGTGGACACACAAAGTATTAAATAATTTTGTAAGCAAATGTACGAAAACTTTTGCATTTTAACTTTTTCATTTTCCTCAAATTCTTTGATGGTTTACGTTCTATGTTGGAGTTAAAGTAACTTTGTTATTTTTTTAATTTTCTAAACGAACAATAAACTTTTCATAACTATCCCGTGCATGGTAGAAAAGATAATGACGAATATAACTAGAATATTTCTCTGTACGAATACTTATAAGCGCCACTGTATAAACATTGTTGCGATGTTCATTCAAATACATAAAATGTGTATTTATTTCTTTTCATACTCAAGAATCGGTGTGATTTCAGAAGATGAACAAAAGTTTTTAATATCGAAGGATCCTAAAAACGAAATATTTCGCATGATAAAATTTATTGCAAAAGTCATAATTAAATCATGCAAATCAAATAAATTCACTATACAATGAAATCAGTGTTAATATTCTCGCTTTATCTCTACCGGAATGAAGTCCAACTGCTAAATGTCTGTAGTTATAATGGCATTTCCAGGGATCATGTCCCGGTAGGCCTAATGGAATTTTCGGCCAGGAATCCAACAAATTCTTACATCACATCAGTTCTTCTTTCCATACAGCAGTACATGCAATAACCTGGTATAAGGATAATGGTATGAACGTGCTGGCACGGCTTGTCCAGAGCACGGATCTCAATCTCACTGAGCACCTTTTAGAATTGCAATATCCAGTATTTATGGGAAATTGGTCAACGCGATGAAGAAGAAATGAGCACGTTCATACAGATACCTTCCGGAAACCTGTAGAGTGCCTCTCGTCGTGTGGAGCCGTTTATACAAGCCAACGTAGATCCTACGTATTGCTAGACACACTGTACAGTGTTTCAAAAGTCCGGAATCACAGGACATTATTTATAATAATATATATATATATATTATATATATATATATATATATATATATATATATATAATATATATACAGGGTGGCGCAAAAGTCGCGCATCATAGGAATTTTCAGTGTTGATTATATATTTTTTTTTTAGGTAGGGGATGCCTGCGAAATTAACAATAGACGAGAGAGTGAGCTTGGTTTTAATGTATAGAATACCTGCGCCACCCTATTATATATATATATATATATATATATATATATATATATATATATATATATATATATATACTGTATATATTATATAAAATAAATATTCTTATGATTCTGGACTTTTGAAATACCCTGTGTAATGTCAGCTTCTTGCAAATGCTTATCCGAATACCTTTGTCAGCAGAGGACATACATACATACATATATATATATATATATATATATATATATATATACTGCCCCTAAAATATTTTTAAATCTTCTAACTTTAAATATTAGGCTTATAGAAACCGGCTATTTCAAAACTTAAAATTTTTCTCTTTTAAGTAGTGTGAAATATATTTCACCATACTCTGATATTGTCTTACCCGGTAGACCAGGTAGAATTTTCGTGCGTCGGTCTCTCTTCGCACGAAGGTCAAGCTAGTACCTACCTCTAGTCCTGGCCTGATGGAGGAGCGAGTTGCTCTCTTGCGACCTCCATCGCACATAGCCAGCCACACCCGTATCATCCGGTACTGTTCTGAGGTTATTTAACGAATAACCACAACAAAGTTGCACTGAAAATCTGGCAAACGACGGCAGGAGATCGTGCAGTCTACTTAGGCAAGAACAATTAATTTCAAAAGAGTTTAAAATTTGTAGTTTATTTGAATATGTAGGATATAACATATACAGGAAGTGTTCACCACTTTCTTGGATGCATATAGGTGGACACATCGAACATATTCGCGCTGCGTGGTTTTTTGTGACCGGATCCATCATCAAAGTTACGCGGTCTCCTCAATATGGGATTTACCACCACTCGATTTATTTCTCTGGAGATACCTTGAAAGGAAGAGTTTATGCAAATAATCCGAAGGACCTCAGTACGCTTCAGAGTAATATTGCTGTCGTGCACGCGAGTCAACAGAAGACTCTAAGCTCGTGATCGATAGTATGCGTCAACTTCTTCATCTATGCATTTAAGAGAGTGTTTACACTTCCCCTATACTGTATGTATAGAAATTTACACATTTTCAGTCAGTTGTTACAAGTCTCATACTAACAGGGTCTCATACTAACGTTTCCGGGACCTTTGTTCAGGACCTTGGGCTCACTATTCAAAACTTCAGGAATTTCTTAATTTAGACGTTCATATGACGAGCATATATTTTGCGACACACACACACACACACACATATATTATATATATATATGGGATGAATTTCAAAATTGAACACGTGAAATGAATGAATGATGCAAACCCACAAGAAAAAAGAAAAACTATTCCAAGTCCTTTCGTGTATTCAGAAGTACACCTCGTCAGGGAATGAAGGGAGAAGGGGAGATGACAAAAATATATACAACGGGACAGAAAAACAAAAAGGTTAGCACATGATTAACAAGAGTTGATTAGAGGCAAAAGGTATTTTAACAGGATATTGTCAATTTTATACATTCCCGCATTGTTATTGAAATTATTTTTAAAATGGATAAATGCACATTCTAGAATATTCCTTTCAATTATATATGTTTTTAACGAGCACTTTAGAACTATCCCACTTGATACTGTGATTACATTTATAAATATGGTTAAACAATGCATTAGAATTATTTGCGATAAAGATTCGGTGGAACACATCCACCCAAACTTGTGACGAAAGTAAGTTTTTCTGGTGTATTTCATACCCTTTCAATTGAATCTGACCTTCATTTTTGCCGCAAATGCACCATTATGGAGGTACTCCCCCCCCCCCAAACTTTGAAGAGCAGGGAAATTGTGGGCTAAAAAGGCCAGATTCAATTGAAACAGCATTAAATACACCAGAAAAACCTATTTTCGTCAGTAATATTCACGACAAAAGTAACCTAACCTAACCTAATTGGAAATATTGGTTAAATCCTATTTAACCGTCGGAAATTCAGTCCGAGTGGGACGTCATCTAGGCTTAGGTTGCGACCAGTCGTGATATTTTCATTAAAGCTAACGAAAATAACAACTTAACCTAACCAATTGTCAAGTGCATACAGTTTACCTAACCGGGCATACAGTTGACCTAACCGGGCATTCATTTAACCTAAGCAGGCATTGGTACCCCATAATGAATTCGGGACGCGGAAAGGTAAGTAATACCCCTAACCTAACCTAGGCCTAGATGACGTCCCACTCGGACTGAGTTTCCGACGGTTAAATAGGAATTAACTGAAATATTATCAGTGCACTTCCATTAATTATGGGAGGGTGGTGGGTAGAGAGAGGCAACTTGCAGTAAAATGTGGTGAAGGGTGGTGTTCTTGTTTGGGTGCTGGGATTGAAAGCGGTACCTGGCGAAATAGTAGTGATAGTGGCGTTGTTTATTCCCCGCGCGGAGGACCCAACTCTTCATGTCCTTCCACAGGCGTTCGATATTTTGTGTATGTACACAAGTGGAAGGATCTACGAAGTTCTTGCTGTGGTTCACGGTGCGATGAATAAAACCTCGTTCCCCCAAGGAGCTGTAGACCCTCCAACAATCGGTGTGGATGATACTGCCTGGAAGGACGTAGCGTTCGATGAGAGGAATGAGCGTGTCTGCTGTTCTGTCTGGGACGGGCACAATAAATTTCACTTCGAAACTGTCTCGATACTTCCCAGAACCCCACACTACGGTTACTTGACGGCCACGACCATATTTTGATTTACCGAATTTGCTTTCATCCACCTCGACAAATATTCCGAGGCCCCCGATAGGTTGTTGATTGTCCATCCAGTGCTCACACACTTCTGAGCAGAAGCTCTTCCAATTTATAACCGTCTCAAATCCCACATTAAGGTTGTCGGCAGCGTATCGCTGTGCAAAATGCTTGCGTATGAATGCGTTGCAAAAAAGTAAGTTCTTCAAGGGAGGAATGTGAAGTTTATCAAGCCACGTCCCCTTGTAGGACGACACCGAGAAGCTACAACGCACCGATCCCTTCGCCTTCGCTATCTTCCGGCGGTGGCTACAATACCATACATGCTGATTTTCACGGTAATTAAGTTCATTATCACACTGAGGACACGTAAGAGAGGTCTTGAGCACGCCGTGAGCTTGAAATATAGCGACAGCAGCGCTATCGTCCCTCAAAATTTGTTTAATAACGTCCCACTCGGAATTAGAACACCCATTACACACCGCCATTTGGAATCAACTGTTGAATTCAAATTTCAGCGCCGGACATGCAATAAATAGGAATTTCCGGCAAAATTAGTATAAAATAAAGTTTTCTTGTTTTTTTCGCTCTATCTCGCTGTATAAATATCAATATCGAGTTTGGTGGATATGTTCTACCGAATCTTAACCTTATTTGCTGTTTTACAAGCATATTTATGCTGCTTTACCCTAATATCTAACGTTTTACCCGTTTGGCCTATGTGTATGTTTGGCCTATATATATATATATATATATATATATATAAGCAAACAACCACAGGGAAAAGGAAAAGGAAACACGAAATCCGAGCGCTTTCGTGATATATTCACATCTTCAGGGACAAGCAAGAAATAGACAGAATTTACCAAGTAAATGAGTTAAATACACAAGCGAAAAATTCCCCGATAGGCAACTCAATTTAAAAAACAATAAAACAATCTAAAGATTTTTCCCAATAGAAAACTTAATCTAAAGGCTACTAAATTATTGAATATATAAAAACTATATGAATGAAATTAGACAATTAACATGTACACAAAATTTTTTTTTTATTATAACAGTTATTAGAAATAGTATTTAATTAAAACAGGCAATTAAGTGGCAAGAATCTAAGGAAACAAAAGACATGGTGCAATCATCGTCACGTGCTCCTTCCAGAATATTCCAAATATCTAAAAACAATCTAAATTTTTTTTCCAAAAGATGACCTGTTCAAAAGTCTAATAAACTATCAAGTACATAAAGACTATATAAAAGAAATAATGCAGTTAAAATGTACACAAAAAAGTGTTAACAATTATTAAAATAATATTTATTTAACTAAAGCAAACAATTAAGTGGCAAAATATTATTTTAATAATTGTTAACCTTTTTATGTGTACATTTTAATTGTATTATTTCTTTCATATAGTCTTTATGTACTTGATAGTTTATTAGACTTTTGAACAGGAGTAGTATAGCCGAAAAAGGGGAGAGTGCAGGAATGTTGCAATTTATTACGCAATGTTGCAAAGGGGGTGGGGTGTTGCAATGGGGGTGGGGGTTGTTGCAAGGGGGTGTTGCAAAAAAACGAAGGGGGGTGGGGGATGCTGCAGGTGCAACCATGAAACTTGGAGGCGGCGTTATCCCCCAAGAGAAAGAAGGAGGAGAGGAAGGAGGAGAGGTGTTCACCTGGCAGGAGCCAAGTGCATATTAAGACTTCAGCCGAGTAGGCGTTGTCTTATAGGCTCTTAATCAGCCAGTTGGCTTAGAAGGAGCCAAGGGGGGAGGGGTACACCTGAAGGGGAGAGAGAGAGAGAGAGAGAGTAGCGGCCTTTGATTGCAAGGCATGTAACTTGGAGGCGGAGTTCTCCCCCAAGCTATTTTCGTTTACCTAACCTAAGAGGCCTCTAAGGGGTTTTCCCAAAGGGCCAGAAAGAGATAAGACCAGAGGTCCTTGCTCGGCTGGGAGCTGAGCTTGAATGACTCCGTCATCAGCTTCTCACTCTTTTATAGACCTCTAATCCGGCTGAGTTGCCAGATAGCGCCATGTAATCAGGCTGAGTTGCCAGATAGCAAAAACCATATATTAATCAAAATACCACAATATATTTATATGATGGTAGTTAATCAATACAGAATTAATTGTTGGAATTAAGAAGATTCAACTGTTTATTAAATAATTTAAACACACGCTCTTTACACAATAAATCACTTAATTCCTATTTTATTATAAATACCGAACAACAGTGGGAAAAACGAAAGGTAAAGAAACCTTGCGAAGAAAGTTGAAATTAACCAAAACACACGCTCGTCCATTCCCCCCAATCTCCTCACCCCATCTGTGTTTGTATATATATATATATATAGAAAGAATCATAATAACCGTGTCTATTTAATTTTGTCAATCCTTATATATATATAAATGGATTTCCACCGAATTAAAACATTAACCAAAACGCACGGTCGACCATTCCCCCCAATCTCCTCACCCCATCTGTGTTTGTATATATAAACGAATGAACAACTCGTGCACACACGCACACGCACACGCTCTTTACACAATAAATCACTTAATTCCTATTTTATTATAAATACCGAACAACAGTGGTAAAAACGAAAGGTAAAGAAATCTTGCGAAGAAAGTTGAAAATTAACCAAAACACACGCTCGTCCATTCCCCCCAATCTCCTCACCCCATCTGTGTTTGTATATATATATATATATATATATATATATATATATATATATAGAAAGAATCATAATAACCGTGTCTATTTAATTTTGTCATTCCTTCTATATATATATAAATGGATTTTCACCGAATTGAAACATTAACCAAAACACACGGTCGACCATTCCCCCCAATCTCCTCACCCCATCTGTGTTTGTATATATAAACGAATGAACAACTCGTGCACACACGCACACGCACACGCTCTTTACACAATAAATCACTTAATTCCTATTTTATTATAAATACCGAACAACAGTGGTAAAAACGAAAGGTAAAGAAATCTTGCGAAGAAAGTTGAAAATTAACCAAAACACACGCTCGTCCATTCCCCCGAATCTCCTCACCCCATCTGTGTTTGTATATATATATATATATATATATATATATAGAAAGAATCATAATAACCGTGTCTATTTAATTTTGTCATTCCTTCTATATATATATAAATGGATTTTCACCGAATTGAAACATTAACCAAAACACACGGTCGACCATTCCCCCCAATCTCCTCACCCCATCTGTGTTTGTATATATAAACGAATGAACAACTCGTGCACATACGCACACGCACACGCCTCTGTACAGATCATGTGAATGAAAATCAGAAAAAAAAATGCCAAACGTATATTTTGTGTCAATCCTTATATATATATATATATATGTGTGTATATATATATATATGTATATATATATATATATTGTATATTATATATATATATATATATATATATATATATATATATATATATAAATTGAATTTCACAGAATTAAAACGAATAAGTTAACAATTGAATTTCTGTGTTAACATAATTTCATTTGTTAACTTATTTATTACACATGTTTTTAAATATATATATACACCTTGAATATAATCTTTGATGTGCCTATTGTTAACTTATTTATTACACGTGTTTGTAAATATATATAGCTTGAATATTTCTTTTATTAAATAAATCATGTTTCAATTAGCGTTTCACTTTCTCCTTTGTGTGTGTGTGTGTGTGCGTGTGTGTGTGCGCGCACAGGTGAAAGAACAGCAACGTGATTCATGCTACTACCTGGAAATTCCCTGCGTGGAGCTTGATAACGATGTCAGAACGACATTGTATAAAGGCAGGCGAAACTTTCACTTTAACTCATTACAAGATTGGAAACAGAGGATAGAGTCGTGTTAGTTAGCTCTCTGTGCCTTGACCAATTCCTAGGTGGTGAACATGATATCTGACGTTCCAAACGGGTTTGAAGCACACAAGTTGATAAATATATCGCTCGGTAAAATTGCATTCAGACGTTCCAGAAGAGCTGGTGCATCTTTGAATAAATCATTATTAGTTGCCACTGTGTTACATAAAGCCCGTTTTGTTTACTTAGAAGCAGCACATAATTACCTCCACACAATATTTTCCCCGCCACAAGGGCAACCTGAGGAGATTGTCCCCGACCCACCTCAAGCGCCCGCACCATTACCTGAAGTGTCCGTTATACCAGTGAGCCCTCTCGATTGTGGTGTCAATAATATCAACCAAGATGATTATTCACCCATTGAATGCATTAGTGAAGAGTGTAAATCTAGATTAGAAGACAACGACTGTGAAGTAGACTCGAGCAGTGAATATGGTTGCAACGAAACCTTGCACCATACCAGAAAAAGACGGAGAGTTTCTGATCAGGAAACAAAGGCTGCAGTTTACTCAATTTTACCAAAACGAATCAAAGATAATTTAGAACATGAACAATACTCAGGCTGTTATTTTAGCGACTAAAATTTTGTGTTGATGTGGATTCGATCTTACCTCTTGTCGGTGTTCTGAGCAGACAGGCAAACGACGAGATTTTGCAGCATGGAAGATGACTACATAACTTCTCTCGTGATCAACTTGGAATCCTTGAATTTCTATAAAATCAGTCCAGACGGTCTTCGTCTCGAATCTATTTAAAACCGGTATTAATTCGTGAACATAGGCTAAAAGTATTTAATAGAATGTTTTCTTTAAAGTATTAGGTTACTGTTGTTTGTGATCACCAAATCTATGCATTTGTTTTTTCTTGTGTTTTCTGTTATTTCTTGTGTTAACATAATTTCAATTGTTAACTTATTTATCACGTGTTTTTAAATATATATGTCTTGAATATAATCATTGATGTGTCTATTGTTAACTTATTTATTACACGTATTTGTAAATATATATATAACTTGAATATCTCGTTTATTAAATCGTATTTGTAAATATATATAACTTGAATATCTCGTTTATTAAATAAATCATGTTTCAATTAGCGTTTCACTTTCTCCTTTGTGTGTGCACAGGTGAAAGTTCTAAGCTCCGCCCACTGTTGTGTGTGTGTGTGTGTGTGCACTGGTGAAAGTTCTAAGCTCCGCCCACTGTTGTGTGTGTGTGTGTGTGTGTGTGCGTGTGTGTGTGTGTGTGTGTGTGTGCACAGGTGAAAGTTCTAAGCTCCGCCAACTGTAAGACCAGCAACGTGAGTCATGCTACTATATGTGATTCCCTGCGTGGTCAGTCGACTGCAGTAAGCCCTTGAGATCAGGCGTGTATTCGCCAGCGTAGAAGAGAAAAAGGAGATCAGACGTGTATTCAAATGGCTACCTTTAATATTGCTTGTACAACGTTTATGAAATGGTATTCAGCAAAGTGCCAGGATGTGGTGGACACCGAAAAACTTCCTATTCCCCCCTCCTATGCCTCTTTTAAAACCACATTGGATTGTGCGAAGTTGCAAGATGTACAAATACTCTACGGATGTTCTGGTGAGACCGTTGAAGGCTTTCGTTGCACAGACGATGTGCTGAAGTATGCTGTAGAGCTAAACTTTATAAAGTCTCACATATACCGTGAAGTAAAAGAAACAACGCGTGCAGAAGAGAAGCAGCAGGTATGGATAATGAGTCTTGTGGATGGGTGGTGTGACAAGCGGTATTACGTCATGCTACACCATGTCGATTACTCATACCCTACGACTGAAAATGTGAATCTCGTGATCATGGACAATCTTAAGTATTTTTATCACTATATTAATGTATATCATGATGAGGTTCGTAGTGAGGTTGTGGCTAGTGCCCTGCGTGAGTTTTTAACAGACTTTAGAGACGAGTATCGTTTGATGGGCAGAAAGGAAAAATATGAGCATATGTTCCTCTCAAATAGTGCGCCGGAGTGTGAAGATGTTTAGTAAAACATTATAAAATGTGCCTAGTTCGTGAAAATTATCCTGAGTGAAACTGTCTGGTGCGTAGTCTGGTAGTGATAAAACCGAAATTAATTCTTGTAGCGGAAAAACACCTACCCAATATGTACAACAATTCGCCGCACGAATATGGTGCGACTCGCGGATCATACGAGTTCGAACAAGCCCATTCACGTATCATCGAGTCAGCCGCCCATCGAACCGTTCCTGCCTACCTGCGTGCCTCACACGGCTCATAGTTATCTCAGAGCTTGAACCGAGTGGGCGTGCGCTCCTCGAATACGATGGAGCTTCCTTTGAGCAGCATTCTCAACGCCTCGTACGATGTGTCCGTGACGAAATCGTTGCGCGTGTTCAGGCGTAAATCCGGTACCGTTAGCTATGTACTGGAAACGGAATGTAGACAAACAAACAAACGGGTTTATTTAAGTGTCGAGATGAATAGAATCTTCGTGATAGTTGAGAAGTGGAGTGAAGATCGTTATAAAATACCTGCTAACGTAGGTACAAGAAGAGAGCAGATTAGTGACGCATCCTCATACGCAGTTGTATGTACGTTGTGTATAAATAACGATCGGCCGTGCATTGATATACGGCTGATGTGGAAGAATGCTTCTGATAATAACGCTCTTGTTCCTACGCGGCACCGTTTCATCCTCGACAGAATGTTTGAAATCGTCGGATTCCGCAAGCTGAAACCTATATTAGACGCGCGTGTTACGGATATGCTTTATTTTGATACGGTACTTGAATACGCATACACCGCTCTGCTCGATGGGTTTACCGAGTGTTGGGCTGAACAAGATGAGAATGGTCTAGCGCTGGACGTTTATTTAAAAAGTTTAGACTCTTTGAAATACCATGAACTTTGGTACAAAGCAATTGATCGGTACAAGGCTGAGCTCACCTACACCGTTCACCCTGAAGAACTATTTCTTTATAAGCACACCGGACAAAAAATTAGTCACCCCTCTCAGAATGTACCTAATAACGTGTGACGGCGCCTCTGGTCTTGATAACCGCACGAATCCGGCGAGGCAGAGACTCTACGAGGTTGTGCATGTACTGAACATCGATTTGCTGCCACTCGTTCATCAGCCGGTCCCGAAGTTCCGCCAGAGTCCGTGGGTGTCTATTCCTGCGCTTCACTTTCTGTTTCCAGCCTGAACAACACCTTCGACGCATTCAGGATTAAAGGCTTCATTGGACCTGCGATGTACTCGTCGCCTCCCATCATTGGAGAACAAACAAAAACGGGACTCATCGGACCAAATTACACGTTTCCAATCTGCCGCAGTCCAGTTTTTGTGCCTCTAAGCCCATTTATAACGTGCCAATTTGTGACTTGCTGTTAACAGCGGCCTCTTCCGTGGTACCCTGCTCCAGATGTCCATCGCATGCAGTTCTCGTCGCAATGTCCGTTCGGAAATTGGTCGCTGGAGAACCTCATTGGTTTCTTGGAGCAATTGTTCTCTGGTTTGAAAACGATTTGCAGTTACTAGACGAGAAACATGGCGGCGGCCCCTATTGTCGAGAATTGTTTTCCGGCCACAGTTACGCCGTCGATTTTCAGTTGATTGCGAACTACACCACTCTTTGTAAACTCGCTGGACAGTACGCGTTGACACACCAACAAATTGGGCTACTTCAGACATTTTGTGTCCGTGGGCTCTGCCAAACACGATGGCTCCTTTTTGCCACTGAGTAACGTCTGCCTCACGACCCATTTTGCAGACTATATCCAACACACACTTTGTTCTTCACCACCTCCCGAAACAGATCTGATCCTGTGTGCTACGTCACCGCTACTTGTCACTTACCAATGCTACATCAGCGCCCTCTGTGTGACCTTGAACTTCCTACTATCGGTGCTATTAGGGGTGACTAATTTTTTGTCCGGTGTGCTTATAACGCGCAGTTGTCGTAACGATTTAGAAGATTATTTCAATTGCCGCTATGTTGAGTGAAGACGAGTTCACGATTGAAAAGCTCGGGTCGGTAGAAATAAACCCTCGATTGGAAAAGCGTGTTTATAAACTTGTGTTTAATAATGTAGCTAACGATGAACTCTTTGTGCGTGCTTTTGATTGTATTCTAGACGTATTTAAAGATGACTTACCAACCGGTTGTAAAGTGGGAACAAAAATAGTACTGAACGATATGAAAGCCCTTCATATCGAGTACAGGTTTCCCTATACTTAAAGCGGTGAAATATTATTAAACCGCATATACTGCGTAATGCAGAGCAATAATGATGTAATTGTAAACTCGATTAAGTGCGAGTTTAGTATTTTGAAAAAAAAGTGAAATGTATTTATATATTTAACATATTTGTGTGATATTTCTTATTTGTGTGATATTTCTCCTGTACTGTTATATTGAAGGATTATATGCATATTCCTCGTTCATATTTCTATTATTATTGATCATTCAAATGTATATTTATTTCTATATATCTCCATAATTGTGTGTGTGTGTGTGTGTGTGTGTGTGTGTGTATTTCTCCTTATATTCATATTCCTCATTTTTATTATTATTGATCATTCAAATTTATATTTATTTTCTATATATTTATAATAAACAGAATGATGCAATGTTGTTTTACTTAATTCTTTTGGTTAATTATATCATGTTACGCCTTCTAAACCTACTAGCGGAATTCTAAACCAACTTTTAAGAAAATAAATGGTACAATCTGGCAACTGTGTACCTGAGCAATGGTATCTGGCAACTCTCCATAATAATGTATACAATGTACAATGGTATCTGGCACCTCTTCTGAAGGCTCCAAGCGCCACAGATCTTATAGACAATGCAGGTCCTGTACATGAGCTTTAATTATCTCGATGAAATAGTGAGCAATCATTCCCTGACGAGATGTATTTTTGAATCCACGTTAAACTGTAGGTCTAAGGTCGGTGAAAAACTTTCCAATTCGGCGAGAAAGAGTTAATTACACTAGGGAACAACATTTTTGTTTCTTGAAAACTATTTGGTGTTTCTTATAGAACGTTTGATGCTGATTCCAAATATGGTTTCAGAATGTTTCTATCACCCATAGTTTTCGAGAAAATAATATTTCCACTTACTCAGAGTTTTCCCAAAATATTAGTTAAAATTAAGTGTACTAATTTAATTTTACTTTCTTTTTTCCAGGTTAACTATATTTAATAGTATTTTTTGCATTAAAAAAAATATAGCTATTTAAACAAACAGATTTTTAATAAAAAGAAAGAAATTTTTTTCAAGTTTTGCTCAAATTTTAAAATTTTTCATAGTAGAAAAAATTGGTTTTTCATTCCAAAAAGTTTTCCGTGATTTCAATAATTTTCCGCCCGCATGAATCGAAACTGTATTAATCCCAGAGATACATTTTGCTACGTATGTGGAGAACTGACCATAATGACACAGAGGAAGACGATGGCCCCACTCGTGAAGAAGGCTTACGAACTTTATTTTGGATGTAAGGTAGGCGACCAAGACAAATCCTGGGCACCTCATATCTCATGCATTTCCTGTGCCGTCACTCTTAGGGGTTGGATTAAACTCACTGAGTGGTGGCCAACCGCGGCGCATTGCGCCAAAGATGGCGCATCAAGTACTTTGAAGTGGCGCATCGAGATCTAGTATGAATTGTGCTAAATTTTCACTTCTATCACTAAATATTAAAAATCAAAGATTTAAGCAGTTAAGATGTAGTTAACTAAAAATTAAGGTAAATATTTTTCACATTATATATCTATTTAAGGTAAATATTATATTATATTTTCATTTTTACTTATAAGTTAGTAATTTTTTCACAATTTTTTTTTTGGCGCATCCGAATTAAACCTAACCTAAAAATGGCACGCATCAAAAAATGGTTGGCCACCACTGGATTAAAGGTACCCGCAAATCTATGCCATTTGCCATACCAATGATTTGGAGAGAGCCCAAGGATCACCTAACGACTTGCTATTTTTGTATGACTAACGTTTCAGGATTCTCTGCCAAAAATAAACATAAAATTCAATACCCAAATCTTGAATCTGCCATGAGACCAGTACTACATGACGATGATAACCCAACTCCAACTCCCCCAAAGTCATGGACACTGGATGAAGAGTCTGAAGTTGAACCAATGGAAATTGATGACACTAAAGATACAGACTTTCAGCAACCTGAATCAAATAAACAAAGTATGATAACGCAGGTTATGCTGAATGATCTCGTGAGAGATTTGGACCTTCCGAAAAAGAAAGCGGAATTATTTGGCTCCAGGTTACGTGAATGGAATTTGCTGGCAAAAGATACAAGCATATTCCTTTATTTATTAATGAACAAAACTCTCTCTCTCTTCTTCTATATATATATATATATATATATATATATATATATATATAATTATTAGTACTTTCAGGTTTGCCTACCTTATTTCTTTCGCTGATTATTATTTATTATAATTGTGTGTATATTTAAGAAACGGAGTGGAGAGAGGTTTTGGTCGAGTTGACTGGAAGAAAGGTAAAATTATGGTCAAAAAAGGCATCAGGGTAAACGATTCGATTTGACCGAGATTCTCGGAAATCCTTTCCTCGTGTGTGTGTGTGTGTGTGTGTGTGTGTGTGTGTGTGTATAGATTTGAGAATACGACCGTGTGTTTTGGTTTATTTTCATCTATCTTCGTAAGTTTCCCACTGTTATTCGATATTTATAATAAAAATAGTAATAAAGTTAATGTTTTAATTCGATGAAATTCAATTTATATATATATATATATATATATATATATCTATATCTATATATATATATATATATATATATCTATATCTATATCTATATATATATATATATATATATATATATATATATATCGTAAAGAACGACGCTTGTATAGGAGATATTCGCGCAAGACGAGAGAGAGAAACGGAACAAATGAAAAAATGAAGTAACCACCTGGGAATCGAACCCGGGATCTTCCGATTGCCGGTCAGACGCGATACCATTACACCATGGACTTCACTCTTCCAAATGCCGTAATTCTTCTACATACTCGCAGAAACCAATGCCCCAAGGGGGCACCTCCCGCATGCCGTAACATTATATACATTCAACTGCAAAGAACACGCAGTATAAATAACGTAAAGAACGACGCTTGTATAGGAGATATTCCGCGCAAGACGAGAGAGAGAAAACGGAACAAATGAAAAAATGAAGTAACCACCTGGGAATCGAACCCGGGATCTTCCGATTGCCGGTCAGACGCAATACCATTACACCATGGACTTCACTCTTCCAAATGCCGTAATTCTTCTACATACTCGCAGAAACCAATGCCCCAAGGGGGCACCTCCCGCATGCCGTAACATTATATACATTCAACTGCAAAGAACACGCAGTATAAATAACGTAAAGAACGACGCTTGTATAGGAGATATTCCGCGCAAGACGAGAGAGAGAATGTTACGGCATGCGGGAGGTGCCCCCTTGGGGCATTGGTTTCTGCGAGTATGTAGAAGAATTACGGCATTTGGAAGAGTGAAGTCCATGGTGTAATGGTATCGCGTCTGACCGGCAATCGGAAGATCCCGGGTTCGATTTCCAGGTGGTTACTTCATTTTTTCATTTGTTCCGTTTTCTCTCTCTCGTCTTGCGCGGAATATCTCCTATACAAGCGTCGTTCTTTACGTTATTTATACTGCGTGTTCTTTGCAGTTGAATGTATATAATGTTACGGCATGCGGGAGGTGCCCCCTTGGGGCATTGGTTTCTGCGAGTATGTAGAAGAATTACGGCATTTGGAAGAGTGAAGTCCATGGTGTAATGGTATCACGTCTGACCGGCAATCGGAAGATCCCGGGTTCGATTCCCAGGTGGTTACTTCATTTTTTCATTTGTTCCGTTTTCTCTCTCTCGTCTTGCGCGGAATATCTCCTATACAAGCGTCGTTCTTTACGTTATTTATACTGCGTGTTCTTTGCAGTTGAATGTATATATATATATATATATATATATATATATTATAATGTTATAATGTTATAATGTTTCAGACCAACAAAGACCCTAGGATCCACTCATGGCTGGTCTACCTAACTGTGCTCGTGTATTGTGTATGTCCTCCGTGGTGGCGGAGGGGACCTACAATTTTACGTGGGTTCCGAACCACAAGAACATAAGAAATTTATGTAAAAACTGCCGGTAAATTGGCAACGAGCAATTTTTACGAAACTAAATAATTATCAATTTAAAACTAATTAATTATCGATTTAAAATTAAAGATAGAATCTCTGATCCAGAGGATCAAGTCATAATAGACTACTCTCCACAAATATGTTACACTCTATATCTATTTATAAAGGACATGCAAATATATCGGATCCAAAGAATCCAGTCAATTTCATTACGGTATCCATCAAGTCACGGTCCATATCGATAGCGGACCAAGTCAAAATTTACAATCATATACATTACAATATATACACTTACGAGAAAAAGAGTAGGTGTGGCTGTAAAGCCTGTACAGTAATGTAGAAATGTGTGTGCACCCATTTTGGGTCTCCCATTTAAAGGTGTTTGTGGGGCAAGTGAAGATCATGAGTTTTTCAATACCTCACAGTACTATGGGGGGCACCGCTCGGCAGAGGAATCTCTCTAAATGGGGTGTGTAAGGACAGAGAGTATCCCCTAACCCAAGACGCTGCCTCCCTATATCCCACAACACTTGTGTTGAGCTGTGGGATCTATCCCCAGAAAGCCTTAATTTTACTACCTTAAACTATACCCTTTCTATCAACATATGCGACTTATCGATTTTTAAACATGTTTATAGACGTGCTACTAATTACTTCTACCGGCAAACTATTCCAGCTATTTACTATTCTATGCGTAAAAAAGTTTTTCGCAACTGCTGTCTCGAACTTTCTACTTGTCAACTTACACCCGTTATTTCTAGTCCTATTATATTGAGATATTTCGAAAAAGCTCTCTCTATCTACGTTATCGAACCCATTCATAATTTTGAAAACCTGGATTAGATCACCCCTTAACCTCCTGGTCTCGAGTGTTGTCAATTTTAACTCCTTAAGCCTATCCTCGTACGACTTTGACCTAAGCGACGGAATCATCTTAGTTGCTCGTCTTTGAACTCTTTCGATTTTGTCTATATCTTTGCGCATATACGGATTCCAAAATTGGACCGCGTACTCCAAATGGGGTCTAACTAATGATTTATAAAGTGGAACTACAATATCGCGCGATTTGTACTCAAAATTTCGAGCTATAAAACCTAACACTTTGTTCGCCTTATTGACCGCTGCTGTACTTTGTTTCGCTACTTTTAAATCACCAGTGACTATAACTCCTAAATCTTTTTCCTGCTCTACGCTTGTTAAATCTTTCCCTGACATACTATACGCAAATTTACCGTTACGCGAACCTATATGCAAAATTTTGCACTTATCAACGTTAAATCTCATTTGCCATGTGACTGACCAATCAACGATTTTATTCAGATCTTCCTGAATTTTACCTCTATCTTCGTCATTAATCGCCCTACCACCCAGCTTCGTGTCATCCGCAAACTTTGAAACTGTACTGACTAGGCCGACATCTAAATCGTTAATATATATAAGAAAAACCAAGGGGCCCAATACAGAACCCTGAGGAACGCCACTCGCTACATTAACCCAGCATGACTCCGCTCCATCAACGACCACCCTCTGTTTCCTGCCTCGCAACCACTCTTCTAGCCAATTTATTACTACACCCCTGATTCCATGAGCCTTAGTTTTTTCAATGAGTCTTTTGTGCGGCACGGTGTCAAACGCTTTTTGAAAATCTAAATACACTACATCAACCGCCCGATGTCTATCGTAATCGTCAACCAAGCTTTGGAAAAATTCTAAAAGATTAGTTAAGCAAGATTTGTTTCGCCTAAATCCGTGCTGCGTATTTCTGACAAGTTTATGGTATTCTAAGTGTTCGACTATACGATCCCTAATTATTGGGGGAATGGTCGACCGTGTGTTTTGGTTAATGTTTTAATTCGGTGAAAATCCATTTATATATACAGGGCGTCCCAAAAAAATGTATACACACTTTAAATAATTATAAAGGCAGTGTTTATTAAAATACATTTCATTTTCAAAATGTAATAGAATCTACAGACATTATTTAATTGTTTTGTCAACGCCTGTTTTCAAACTGACGTCCGTTCTGGTCCAGGCACTGCTGATAACGCGAAGCAATGGAATCGCAAACATCACGAAACATTTCGTTTGGTATTTGTGTGCATTCTCGTTCAATGGCTGCTCTCAATTCAGCGCCTGTTGCAGGTTTTATAGCGTAGACTTTGTCTTTTAAGTATCCCCATAAAAAAGTCTAGTGGTGTGAGGTCTGGTGAACGCGGAGGGTATTCTACGAAACCCCTTCGTCCAATCCACATCCACATCGTGCCAAGTACCACTCGCAATACTCCACTCTTCGGTCCGGATCATCTTCATTAATAGCATGGACTAATCTTGGAACGTAACTTTTCCATTCACAGCGCTTCAAAATGCGTTGGACAGACGATTCTGAAATTCCTACCTCACGACTCGCTTGCCGCACAGATTTTCTTGTACTTTGGTGATACGTTTCCAGTACTCTTTCTTGCTTTGTGGGGCTTGTCGATGTCCGTCGTCTTCCGGAACGCTTCTTGTGGACATTCTGAACAGTTCCATCGGCTTCAAACTTATCTCTAATTCGAGTGATGGTAAGTCGCGTTGGTGGATCTGTTTGAAACTCCCTCCTAAACTGTCTTTGCACTTCAACTGCGTTTTCACACTTCCAGTAGCATTTTAGAATGAATTTCCTTTGTTCAAAGCTTAGTCTGACTGCCATTATTAATTCTAATGGGTTTAACTTGGAAAGAAAGAAACATCAATTGAGCTATCAGCTGTTAAAGTGTGTATACATTTTTTTGGGACGCCCTGTATATAGAAGGAATGACAAAATTAAATAGACACGGTTATTATGATTCTTTCTATATATATATATATATATATATATACAAACCCAGATGGGGTGAGGAGATTGGTGGGAATGGACGAGCGTGTGTTTTGGTTAATTTTCAACTTTCTTCGCAAGGTTTCTTTACCTTTCGTTTTTACCACTGTTGTTCGGTATTTATAATAAAATAGGAAATAAGTGATTTATTGTGTAAAGAGCGTGTGCGTGTGCGTGTGTGCACGAGTTGTTCATTCGTTTATATATACAAACACAGATGGGGTGAGGAGATTGGGGGGAATGGTCGGCCGTGCGTTTTGGTTAATGTTTTAATTCGGTGAAAATCCATTTATATATATATATATATATATAAGGATTGACAAAATTAAATAGACACGGTTATTATGATTCTTTCTATATATATATATATATATATATATATATATACAAACACAGATGGGGTGAGGAGATTGGGGGGGAATGGACGAGCGTGTGGTTAATTTCAACTTTCTTCGCAAGGTTTCTTTACCTTTCGTTTTTCCCACTGTTGTTCGGTATTTATAATAAAATAGGAATGAAGTGATTTATTGTGTAAAGAGCGTGTGCGTGTGCGTGTGTGCACGAGTTGTTCATTCGTTTATATATACAAACACAGATGGGGTGAGGAGATTGGGGGGAATGGTCGACCGTGCGTTTTGGTTAATGTTTTAATTCGGTGAAAATCCATTTATATATAATATATATATAAGGATTGACAAAATTAAATAGACACGGTTATTATGATTCTTTCTATATATATATATATTATATATATATATACAGGGTGGGCGGAAAGTAGCTCCCTATTTTGGATTGGTAAAAAAATACGTATATTATCCATTTATTTCAGAAGAAATAATATGAAAAGGTAGGCATACATGGTAGGTTTTCTCTAAAATTCAATGTGGGCTCCAACTCTTTCACCAGCTTCTGGAGCCCAGGAATGGCGTCCACTGACTTTAGCAGGAACTCCGGCGGGATGGAGGACATGACTTCCCGAATTCGGTCCTCCAGTTCTTCCAATGTCCTCGGTTTGGTGCGGTAGACTTCTTCCTTTACATGGGAGAACGTCGACGATCTGATATTTATGCAAGATGGCGCCCCTCCGCACTTCGCTCTTGTTGTCCGTGAGAGGCTGGATGCCCACTTCCCTGGGCGTTGGATGGGTCGTCGTGGTCCACATCAATGGCCAGCCAGGAGCCCCGACTTGACACCGTGCGACTTCTTTCTTTGGGGGTGGGTAAAGGAAGAAGTCTACCGCACCAAACCGAGGACATTGGAAGAACTGGAGGACCGAATTCGGGAAGTCATGTCCTCCATCCCGCCGGAGTTCCTGCTAAAGTCAGTGGACGCCATTCCTGGGCGGCTCCAGAAGCTGGTGGAAAGAGTTGGAGCCCACATTGAATTTTAGAGAAAACCTACCATATATGCCTACCTTTTCATATTATTTTTTCTGAAATAAATGGATAATATACGTATTTTTTTACCAATCCAAAATAGGGAGCTACTTTCCGCCCACCCTGTATATATATAATATATATACAAACACAGATGGGGTGAGGAGATTGGGGGGGAATGGACGAGCGTGTGTTTTGGTTAATTTCAACTTTCTTCGCAAGGTTTCTTTACCTTTCGTTTTTCCCACTGTTGTTCGGTATTTATAATAAAATAGGAATGAAGTGATTTATTGTGTAAAGATGGGGTGAGGAGATTGGGGGGGAATGGACGAGCGTGTGTTTTGGTTAATTTCAACTTTCTTCGCAAGGTTCACCCCCTTGCAACTCCCCCTTTGCAACACCCTACCCCTCTTTGCAACATTACGTAATAAATTGCAACATTCCTGCACGCTCCCCTTTTGCGGCTATACTACTAACAGGTTATCTTTTGGAAAAAAAATTTTAGATTATTTTTAGATATTCGGAACATTCTGGAAGGAGCACGTGACGACGATTGCACCATATCTTTTGTTTCCTTAGAGTCTTACCACTTAATTGCCTGTTTTAATTAAACACTATTTCTAATAACTGTTATAATTTTTTTTTTTTGGTATATGTTAATTGTCTAATTTCATTCATATAGTTTTTATGTATTCAATAATTTAGTAGCCTTTAGATTAAGTTATCTATTGGGAAAAAATCTTTAGATTGTTTCGTTGTTTTTTAAATTGAGTTGCCTATTGGGGAATTTTTCGCCTGTGTATTTAACTCATTTACTTGGTAAATTCTGTCTATTTCTTTCTTGTCCCTGAAGATGTGAATATATCACGAAAGCGCTCGGATTTCGTGTTTCCTTTTCTTTTTCCGTGTGTTGTTCTGTGATTTTATTGCATATATATATATATATATATATATATATATATATATACACACACAAAAGTTCATATGAACATGTGTCTAATTCTGAATGGTTACGGAGATAGAGCTGTTTGAATCTGATGCGCGCGCAGCTCTTCCTCCCCCTTCCCTCCCCTATAACCTTGAACCATGTAAGCTGTAATGTAAGCATGTAACATAAGCCAATCGACAGCTGACTGTTGTAAGTGACATTGTTTGGTGTTTGAAGCAGTGTTAAGAATGCCACACACCTTCACACATACCGAATATGCAGATATGGTGTATGTCTATGGTTTTTGCGATGGAAGTGCAACAGCTGCTGTTGCAGAATACCGTCGACGGTTTCCGAACCACAGAATTCCGGATCGAAGAGTGAGATTGGTACACTTCCCAGCGCTCATGTTTCATCTGAACGTGAAGGTCAACAAGATGTGGATGAAGTGGAAAACATTCTTCATTTGGTAGAGCGTAGTCCTACTACTAGCTCACGAAGAATTTCTACACGTCTCTGTGTACTACACACAAGAGTATGGCGAACATTACGTGAGGAAGGCTTGCATCCATATCATGTACAGCGTGTACAACACCTTCAACCAGGAGACGCTGCCATGCGACTGGAAATTTGTCAGTGGGTAAATGCTAATCGCCGATTGCTTCGATTAATACTGTTCACCGATGAAGCTACTTTCACCCGTGACGGTATCAACAACACTCGTAACTCTCATCGGTGGTCAGACGAAAATCCAAATGCCACTGTGGAAGCAAATTTTCAACATTGTTAATTAAAACCCACTCTAATAGACAGAGTTTATTTCGACGACAGTTTCGATGCCCACTGGCATCCTCTTCGGGTGGATACAGAAAAACGAATCGTTTTTCTGTATCCACCAGAAGAGGATGCCAGTGGGCATCGAAACTGTTGTGGAAATAAACTCTGTCTATTAGAGTGGGTTTTAATTATCATATTTTGACCTTCACGTAGAAAAAAGTGAATTTTTTTGCATTTTCAACATTGCTTCTCTGCCAGTGTGTGGTGCGGTATCGTCGATGATCAGCTGATTGGCCCTGTTACTTTAGAAAATCGTCTTACAGGACAAAGTTACCTAGAATTTCTGCAAAATGAATTGCCAAGACTATTGGAGGATGTTCCTTTGGCTACACGCGCTGGTATGTACTTTCAGCATGACGGAGCTCCTCCACATTCTACCCGTCTGGTGATGCAATACCTAAATCATACTTTCCCTGTCGATGGATCGGCCGAGGTGGTCCCATTCAATGGCCACCAAGGTCTCCAGACCTCTCTCCGTTAGATTATTGTTTGTGGGGGTGGATGAAAAGTCAAGTTTACAAAAGAAAGGTGGATACACGAGACGAATTGCTCTCACGCATTTTGGATGCTGCTGCCCGCATAAAGGAACGTCAAGATCAACTCAGACGAACAAAACGCGATCTTCGCACACGAGTTGCAAAGTGCATTGATGTTGACGGAGGGATTTTCGAAAACGTATTGTAAACTGTAACAAATTCGTCATTTCTGTATCTGATACCATTCAAAATGCCAATGTTTAAACATTAAATGTTAGAAACAGTAATTGGTTTCTCTTTTTTGATTACCATTAACAATGCTTTTGTATTTGTAGATTCAAACAGTTTTAGCTCCGTAACCATTCAGAATTAGACACATGTTCATATGAACTTTTTTTCTCACATTGACCGATACTATCACCTCCCGAAATATTGACCTTTTCTCCTGAAACACTGTGTATATATATGTGTATATATATATATATATATATGATGAATAAAACCACGAAAGCTTGAGCACCATTTTGTGTTTCCTTTCCTTCGTGGTTTTATTCATCATAAATATTTTTCACGTGTTACTTTCGTGAAATAATTTTCATATATATATATATATATATATATATATGTGTGTGTGTGTGTGTGTGTGTGTGTGTATACATATATATATCAGTGGCGTACACAGGATTTTCCTAAGGGGGGTCCAGACCTCATGGACCCTCCCTTGCGTACGCCACTGATACAGTGCTAGGGTGGATCGATTTTACATTTTTTCGATTTCCATATTCTAATAGAGACAAAAACTTGCGCATGCATGAGGAAATAGCATCTGCAAAATCGTAGCTTAATAAGTAATCATCTTCTGCCCCCGGCAGAGCGATGAAAATCATATTTTAGTAGTCAAAAACGTATTTTTCTTATAATTTTTAAAATATTTCAATATGCATCAAAATTATTCCTAATAACTATAAAGTCGATGAAAAAGACCTCATATGATCGTTTTTCCAAGCGCGTTGTCCTACGTTAATATCTTTTGCCCCCGGCAACAACGTCAAATGTTGAAAAAATAGGTAATTTATATACATATTTTCAGATCGGCTCTTTGTCTTAAATAATGCATTTATATATTTCCCATAGCATTTATATCGTTGCTTAGGCATGAAATAACACACACACGCAAAATTTTATGACTCTAGGCTAGGGTTTAAAGGTCATCTCTGGTGAGTGCTGCCAGCAGCAGCTGCCACTGACGCGCCAGAATCCCAGAATCCCAGTACATGGGGCATTTCACTCCTGCATCAGGTTCTGCCACTGTAATAACATCAGGTATCATCAACTTTCTAGAGACTAACAATATTAGCACGGACGACATTGTGGCTATCGGCTGTGATGGTACCGCAGTGAACACGGGTCGGAAGGGTGGAGCCATTCGCAGTGGCGGATAGCCCTATAGGCTGCACAGGCTGAAGCCTAAGGCCCGGATGTCTTAGGGGCCCGCCAAAAATATGTGTATAAGTAAAAAAAAACAATCAAACAAAAGTATTTATTTCGGAAAATGAGATACATAAAAATTGAAATACATATATAATAATAGAAATATTTAAAATTGTAATTTGCGACATTTTTTGCCTGAGAATTCATTAATAATATCCTGACAGTCAATTTTATGCAAATGCTCCCACTCGATGTGCATCAATTATGATATTTGTAGCCTAGCCACAAGTCACAGCGCTGTAAACACGTTCAACCACGTTCACACTTGTTTTGTGCGCTATTATGCATTACTCCCTCAATGAAAATTAAATTTTTATAGTATATGAATAAAAGGGCCCGATCATACATACTAAGCCTAAGGCCCAGAAAATGTTAATCCGCCCCTGGCCATTCGTATGATTGAAATGAAACTACAAAGGCCAGTTCAGTGGATCATATGCCTACTACACGGTAATGAATTATCACTGCGACACCTCATTCAAGACTTGGACGGCAAAACAACTGGGCCAATGGGCTTTACTGGACCAGTTGGAAAACAACTGAACGACTGCGAAAAACTTCCAATTACAGAATTCGATGCCATTCCATCTCCCGACATTGACACATTGACATAGATGATGCCGAGTTGAGCACTGACCAAAAATATTTGTTAGGCATCTACAGAGCAGTGTCGAGCGGTAGCTGCTCTTCAGCTCTCGCGGCTCTAAATCCAGGTAAGATGACGCATTCCAGGTGGCTGACAACAGCAAATAGATTTCTGCGCCTCTATGTTTCAACCAGTGAACCCTCCAGCACCTTCAACGAAATTGTGCGATTCATTATGACAGTTTACGCACCAATTTGGTTTAAGATAAAAAGAAAAACTCCAGTTTCACTGAGGGCAAAACATTTTTTCGAAATGATGCGTCTCTCTCAGACCATGCCTCAAAGATCTAAGACAATCGCCAACAAAGTCCTCCGTAGAAATTCTTTCTTTGCTCACCCAGAAAATATTTTGATCTCCATGCTACATGCCGATGAGCAACACATAAGAGAATTGGGATGGAGAAGAATATTAAAAGCACGATCAAAACAATCACCAGCGGGGGAAATTCGAGCCTTCGCCATGCCTGAGCTGCTCTACGATAGTCAAAACTATTACGAAATGATCAACTGGCAAACGGCTGAGGTGACCGAACCCCCCCCGTTACAAAAACAATACCTGATACCCGAATAAAAGAGTTTGTTGAGACGGGAGACCAGCCTGATGGACTGATCACACTATTCCCTTGTCATACTCAAGCGGTCGAGAGACTCATCAAATTAGTAACCGAAGCCTCTGCCAGTGTAAGTGGAATAGAAGAGAGGGACGGATTCATCCGCTCCCGTCTTCACTCCCGAGCAAAAATTCCACGATTTGATTCTAAGAAAGATTACCGTATGTAAATCGACATGCAGCCAAAGGAAGGGTGGTTGGGGCTGGATAGGGTGGAACTCGACGTACAGCCACCTCCTCGTGGTGAGTTCTGGGTTGCTAATTTTATAAAATTAGCAAGCGAGGAGCTGTACTTAGTACTTATCGTACTTATAACATCGCATTAACGTAATTATAATCCACATTTAGACTTTTCTCGGGGACAGAAGATATTACTCTAGAGTCATAAAATTTTGCGTGTGTTATTTCATGCCTAAGCAACGATATAAATGCTATGGGAAATATATAAATGCATTATTTAAGACAAAGAGCCGATCTGAAAATATGTATATAAATTACCTATTTTTTCAACATTTGACGTTGTTGCCGGGGGCAAAAGATATTAACGTAGGACAACGCGCTTGGAAAAATGATCATATGAGGTCTTTCTCATCGACTTTATAGTTATTAGGAATAATTTTGATGCATATTGAAATATTTTAAAAATTATAAGAAAAATACGTTTTTGACTACTAAAATATGATTTTCATTGCTCTGCCGGGGGCAGAAGATGATTACCTATTAAGCTAAGATTTTGCGGAGGCTATTTTCTCATGCATGCACAAGTTTTTGTCTCTATTAGAATATGAAAATCGAAAAAAATGTAAAATCGATCCACCCTAAATTGTACACACACACACACACACACACTCACACACACACACATATTATATATATATATATATATTCTGTGTGTGTGTGTGTGTGTGTGTGTGTGTGTGTGTGCGCGAACAGCACGAAGTAGGTATCACCATATAAGACCAGAAGTCACAAACATATAAAGTGTAACAAGCATTACCCAGAGAAACAAATTACATCAAAAGGATGATCTAGAAAATGAAACATCTTATTATTAAATCGTATACGCAAAAAGAGCACTCGAGATCATTTTTTATATATTTGACAGACGACCGTCAAAACAGCAGAAATGCTTCAGTGAGTGTCATTTCCCCAAAATGCGTGGGAACGAGGACCGTAAACCCTATTTATGTATTCTTCAAAGGGACAGACGCAACACGATTCTCGGGTCAAATGTTTCGTCACAGTTTGGATTAACAGGCAAAGAGATGGGGCCAGGATCAGTGGAAATGAAGAGGAAGAAGGAAATGCGTATTAAAGAGAAGATATAAACATTGATTATAGGTGCGTCTGTATTGCATGCTCTTGTATCTAGTTTTGTTTGTTTATACATAATTAAACGTCTCTCTCTTTGCCACGCTAACATCAAGTTAAAATAATTACAGAATTTTCTATGAATTTGTGAGTGACAATTATGGGAGATATAAAAAAAACTTCCACATCATTTATATTATCGCAATGTTCCACTTTTCATTTTGAAACCATTCGATAATTTCTAAAAACAGTGTAACTCAACAGTTTGATGTATGAAATCGACTCCATGTTAAAAGTATTTAAATTTTACATGCAATAATAAAGAACACAAAACTGGGTGTCGTTTTACCATTAGTGTTTATAAAAATATACGCATGCTTGCTCCGTTGCTATCTGACTCGTAATTTAAATTTAAAGCTGAATTTTGAATAATTTCATATTATATATATATATGTATATATATATATTATATATATATATATATATATATATATATATATATATTCGGATGGCCCAAAAAAAACGAGACCAATTTTTTATCACGAATATTTCGGTGGCCGTTGTAGCTAGAGACCTGAAATAAAAATAAAAATAAAATTTAACCAATTCCCCTTCAAATATGTCTTTAACATGATAGAGTCTAGCTGGCCCCTAAATGGCTAAAATCGCCTTTGAAAAAAATTTACTTTAAAAAAATGTTGCGTACTCAATCATTTTACATTAATCAACGTTTTTCTTTTTCAGATTTAGAACAATGGGTTTGACAGAAACCGACAAGTACATCATCAAATCTTTACGAGAAGAAAAGCAAATGTCCTTGACACAAATTTTAAAAGAGTATCCAGATCGCAACTGGAAAAAACCCACTGTTGCAGCATTTTTGAAAAAACTCCGTGAAACTGGCAGTATCCAACGTCGTGCTGGGAATTGCCGGCCAAAGTCTACTAGAACTGCAGAAAACATTGAAATTGTAAGTGAACTTGTTTTAAGTCAGGATGACCAGCCAGGAACCAGTAAAAGTGAGAGCGAAATTACGAAGATGACTGGTATTTCGCGTTCTTCAGTCCAACGGAAAATCAAAAACGATCTTCATTTAAAAACATTTAAGAGAGTGACTGTTACAGCTCTATCCAACTTAGTGAGAAGAAAACGAATGGACAGATGCAAAAAACTGTTGCGGAGATTTCGATCGAATGCAGCAGTGGAAAAAATCTGGTTCTAGGATGAGAAAAAATTCACGGTTGAAACGAATAGAAACACACAAAATGATCGTGTTCGTTCGCGAAGTCCAAGAAAAAAGGACATTGAACCATCTCGACTCTTGCGCGAGAAAACTCATTTTTCTGAGTCTGTAATGGTCTCTCTTTCTGCATCATCTAAGAAAAAAACATCAATAACTTTTATCACGCGTGGTGTGAAAATTAACGCAAAGTACTATCGTGATGCTATTTTGTCTCCAATGCTATCCGAAATCAGGGAGAACACAAATGACTTTGTCTTTATGCAAGATGGAGCCCCTTCCCACACTGCCCAAGAAACAGTCACATACCTCAGGGCTCATTCCCCCAGCTTTATCGAACCGGAGAACTGGCCGCCCAGCAGTCCTGATCTAAATCCCATTGACTACTTCGTGTGGTCAGCATTAGAAGAAAAAGTCTACCGTGGTCAGAAAATTAGAAACGCGCTTCATCTTCGAGAACGAATTCTTGCTGCTTGGGAAAGTCTTACACAGGAGTCGATTGCAAAGGCTATTTCTAAATGGAGAGCAAGATTGCAAGCTGTCGTTGATCGTGACGGAGGCCACATCGAGTCTTTTATCAAAAACTGAACGGGATAGGGTTTGTTTATCTATTGAAAATCTCATATTAAAATTTAAATGAATCATTGAGTTATTTTCCGCAACATTTTTTGAAAGTAAATTTTTTTCAAAGGCGATTTTAGCCATTTAGGGGCCAGCTAGACTCTATCATGTTAAAGACATATTTGAAAGGGAATTGATTAAATTTTATTTTGATTTTTATTTCAAGTCTCTAGCTACAACGGCCACTGAAATATTCGTGATAAAAAATTGGTCTCGTTTTTTTTGGGCCACCCTATATATATATGGGATGAATTTCACAATTAAACACGTGAAATGAATGAATGCTGCAAACCAACAAGGAAAAAGAAAAACGATTCCAAGGCCTTTTCTGTATTCAGAGCTACACCTCGTCAGGGAATGAAGAGAGAAGGCAAGATGTCCATAAATATATACAACGTAGCGGAAACCAAAACAATTAGCACATACTTAACAAGAGTTAATGAGAGGCAAAAGGAATTTTAATAAGATATTGTCAATTTTATACATTCCCGCACTGTTATTGAAATTGTTTTTATAATGGATAAATGCACATTCCAGAATATTTCTTTCTATTATATCTGTTTTCAACAAGCGCTTTAGAACTATCCCACTTGATGTATGATTACATCTATACATATAGTTAAACAAAGCATTGGAATTATTAGCTGTTCTACACGCATATTTATGCTGTTTTACCCGAATTTCTAACGTTTTACCATTTGGCCTATATATACTGAGTTACATTGTGTACATCCGATCGAATACACACAACCAACAACATTATCTGGGCTATTCTTTATTAGGCGTGATTTAACAGTATTATTACACTTAAAGACTACATTGATGCCAAGTGCTTTAAGTAAAGTCGGAATATATTGAAAATTGACATGGTAAGGTAGGCTAAGGATATTTTTACGCTCAAATTCCTTTACAATTACATTATTATAATACCTATTCTTCGCTTTCCTAAGACAGTTATCTAAAAATGAAATAGGATTACATAATTTAGTGCCAATATTCATGATATTGCATAACTCGTAATCTAAAAATTCAGGACTGACAACTCTCAATGCTCTAAGAAACATAGCAGAGAAAATAGAGGATTTAATCGAGGGATGATGGTCAGAATAAAAATGCGCATAAGTTATTATTAGTAGGATTGCGATAGACTTCAAATTTGAACTGATTAGCGCATCTCCAAATTTTTAGATCCAGAAAAGATAGGCTTCTATCATTTTCTTTTTCAACTGTGAACTTAATAGATGGGACTAAATTGTTGAGCCTACCAAGAAATAAGTTAACATCCAAATTATTAGGCCAAAGGCATAAATATCACCTATATACCTGTACCAAACCAGGTTAAAATTAACAATCGTAGGCAAAATTCTACTTTCAAAAAATTCCATATATAAATTAGCTAGTACAAGTGAAAGGCGATTTACATCGCCAATCCAAACGACATAGCATAAAACTTATTTTGAAACTGAAATTTACAATCTTCGACACAAAACTTAATTAACTCAATAAGAGTGTTGTGTTGAACAGGGAAAGAATATTCAGAGATCTTATCTTTTAAAAAATCAAATAGGTCATCAACAGGGACTTTTGTGAGTAACGAGCATACATCAAAGCTTACCAATTTGAAATTAGGGTCATTAGGAAACTTCAGTTTGTCAATATGATCCATGCTACTTACAATATGTTACTTAGAAATAGAGCCAACTAACGGCGTTAATAAACTAACTAACCATTTAGATAGCTTATAGGTTACGGAGCCTACTGAGCTAACAATAGGCCTCATGGGATTATTAACTTTGTGTGTTTTTATCTGTACAGCTTAGTAGAAACACACAAAGTTAATAATCCCATGAGGCCTATTGTTAGCTCAGTAGGCTCCGTAACGTATAAGCTGTCTAAATGGTTAGTTGGTTTATTAACGCCGTTAGTTGGCTCTATTTCTGAGTCACATATTGTAAATAGCATGGATCATATTGACAAACTGAAGTTTCCTAATTACCCTAATTTCAAATTGGTAAGCTTTGATGTATGCTCGTTATTCACAAAAGTCCCTGTTGATGACCTACTTGATTTTTTAAAAGATAAGATCTCTGAATATTCTTTCCTTGTTCAACATCAACACAACACTCTTATTGAGTTAATTAAGGTTTGTGTCAAAGATTGTAAATTTCAGTTTGAAAATAAGTTTTATGCTATGTCGTTTGGATTGGCGATGGGAAATCCCCTTTCACCTGTACTAGCTAATTTATAGATTGAATTTTTTGAAAGTAGAATTTTGCCTCCGATTGTTATAATTTTAATCTGGTTTGGTACAGGTATATACTGTAGGTGATATTTTATGCCTTTGGCCTAATAATTTGGATGTTGACTTATTTCTTGGTAGGCTCAACAATTTAGTCCCATCTATTAAGTTCACAGTTGAAAAAGAAAATGATGGAAGCCTATCTTTTTTGGATCTAAAAATTTGGAGATGCTCTAATCAGTTCAAATTTGAAGTCTATCACAAGCCTACTAATAATAACCCTTATGTGCATTTTTATTCTGACCATCATCTCTCGATTAAATCCTCTATTTTCTCTGCTGTTTCTTAGAGCATTGAGAGATGTCAGTCCTGAATTTTTAGATTCCGAGTTATGCAATATCATGAATATTGGTACTAAATTATGTTATCCTATTTCATTTTTAGATAACTGTCTTAGGAAAGCGAACAATAGGTATTATAATAATGTAATTGTAATGGAATTTGAGCTTAAAAATATCCTTAGCCTACCTTACCATGTTAATTTTCAATATCTTCCGACTTTACTTAAAGCATTTGGCATCAATGTAGTCTTTAATTATAATAATACCGTTAAATCACGCCTAATAAAGAAAAGCCCGGATAATGTTGTTGGTTGTGTGTATTCGATCGGATGTACACAATGTAACTCAGTGTACAGGGTGTCCCATAAGTCCGGCATCATAGGAAAAATAATAAAAAAAGGCAAAACAAAAGCTTTTATTTAGAGAACGTGCTCAATATGTCCACCATTGTTTTCAATACACAAATTCAGACGTGATACCCAGTCAGCAAGCACACGGTGAATGATGTCAGGAGTAATGGTGTTACATGCCCCAATAATGCGCTGCCGCAAATGTTCAACACTCCTAATTTTCTCTGCGTATACCAGCGCTTTCAAGTGGCCCCAGAGATAAAAATCTAGTGGCGTGAGAACCGGGCTTCTAGCTGGCCATTCCACAGGCCCTCGACGTCCTATCCAATGACCAGAGAATTGTTGGTACAGGTATTCCCTTACTTGGGTGGGTGCTGTAATGTGCAGGATTTCCTTCTTCGTTCAAGACACTGGAAAATGCTTCTTCCTTGAGCATACGTAGGTAGGTGCCTCCAGTGACATGTTCATCGAAAAAGAGGGGGCCTATGATGCGATCCTTCCAAATGCCACACCATACCATCACCCGAGATGCACCTTGTTCCTTTGAAGAGGTATACCAGTGAGGGTTGTTTTGAGATCAGTAGCGGGTGTTCTGTCGATTGACCTCACCATTTCCATAAAAAACAGCCTCGTCACTGAACAGAATGGTGGACGGGAAATTGGCATCCCGAGCATATTGTACCGTAACCCATTCACAAAATTCAATCCGCCGCGCCGGTCGGGATCATCTTCGCTTAATTTCTGTAGGATCTGAAGTTTATATGGATGCCATTTGTGAGCCTGAAGAATGTGATGGATGTTGCATTTCGACACTCCTGTCTCGGCGGACAATCGCCGAAGAGACTTATTGGGACTTCTGTCAAAATGAGCCAGGATAGCAGTCGCTGTATCATCGTCAGTGGACCTCCTTGAAGGTCCACTGCGTGGTTTATCTTCTATGGATCCTGTTTCCTTAAACTTTGCAACAAGTCTGGTAACTCAACTCTGTGTTATTTGCTCGCGGTCTGGATGCAGTCTGTTAAATTCAGCAGCGGCCTCTCTTTGACTCCGATTTCCTGAGCAGAATTATCTGGATTCGTTCTTCCTTGCTCACAGACATTATGGCCTGTAGAAAGAGAAAAATATGAATTATGGTTTGTAGAAATAGAAAAATATGACTTTCTCCTTTGATGCCAGACTTATGGGACACCCTGTATATAGGCCAAATGGGTAAACCGTTAGATATTCGGGTAAAACAGCATAAATATGCGTGTAGAACAGCTAATAATTTCACTGCTTTGTTTAACCATATGTATAGATGTAATCATAGCATCACGTGGGATAGTTCTAAAGCGCTTTTTTAAAACAGAGATATAATCGAAAGAAATATTCTAGAATGTGCATTTATCCATTATAAAAACAATTTCAATAACAGTGCGGGAATGTATAAAATTGTCAATATCTTGTTAAAATTCCTTTTGCCTCTCATTAACTCTTGTTAAGTATGTGCTAATTGTTTTGGTTTCCGCTACGTTGTACATATTTATGGGCATCTTGCCTTCTCTCTTCATTTCCTGACGAGGTGTAGCTCTGAATACACGAAAGGCCTTGGAATCATTTTTTCTTTCCTTGAGGGTTTGCAGCATATATATATATATATATATACACATATACACACACACCCGCACACACATTATATGTATATATAAGATACATATATAAGGTCAGGAAACTGCTAAATATACATAAATATAAATATAAATAAATATAAATACATATAAATATACATTAATATAAATATACATTAATATAAATATACATAAATATAAATAAATATTAATATTCATAAATATATATATAAATATATATATATATATTTACAGATATTTACCAAACTGCTAAATATACATATATAAGGTCAGGCAACAAACACTGATGCTATATATTTATCGCAAAACACGCATAAATGGGAGAAAGATTGTAAAAACTACATTAAAGACTGAAATAGCAATTTAGAGAGGATAGATTTGCAACAGGAGGAGGAGGCTGTTGTCTACAAATAAAAAACTATACATCAGAAGTATGTATAGTGAAATCAAACAGCACAGTTAAAATACTTATTTTAGAAGCAGTCAAATACCAAATAATGTACAAGGAAAGCAAATGCTAGAAAAAATTAACTTAAATTTGTTCTAAAGGAAATAGAATATATGGTAAAATCGCTTAAAGTCTCAATATCAGATATACTAATTTGCGGAGATTTTAACTTCCTTTTCCTAAGAATGAAGAAAACTGATGATGTTATTTATGTTCAGATGTTCCATAACAACATTTCAAAAAGTAAGTGTGATATGTAAAAGAGGTTGTTAAGAGTTTTGTGGCGGTGTGCGAGAGAAGAGTGTTGAAAGTGAATGTGGGTAAGAGCAAGTTATGATTGTGGAGAGGAAGGGAAATTCGGACTGTTATGCGATGGTTAATGGTGAAACACTATAGGTGGCATAGTCCTCTAAGTATCTGGGATGTAAATTGAACATAAGAGGTAAGAGTACGGATGAAGTTAATAGTAGAATGAATCAAGGAAGAAAGGTGGCGCGCGCTTTGAAAGCGGTTGTGAGAAAACGAAGATTGGATAGAGATGCTGTGAGATGTTTACATGAAGGTGTGTTAGTACCGAAACTTTTATATGGGTGTGAAACACTGGCATGACATGAAAGGGGGAACTCAAGACTCTTGAGTTCAAGAGTGAAGACAGTTGCGATGGATAATCTGAGAAGTATGTGTGGCGTGCGTCAGACTGATAGAATGAAGTTAGTAGAAGTGAAAATTTAAGAAAGTGCGTTAAGCTGGTTTGGATATATTGAAAGAATGGAAGATGACAGAGTTGTTAAAAAGAGTGTACAAAAGGGTTTGCGAAAGTAGGGAGGAGAGGAAGGCCGAGAACAAGATGGATGGCGATGGTGAATGATTGCCTGAGTAAGCGTGGAATTCATCTGGGTGATGCACGAGAGGTGGCTGCGAGAAGGTTGGAATGAAGGAGCTTTATTAGTGATGTGTAAGTTCGTGATTCTGTCGCTTTTATTTTTGGAAGCACCACCACGCATGGCATATGAAGCGCTGCAGGTATGGAATTTAGCCAGGGCCGGATCTAGAAGTTGCGAGGCCCTAGGCAGATCTAGAAATTGCGAGGCCCTAGGCCTATATATATGAAAATATGGACTTAATTATCGGTAGTATACCAGCAATATTAGAATCCCGCATAGACAGAACTATGCCAGCACTTAAAAATTAAACCAAACTAAAATAATCACGCATGGAAATTGTATAAGAAATATAAATAAACCATACAAATAAGTATAAATTATAATATGAATCAAGATTTGTATCGAAAATATAAGACAATGATTTCTAAGATTTACATAATATTATAGGTAATGACTTTCCATAGTATACAAACGTTTTTCATATGTGATGTATAAGAGATGTTGACATTTCATTTTTTATAATAGTGAGCGATCGACTTATCAGGCTAAATATTAATGCTTTAATATTTGGTTCAGATGCTCCTTGAATATTACAGCAATGCTTTTCTACTTTTCTTCGAGCTAAACTCTTCAATTAATTGAGAATAATCTAATGAATTTGTCATATCGTTTTCTATTGATAACATAGCTAATGACTGCAATCTCGCTTGAGACATGGTGGAACGCAAATATATTTTAATAAGTTTGAGACGCGAGAAACTTCTTTCAGCCGAAGCAACAGTAACTGGGATGGTTAATACTATTCGAAGTGCAACATAAACATTAGGATAAATTTCACTTAGTTGTTTTTGCACTATATAAACAAGGGCATTTCCGAGATCTGTTTTCTCAGGTATAAACCTGCAAAGTACTTTAAGTTCTTCATAGAGTTCTAAGCAAAACGGCTTGAGCAAAACGGCTTGAGCGAGGCCCCCTTTGGCGCGAGGCCCTAGACGATCGCCTAGTTCGCCTATAGCTAAATCCGGGCCTGAATTTAGCCATGCTGGTCCACCAGGACGCCTGTGCTGTGTGAGTGGATGTGTACGCTTACCTTGTTCCTTTTCTCTTCTTCACTATCTTCTGTATTTTATATCCGGGTTGTTTCCGCCTTCTCACCCCAGTTCGTTGGGAAGTGAGATTGTTTATAATGTGTGTATGTAATAAGGTAGATTTGTTACCTATACATTAATAAGTGGTATTTAATAATTATTTGGTTTAAATGAAATTCATTTAGATCTTAAGTTATATGAAGCCGAGTAATCATATAAGTGTAGATTTTGGTGAAGGATATGTAATGATTCTGGTAAGTGGAGATGTGTTTGGTTGTTTAATTTATCGATTCTACTTAAGACGATCGATGATGATTGAAAAGAGGATGAATGATCTGATGGCGGATTTAGTAGGTTTAATAATAATGAGTCAGGAGGGCTAGAAACTGGCACGGCGTTCAGGTTAAATACGGAGGCCCATTACAAGCACCATTGGGAGTCGAAACCCAGACCTCAGTGTCTTCATTTCGCTTAGGCGGAAACGATGTTACCCATTGAGCTTCGGGAGCTGGAATTTGGCTTTTTATTTACATACTGAATTTTTAATTTTTCATTTTCATTTTTCTATCCATCGACTAGAAATACACGTGGATCGAAAACCTTCATCGAACTTATTCACATCTTGGAGGTAAAATATCGAAGATACAATGTTATTTTTTCCTAAATTGTGATTGAGACTCGGCCCCAAAACAACCTCTTGAATTTTTTTTTTTAATTAATAGACTTTAATTAAGTTAGGTATGAATTGCTTCTTTGACTTCTGAGTTTGTCTTTTAATAGCTTCACGTAATTTACCAAGTAACTTTAAACAATTTAATTAACTGCAGAACAAGAGATTATGATGCTAAGCTTTAAGCGTTTATACTTCAAAACTTAATGTCTACAAATTCAAAGTTCATGAAAATTAAAGTTTGTAAACTTCGTTACAGAGATTAGTTGCGAACAAACCTTCTGAGAATGGAAAGGAAACATAATGTAAGTAAAGGATCGTCACCACCAACATAAATAAATAAAATACAGAAAAGACTTACTGTACACCTTTTTATAATGATAAATATTATAGTGGAATAAAAAAAAAGAGAATTTACCCCGACTGTTGATAAATGAAATTGGAAGAGCGATGGGAAGCTGCGATTTCACTTCTAAACTTTGTTAAATCCAGAAAAATACTATTTATAAATGTCAGATTTGCATTTTTCGTAAATGATTTACGGTGTATATACAGTATGTATATATATATATATATATATATATATACACTGTGTGTGTGTGTGTATATATATGTACAGGTTGTCCCAAAAGGTATGACCTAAAAATAAACTTTTACAATTTTTTATTATAAATTATAGAGTTAAAGAACAATGATAAAAACAGGTAGGAATGCTTTAAGTTTTATTTAATATAGATAGTAAACCTCCACATGATATCCACCGTTCAAACAACTAGTCTAATTCTACGTTCAAATTCTAAAAAAGCTGAACGTACGAAATCTGGTGTAAGTGATGCAATTACTTCGCGAATACGATCCTTCATTTCTTCTACATTTTTTGGTTTATTGTAATAAACTTTACATTTAACGTATCCTCCAAGAAAAAATCTAATGGCGTCAAATCGGAAGACCGAGCTGGCCATACCATGGGCCATCCTCTACCGATCTAACGGTTTGGAAAGGTGGCCGTCGCAAAAAAGTGAGGTGGGGCGCCATCCTGTTGAAAGATTGTGCTTTGAAGCAATCCTGGTGTTTCTTGCGATTGTGGCACCAAAAACGTTCGTAACATTTCTAAATACGAACTACCTGTGACAGACTTATCTTCAAAGAAATATGGACCGTGTATTCGTGAACGTGACATACCACACCAAACATTCACTTTAGGGGAACCTCGTTCATGCTCGTAGAACTCACGTGGATTTGTTTCTCCCCAGATTCTGCAGTTATGCCGGTTGACTTTTCGTGATGTATGAAATGTAGCTTCGTCACTAAATATCACTTTATTTAGAAAATTTTCATCTCCATCTATTAGTTGAACGAGTTCATTGCATGAATCAATTCTGGTTGCATAATCTTCTTCGAGAAGTTGATGTACAAATTGGAGTTTGTAACATTTAAAGTTCAAATTTTACGAAGAATTCTGTGTAATGAGGAACGTCTAATGAGGAACGTGTAATGAGGAACGTCTAATTGACTGCTTTGGATTTTTCGAAAATGTTTCACGAACGCAGTGTAATCTATTCTGTGTTTTACTTGGCCTTCCGATATGATGACATTTAGTAACAGATCCTGTAGTCTCAAAATTTCTTATCCATCTACTTATGCTACGACTATCAGGTGCGGGTTTGTTAAATTCATGTCGAAATCGTCTTTGTGCTTTGATGATAGAGCTACTCTGATAAAATTTTTTACCAATATGGCTTTTTCTTCGGGACTTAACATTTTTTTGAGGATTCCAATTTATAAAAATTAAGAAATCTTAAATTTCAGAGAGGGAAATTACTCACTGATTTCAAAATTCATCATTTAAACAGTTTACGGCACTTAACTTCCGGTATCAACTACAGTACGAGGCTATTTGATGTGTTAGGCTAAGGAGCTAGGCTAAGTTAAGCTAAGCACCTTGTTGCTAAGCGCCTTTTTATGACATACGGTATGCGCCTCACTTACACCAGATTTCATACGTTCAGCTTTTTTAGAATTTGAACGTAGAATTAGACTAGTTGTTGTGAACGGTGGATATCATGTGAAGGTTTACTAACTATATTAAATAAAACTTAAAGCATTCATACCTGTTTTTATCATTGTTCTTTAACTCTATCATTTATAATAAAAAAATTGTAAAAGTTTAGTTTTAGGCCGTACCTTTTGGGACAGCCTGTGTGTATATATATATATATATATATATATATATATATATATTAGGGTGGCCCAAAAATTAACTGAAAACATAAAAGTTTGAATTGCTATTCTCCACAAGCCTATTCCTGTTCCATATCACAAAAGAAGCCTTCATGCAAAAAATCAGGAAGATCGGCCAATATTTAGAGGTCGCAACCTCAAGGTAAAAATATCTAAATTCCGTAATTTCAGTAATTTTGGGTCATCATTATGTTCTACATTAAATATTTGCCGAGCAACGCCATTGTAGACTGTAAACCTATATCCAAAGAATCACTACAGTATATGATAGCAATGCACTCTTCCCACTAGCTCAGTTGGTCGCCAAGTCTCGGCAGTTGTAGACGTGTTTATGTTGTGTTCCTGCCATCTGGGTTACGCCGCGCAGTGAATCACACCAATAAGGCAAGTTAAACTTTTTACCAGTGAGTGGCAGACACTATGCTTAGTTTTTCCGTCATTCATTTACTGCACTGACCTTGATAAGCAATTTGCAACAATGAATTGTTTATTAAAATTGTTAAAAATTAAAAAAAAAATTAAAATTTATAAATTTTATTAAAATTGTTAAAATTGTTTGTTTTATATTCTACATAAACATATGTATAGGTTCTTTAACTCTAATTTCCATTTTATCTTCCATTCCACAGGCCAAGACCATGACAACGACAAGGAGCAGTCCGAAAGTTTGGCTCCTGGGTAAGCCGGACCCGGACATCTTGGGATCTGGCCTGCCAACAAACGGGGCTATTCTCAGGAACTTCATGTTTCACCGCCAGAAGGGATCCACAATCGGTGACAGTGCTAAGGCCACCATAGACAGAGCGCTGACAATCTGGGACAAGGCACGAATTTCGACCCAGCGGCTGGACTCAGGCGTGCGCAAGCTTCGGAAGCTCTATGAAGAATATTGTGGGTTGAAGAAAAACCGATTGAAACTGAAAGACGGGTGCCGAATCAAGGAAAGAAAATTCAAGGAGAATCTCACCAAACTACTTGACATCTCACGAAAAGACGCCCTCAGTATTATGACGGACGAAGAAGACAAACAGTTCCTGCGGATGCAACAGCAGGATCCCTCGAGCGCGAGTATGTCCGGGATCGACGAGACCTTGACGAACAAAGAGACTCGCAATCGCCTCAGGAGTGATCAGGCCAGTGCTCGAAAGGAAAAAAGCATGTTGAGCGCCCAACAGGCGAATACAGCTGTTCCGTCTAGTTCCGCCATTGCTGACATCTGTAGCTCCTCCACATCGACGGAGTCCGAAGATGATTTCCAACCTCCGTCAACATCCAGTCAAGATCAGCTAAGGAATAAGAAATCGAAGCAGACCATTGTGACCAAAGAAGTAGCCGCCGCGCTCGACCGAGTGAAACTCCCTGACCGCGCTGCCATGTTCGTCGTAGGAACCGTCACGCAAGCGCTCGGTCATGGCCTGGAGTCTGTGGCGCTATCCCGGAACACCATTCAGCGAGCGTGGGTCACCACTCGTGAGGCGGTAGCAACTGCTCAAAAGGCTGTTTTCTCGCCGGACAGCCTACTGCTTCTCCACTGGGACGGTAAACTGCTTCCAGATATCGCCGGCAATAAAAAGCTTGTGGATCGCGTCGCCATCTTGTGACTGGTGGTGAAACAGAGCAACTTCTTGCCGTCCCTAAGATCGGCCGCGGCACGGGAGAGGAGCAGTGCAATGCATGTGTCCAAACGCTGGAGGAATGGAACCTCAAACCAATGATCCAGCGACTAGTCTTCGACACGACGGTAACCAATACTGTGCTGAATATGGACGCGTGCACCCTAATTGAGAAGGCTCTGGACAAGGAGCTCGTCTGGATCGCGTGCCGTCATCACGTGTTCGAGGTAATGTTGTCGGACGTATTTTCTGTCGCCCTGACACCAACCGGTGGGCCTGAAGTAGGAATCTTCAAACGCTTCCAGAAGACCTGGCCTGATATTAATATAGTTGATTTCCGTTCTGCTGGAGACGAGCTCTTCGTTGGCATGCCGGATGGCCTACGAGAGGAGATGATGTCATTTTACTCGGAGGCAGTCAAGAGCCAGCTCTCACGGGATGACTATGGAGAGTTGCTTCAGCTCTGTCATATATTCCTAGGGGGATCCTCCTACGGAGAACCGTCCTTTCGTGCGCCAGGCGCTATGTACAACGCGCGGTGGATGGCTAAGGCAATATACTCGCTGAAGATCTTCTTTTTCAGGAGCCACATTAAGTTGACGGCCCACGAGACAGCTGGCGTCACAAAGATTTGCCTCTTCGTTTCTCTTATTTACGCTCGCTAATGGCACGAGGCTCCTCTCCCAGAGAGGACCCCCCCCCGTCAACGACTTAAACCTAATTGCTCTCCTCCATGAATATCCTGACCGTGCCATCAGGGAGGCAGCTGTTAAGGCCTTCTATCACCATTTGTGGTACTTTTCCGAGCACCTCGCGCCTCTCGCCCTCTTCGACGATCGCGTCGACGAGATCACCTAAGCAGCTATGGTTGACAACTTCTTACGTCCCTCAAACCAGAAACTCTTGAGACGTCTGGACGGGACTGTGTTCGATCATCGTTCTTCATTGGCATCGTACATCACGAGCCGGTCTTTGAAGATATTCGATATACTCTTCATGAAAGGACAAGATGAAGCCAAGACATTCTTGTCAAAACCTCCCTCCCTCTGGCTGACAGACCCTATTTATCAGTTACTTAAGGCTAAGTGTAGGCTCCTCAAGGTCGTCAACGACTGTGCCGAACGAGGAGTCGCTCTTATTCAGTCCTACAATACCGCGCTGACGAAAGACGAGACCCAGAAACAATACCTACTGCGACTCGTCGCCAGCCACCGAAAAGATTGCCAGTTCCGACGAAGTTGGCTTTGACGAAGAAAAAGTAACGGGTGTGAAGTTGTTTGTTTGATATACAAGGATTTAGTGCAGTCGTATTAACTGCTATGACATGTGTTCTAGTATATTTTTGCATGACATGTGCTCTGTGCTGTTGACTTTAAATTTTGAAATAAACATTGATGTATTTTAGTTTCAAATCCTAAAAATATAGGAACTGGTCGCGACCTCTAAATATTGTATGATCTCTCTAATTTTTGGCATGAGTTCTTACATTTTGATATGGAACACGGATGGCCTTGTGGAGAAAGATATTTTCAACTTTCATTTTTTGGGCCACCCTAATATATATATATATATATATATATATATATATATATATATATATATATGATGAATAAAACCACGAAAGAAAGGAAACACAAAATGGTGCTCAAGCGCTTTCGTCTAATGACATCCTCAGTGTTCCTGAGGATGTCATTAGACGAAAGCGCTTGAGCACCATTTTGTGTTTCCTTTCCTTCGTGGTTTTATTCATCATAAATATTTTTCACGTGTTACCTTCGTGAAATAATTTTCATATATATATATATATATATCGGGATCGGTGTCCCAAAAAAAAACGCCTTGAGATTTGAACGTCACTAACCAAAAATATGTAGGTTACACTTCCAAAATTTTGTGAATTTTTACCTCAATCTATTGATAAGCCATTATAAAAATTTCAGACCTCTACATAAAATACTTTTTCCACAACTGAGGGAACAATGAGGTATGGTGAAAAAAAAACGAATACCATAAATCCTAAATGGGTATAGCTGTACCTGGCAACTATTCTAAGACTTGTAGTAGTTTCCTTAGTCTATGGATAATCTGTTAGTCTCTGAAGAACGTCAGAAGATATAGGCTACGCCCATCTTAAATACTGTTTTTTAAACTTACCCTTCAAATTATGGTTCTAACTAACATTGAAAAAGCGGTGATTGAAAAGTGTTTCATGAAAAAGGGTGGACTGGGGCGAGAATTCTGAGGGCATTTCTAGGAATAACTTGTAATGTTACGTCTGTGAATAGAATAATTAAAAAACTTAAAGCAACCGGTTCAACGGCACGGAAGCGTGGAAGTGGTCGGCCTAAAACAGTTTACACTCAAGACAATATAGCACCGATCAAAATGATGAGCCTATCTCAAGAGGATCGACCAGGGTCACACTGCTCTCAGAGGAAAATTACAAGAAACTTAGGTATCAGTCGAAGTTCTATACAAAGAATGCAGAGAACGGGAGAGTAGTATGACCGCAAAAGGTTAGAGTGCAATGCAATTGAAATGTTGCAATGAGTGCCAGTGCCAAACTCAGGGTGGGTGCCAAAAAAAAAGGGGAAACTCCCCCAGCAACCCGGGGAAGTCCAACTGACCTCTTTGGGGGAGAATGTGGGACGGCCTCACCCCCACAAAGGGGTATACCTAACCTAAGAGAGAGAGAGGAGGAGGAGAGAGAGGAGGAGGAGAGAGAGGAAGAGACCATCCAGTTTCCACGAGAGATGGAAGCTCAATGAGTGGTCATGGTAGAAACACTTGACTTAGAACTCAAAATCCGCCAGTTGGCGTAGAAGCCAGTGTCTCCAGGTATTATTTGGCAGTTGGCACAGTATATACATCGCCTGAACCCCAAGAAGCGCACACAAACGCACATAGATCCCCTATTATCACACACACACCGCTATATATACACTAATTATTTATTTATAGATGAGTTTCCAGAGAGAGAGAGAGAGAGAGAGAGAGAGAGAGAGAGAGAGAGAGAGAGAGAGAGAGAGAGGCGTCTATTTACTTTTGTCATTCATCTGTTATACAAAATATCTTCAAAACAGCATTTCTTTTTATTCAAAAAAGACAAAAAATACCAGAGTAGTTCATTCTGACGAAGGTCAAGCTTTTCACCCTACCCTAGACCTACAGTTTAACGGGGGATCCGGACCAACCCGAATTGTTCATTCTGACGATGGTCAAATTTTTCACCCCACCCTAGACCTACGGTTTAACGGGGAATCCAGCACCCCGCATGAATTGCTACGCACACACCCAAAAACATTCTTTTGTGATGGCATTAGGAAGCTTGTAGATCGCTGGACTAAGTGTATTGAGAAACAGGGAGACTATGTTGAGAAGTGATGTGTTTATAATCTATCAGATGTGAAAATAAAAAGTGCGGATACTTATTGAATTACCCTCGTGTATATATATATATATATATATATATATATATATATATCCGTACAAAATTAAGCGTGTGAAAGTAAACAACAAGCCCTTGTGGTTTACTTCTAGAGTAGGAGACATTATAAAGAGTAGAGATAGGGCTTATAGGCTACATAAGTGCGATAAAGACAATTTGTGGTTACGAAACAACTACATATCTCTAAGGCGTGAAGCGAAAAGTGTAATAAAAAAGTCCAAGCTCGAATTTGAAATCTCCATAGCTCGTGACGGTAAAGAAAACCCCAAGCGATTATTTCAATACGTCAACAACAGAAATCCAGTGAAAAGTGTCTTGCGGCCGTTGAAAAATGTTAACGGAGAGCTAGTTTCTGAAAACAAGGAAATGGCTACTTTGGTAAACGAAGTTTTTGCTTCAGTTTTTACTATAGAAGATGTAACGAATATCTCTACGGTCATAGACATAATACCTTTTGATAATGGTAATATTTTGGATAATACTGTGGTTAGTGAAGGGGAGGTAATGCGCTATATTGATAAAATGAAAATGCGTAAATCACCGGGACCGGATTCCATATATCCCATACAACTAAAAGAATTAAAAGATAGCATTGTTGTGCGCTAACAACGATTTTTAATGCGTCTAGTTGTCAGGGGTGCGAACCAGATAATTTCAAGTTAGCAAACGTAACACCTATCTTTAAGAAAGGTGATAAGGGTGCTGCGAGAAATTATAGGCTAATCAGTTTAACGTCTGTTGTAGGTAAGCTACTGGAATCAATAATTAGGGATCGTATAGTCGAACACTTAGAATTGCATAATTTAGTTAGAAATACGCAGCACGGTTTTAGGCGAAACAAATCTTGCTTAACTAATCTTTAGAATTTTTTCAAAGCTTGGTTGACGTTTACGATAGTCATCGGGGGGTTGATGTAGTGTATTTAGATTTTCAAAAAGCATTTGACACCGTATCGCACAAAAGACTCATTGAAAAAACTAAGGCTCATGGAATCAGGGGTGTAGTAATAAATTGGATAGAAGAGTGGTTGCGAGGTAGGAAACAGAGGGTGGTCGTTGATGGAGCGGAGTCGTGTTGGGCTAATGTAGCGAGTGGCGTTCCTCAGGGTTCTGTATTGGGCCCCTTGCTTTTTCTTATATATATATTAACGATTTAGATGTCAGCCTAGTCAGTACAGTTTCAAAGTTTGCGGATGACACGAAGCTGGGTGGTAGGGCGAATAATGACGAAGATAGAGGTAAAATCCAGGAAGATCTGAATAAAATCGTTGATTGGTCAGACACATGGCAAATGAGATTTAACGTTGATAAGTGCAAAATTTTGCATATAGTTTCGCGTAACGGTAATTTTGCTTATAGTATGTCAGGGAAGGAGTTAACAAGCGTAGGGCAGGAAAAAGATTTAAGAGTTATAGTCACTGGTGATTTAAAATTAGCGAAACAAAGTACAGCAGCGGTCAATAAAACGAACAAAGTGTTAGGTTTTATTGCTCGAAATTTTGAGTACAAGTTGCGCGATATTATAGTTCCTCTTTATAAATCATTAGTTAGACCCCATTTGGAGTACGCGATCCAATTTTGGAATCCGCATATGCGAAAAGATATAGACAAACTCGAAAGAGTTCAAAGACGAGCAACTAAGATGATTCCGTCGCTTAGGTCAAAGTCGTACAAGGATGGCTTAAGGAGTTAAAATTGACTACACTCGAGACTAGAAAGCTAATGGGTGATCTAATCCAGGTTTTCAAAATTATGAATGGGTTCGATAACGTCGATAGAGATAGCTTTTCGAAATATCTCAATATAATAGGACTAGAAATAACTGGTGTAAGTTGACAAGTAGAAGGTTCGAGACAGCAGTTGCCAAAAACTTTTTTACGCATAGAATAATAAATAGCTGGAATAGTTTGCCGGTAGAAGTAATTAGTAGCCCGTCTATAAACATGTTTAAAAATCGATTAGATGCATATGTTGATAGATTGGGTATAGTTTAAGGTAGTAAAATTAAGGCTTTGTGGTTCGGAACCCACGTAAAATTGTAGGTCCCCTCCGCCACCACGTAGGACATGCACAATACACAATTACGAACACAGTTAGGTAGACCAGCCATGAGTGGATCCTAGGGTCTTTGTTGCTCTGAAACATTATAACATTATAACATTATGTGTTAACAACTGGGCTTGCTACCCGGTGCTGGCAGATGATGCGTAGCATATCCAGCTAATCTTACTTTTGAAAACTGTCAGGATAGCTGCATTGTGATTATAATTTGCCGGACATCCTAATCGGCATTTTCTCTTATTGTAACTCTTTAATTAGACTTTAATTTAATTTAACTTTAATTAAAAAAGAATCAGTATTAACTAATCATGTTAATTTCTCCTTAAAGGACCAATGAGGAACTCGATCGTGTTATAGCTACTTTTTACGACAGTTTTGATGAAAGGCAAATAAATGACGACGATTGGAGCCTTTACCGTGCAGCCAACCCAGTGACCTGAATACCAAGGTCGAGGTATTGACTCACAGACGGTCCAACGAATGCCAGGTCATCGAGGAACTAATGTAGGTTGTTTTTTTTTGTGGTTAAGAACAAAACACATTGTATTTTTATTCAATTTATTAAATGGTAGAAAGCATGTTTTAGTACAATTCAGCTTACAGAACTAGCGATCATTAAATAAGACTGACCTTAATGGAGACATTTTAGAGTTATAATTACATATATACACACGTAAAACTTTACACAATATAGTTACAATTACAGTTACATTCTTTCCCTGTTTTTAAAATAGATTGCAAACCAATGAATCCCCTCACCCCGACAGTCCGTATTCACGATAAGGCTATACCAATCTCTCGTAGTTGTCAATTTCAATGTTGCATTCTTCGCAAACACACCGATAAATTTGGATCGTGTTACTCGGTCACTCTTCATTACTTTCTGAAGTGTATACGCGTCCATTTTAAAAGTCTGTGACAACGTTCCTGAAACGGTCGAGCTTGTGATTCGAGGTATACTAGTACACTAATAGACGCGTCTATAGGGTCGGCGGACTCTAATCTGACTGAGATGTTCCCACTTTGTTGAGGACTTAAGTGTGTATTTACACTAGCAGAGAAGTCGTGGGTAATATCAAATGGGTAAAGGTTAAATTGATCGGCAAATTCTATCTGCGTTACGCCAAACCCAAGCTCTTCACAGCCACCAGCAATATGGTCCAGATTGCTATAAGCTCTCGCGCAAAGCGGGAATACCGCGTCTGATGAGTAGTCCGTCACCATAGTCCCGCCCAATGCAACGCCACTTACGTATAGAGTTTATTTTTAAGGCCGAAATTTTAGAATTAAAGGCGTTCTTTTTATATTTTCCATTCGTCGAAGCGTGATCCTGCATTCCAATTAATATCCTTTTAGGTAGAACCCCAGGGCCACGTTTTCTAGCTGTTTCGAGGCCAACCCTGCGGGCACCGTGTATGGTTTGATCTGTACTCTGTTAATTGGTATTTACTGTTGCGTGTATTAAATTTTTTTAAATTTCTACATATTTCGGCGAACTTAATTTCACTCACCGTACGCGCAGATATGTTTCCATGATGTGAATCACAACGGGCTTTGCGCCCTCTCTTGATCAGGTCCCAGATTTATGCAGATCTCAGGATTCGTGCGTTGAGTTTTAGCTTCATATCCACCCATTCATAAGCAGTTTCTCCTGGAACGTGAAGTCTGTATACAGACGTCCAAAACACTCGTATATCTTCTTTTTAGAATTTTTAAATTTATCCTTTATACTACTTTCGTCTTTAGTCTGATAATAGCCCTCGGCAGTTAAAAAGGTATCCTTCGCTTCTTTTGAAAAGTTGAGGCATTTTCCAGAGAGGCTCATAGGTGATAATAACCCGTTCCTGCCGAGATGTTACCTGATTTAAATACACCTCACACTGGCTGAATATGGAGTGTAGAAAGTTGGTTTCAGGGTATGCAGAGTAACTATCATCGCAGTCCGTTCCATCTGAATGGGCTATACGCAGTTTAGTAACATGTGCATACAACTTGGATCAAAAAAGTATGGGCCTGAGCTGGGTATCACGAATTCTATAGGGGCACTCGGTGAACTAATTGTGTTTAATGGATTATTGTAATAAAGTCGCTATGCTCAATAGAAACCTGTGTAGGGGGCATATCAAAGAGGGACAGTTCCGATTTACAACATTGTGAGCTACACGGATGGATGAAACGCGCCATCGAAATAGTGCATCCACCTCTCTCGACAAGTAGTAATCAGCCTATGATTCGTGAGAGCAGTGTCCTCAGCTTATATCAGTTAAAAAATGATCAGCCATAGGCTTCATACGCTTAGAACACTTCTTTTTTGATGTCCTTTTACGTTTAGCGCCACGTGTTGGTAACCCCTTCTTCCGACAGCCCTCTTCTTCTTTCCGCCACCACGCATTTTTCTCTTTGCATCTTTGATGATTTCGTCCCGTGTGTTTAAATGTTTTTTTAGAGCTTCTTTAGGTTTAGTTCCACCCATTATGTCTTCTTCTACCGCGTTAAAACCTGATTGTAACGCCTTCCTCCCGAGGTATCTAGCCCCCTCTTCAACAATGGGACAGCGTGCGTAGTATGGTTGAAAAAATGGATCCAAGCCCACTCCCACGCTGATATCTCACCCCTCGATAGACTGTGAAAGGCCTTCGGGTCATTATAACTGAATGCGACGAAAGTGTAGCTTCACTGTTAAGCTCCCATCACCGAATGGGAAATTTTTTCCCTCAATCGTTCTTATATATATTGAGATATTGGTTAATAGATTAGTCGCAACATTCACATAATGGGGCTTGTCATATGTAATGCTCAAACTCTTTCCTCTATGGTTGGGAATGTGTAAATGCGCAGCAGGCGCCCTGGGTGTCCCCAAAAATTGATGCTCCACGATATTGCTGTAAATATAGCACATGTCTGGGGATGGGCAGCTTTCACCCAATTTCTCCAACTTCAACTGATACATTAAGCTGGACAAGTCATGTTGTGCCTCGTGAAAGGTATCTCTTTGGAGGGCTGCACCATCGACCTCGGCAACAATTGTGAACAGCTCTTTGTCTTTAATATTTCTACTAAGCGTTGATTTTAACTTCAACGTGCGTGCAGGCGTGTCTATGTTTACGACTTCAAAAAGTAAGTCGTTTGTCAGGTACGACTTTTCAAGACTCTTGTTTAACCCCCACAATGTCCGTGCTTGTCATAATGACCGATTCCTAGTGTACATTTGTACTATAGTACTGTACCTCACCGAACAGACTGATCGCATAGTGTTGTCTAAGGTTATGCCTAATTTTTCACACTCATCGACTCTTCTAAGGATCAGAAATATGATCTGTTCATTTTCAAGAGTTAAAAATTTGGTGGCTAGCTGGAATTCACAAACACCAACTTCGTACGAATCACGTTCCAACTCAATGGGCCCATGGAGTTCTGTTACAAAGTTGGCCAGGGTGTTGTTAGGATGTACAGACAGAGAAGAAGGGACGGAGTGTGACATAGAAGTGGTTAGGCGCCATGTTGCATACTATTTAAGCTTCATTATTGCAGCAGCTTTTATTAGGTGTTGAAGCTTTCTGGGTAACCTAGCCATTTCACCAGGTACATTTTCTCTTTCCTGAACCTTTGCTGCCTAAATTTTTCAATTTTAAACACATTTTTTCCTAAATTAAATGCACTTTCTGCAACTCCTCGCGGTAAAAGCCTCCTGCGATTTCCTCCCCATTCAAATCTTCAACGTAATACATCATTATCTCGCCTTTAGGTCTCATAGTAGTAACTTTAAAAATCTCACGTGTCCATCCTTGCTCAAATCCCTTCGCGAATTTATTTCCCGAACGCGATAGCCTTACATAATCATTGATTTTGAAATGTGTAGAGTGTGGTGGCGGTGTTCCACTCTTTCTCACATCAGTCTCTGGGCGCGTACCTCTTTCTAAAACTTCGTTAGGTGTTGTGCCAATCGTACGGTGGTGTGAACGGTTGTATGACGAGGCCAATGACCCAGAATGTTATATATCTGTATGTGTTTTTATGGTAAAATAGCGATGCATGCGTTCCTTTATGGTACGTTGAACTCTTTCAGCTAAAGAGGCCTTATGTATAGAATTGCTAGTGTAGTAACTGATATTAAACTCTGTCAGCATGTTCTGAAAAGCGGCCTATAAATTCTTTCCCCATATCCGTACAAAAATAGCCAGGAACCGTTTTCTTTCAACATCAGCGTTTTGGTAGCTTTAGCAACTTTTCAGGCGATTTATTTTTCAGAGGAATTAGCCACAGATATCTAGAGAATACATCTATTATGAATAGGATATAGCGGTAGCCATCATTATACACTGAATATCTTTGCATGTCTGTTAAATCCGCTTGCCAAATAGAGTCAATCGAAGCCGCTGTTGTCTGGCCGTTTTAAACCTTTTTCTCACCGGCTTATGAAGTGTATAAGCATCCTGCTCCCGCAAAAACCTCTCATCTTTTTTCCCTACTCCATCATTGTAAACACCTCTGTACAGTCTATTAACACCCATAGGAGGCGGGTTAGAAATGTCATAATAGTTTTCTTAATATGTTAGCCATTTGCGTATTTTAGAGACACGTGGATAAGGTTGGCCGTTTGGTCTCTTCTTTCTCCTCTTCAGAGATGCTACTGTTGGGGGTGATGGCGTACTCAGTTGTACACATGCGAGACTTGCCAAGTCTTTTAACCTATTCAGATTTCCTATCAATGTTTTGGGGACATTTATTTGTTGTAGTCTTGTTTAATATGCTTCCATCCTGTTGGTGAGGGCCTGTCCACTTTCTCACCAGATCATGGACAATGTCGACGATATTGGATCTGTACCCTTGTTCCTTCAACAATGACCTCGCCTGTATCGGTCCACTGTATGATGGGGTCCTCACTCAATAGATTATAAAGACTAAGCCTTTATTCCTCAATGTATGTGGGAGACTGCTTTTTAATACATGCTCGATGTGTTGCGTTCCGTTATTCTTTGGCTGGTCATCTCTAACGTCGCCCAGGTCCTATGTCGCCATGCTCAGCGTTGCTCGCGCTGTGCCTAATAACCACGGGGAGCTCTGTCGGATTCTTATAATCTTCGTACTCATGAAGAAATTTCTGCAGAGCCTCTTGGTACAGATCCTTTTCTCATCAGGTGACTTTTCACTGTTTAATAGGGCTAACAATTCGCTTTCCATTCTTTTAAGCTACTTTTACGGGGTTCTAGAACCGTGTGTGGACTTTTTGAACTTTGCAGTGAAGCATACACCTCGTGCGGAATCACTACCACTTTCTTCATTATATTAATTAGTCAGTAAAGGTCCCAAAACTGAAAATAAGATGGGGAGGAATGATCCCCTCTTTGTACAATAATTCACTTTTCTTCCACACAGTTTGACTTTTAGAGCGAGCGTACGTATTATGTTCTTGTAACGACGGAGCGAGCCTTCTGAGGGGGTTTCATTGTACATTACATTTTATAACATTAAGGCAGATTTCACAATGCATTTTAAAAAGTCAGAGTCGATATTTTTAACAAACATCTGCTGCAATGCCCGGCAATCGTTGATAGATTTTTATTAATTCACGATATTTCTTCAGCTATTTGTCATTCTGGAATATACAGTTTGAGGCTCGTTTGGAATATATTCGTTTTAGAAGACCCTAAACGTGTTTCGCGGTGAAGGTCACAAAGCAAATATATCCGTAACGCTGACTTGTGGCTTCTTTATAAACCTCCAAAAACTCCTTACTGATTCGGGAACATTTGATTGGCTAATACCCCAATTTGTGACACGTCTCTACGTTGCGCGAATAAGACTAGATATTGTGTATTTAACGACACATCACGCATGTATCTATTTTTGAAAAATAGATTCTGATTGATGAAGAATACGCTTATGTTAAGATGGTGGGAGAACACTGTAAATGTCTCGGCAAACGTTTTATCCATTTCCAACAGAGATCGTCAATTACAATTACTGTATGCTCATTTCCCTTTAACGAATTAACGTCATATACACCTTTGTGGAACAAAATATCATCTTGGTACTCGTTGAACACTGATTGATACGTCGAATAACACCATATTACTTTATGCACAAATTTGAGAACATCTCCCCTTATCTTTAATGATTTTAAGCATAAACACAGTTTTCCACATCCTGTAGGGCCAGATATAATACATGTGGAGGGCTTGTGAACCTGAATTTTTCTACAGATTCCATCTCTAACACGTCACACCCCTAAGTGGAAGATTTACAAAATAAACAAAATTTAAGTGCTGTTCCTTATATCTTGTTTTTCTTCTTCCACAGAACCGAGAATGACGACGATGTACAGCCCCATATCGATATTACAGATGGACCCGATGACGTGTAGCTACAGACTCCATCCCCTCTGACGAACCCTCACCAGCGATACCTGTAGCACGCGACAATTCAAAGCGGAAGCATGATGAAGAACACTCCACGTCAGGTATAAAGCGTGCCAGGATTGCGATGGTTGTTAGACCCCAGTAATAGAGCCCCAACCTCTACGTCTTACGACACAACCCCCACAATAGTACCTTCCTCAAATATACCCCCTTATTCCTGTTCAATTCCGGTACTTCCTCCACACCAGCAGCAGCAACTTCTCGTGCTGTGGAGGAAGGTATAACATTCGAGTTGGTGCGCACGCTACCCCACCCCTGCCCTGACTAGAAATCGGTACGTGGTCAGGGTTGACCCTGGATCCCTGTATACCAACGGTGTTGACTGCGACGCGTAGTTGAACGTATTGTGGAGTTTGCCCTTCAGAACCACGACGAACGTGAAGTCCGGACGAGGTTGTCCTTCAGGTTCGGTTCAGATGACGGGGATGTAGATGATTTTTGGGTAGTAATACCGTTTAGACGCTTGGCAGCTGTAGACATAGAATATATCTTGGGCCGTATAATGCAGGCCTCTCAAAGGAGTACAGCCTTCAATATGGATAACTTCATGGTAGATACTGACAGAGTATTCCGGGTTGCGGGTCATAGTGCCACACCTTATACTCTTAATTTCAATTCTCAATCTCTTTACAGAAAGCATTTAAACGTCGATCATGGTTGCGGCTTTATAGTAAGTCTTAAATCATATGTTCACTATTCTAAATACAATCGCGTATAATATCTGGCTGCCTACGGTTGTGCAGCGTGCCCGTAAACTGGCTTCAGATTGTAAGCTTGAGTTTGAGTGTAATATGGGTCCTGAAGAGCTGAGAAGAGTAGAGCAGGAAATGAATGTTCGTATAGTTGTATTTGTAATGGATGATCGCAGTAGCACTGTGTATGTTTTTAAAAGCTGTGTGATAGATCGTACAAGACCTCTACTTATTTTAGGATTGTCAGGAACATCGTATCTCCCCATCCGTAATATAAGGACTCTCTACGCTAGTTATGATAAAAGTAAAAAATATGGAAGGAATCATGATTTGTGTAAGGGATGTCTCGAGTTTGCGGATGATATAGTGAAACATTGTAAGGAGTGCTACATGGTATGTGAGCAGTGTAAAAGCCCCAAATGTGAAAGTCGTGTAGTTGAAGCTGAGAAGAGGGAATGTAATGTGTGTAGACGTACATATTTCAATAATAAATGCTTTGAGCTCCATAAATCAATGAAATTCACTGTTCTACATGTCATAAAAAATATAAGACGGATGCAGTGAAGCATGTATGTTATATGAAAGATGCTAAGCCTAAAAATAGCCCTTGTATAACCGTGTACTACGATATAGAATAGGGTGGTCCATAATTTCACTTTTTTAAATTTTTAATGGTCCAACATGCTAATGTTATGGGCATTGGTGCTAGAAACAACATGGTTACCAGTTTTTGGAGTTCCGGTAATATCAGACCCCCCCACCCCCAATTTATATTGCATAGTAAAAAACTGAGTAAAAACAACATCTTTTAAGCATTTTTTTAAGATTAATCATATTTAATCTTAAACAAAAGCATACATATTGCATATAAATTTATTCAGAAATCAACTTTGCACATTTTGGTGTATAAATTGATTATTTATTCGTAATAGTATACATAGAAATGTTCTATAACAGCTGATTAAGCCAATATTTTATGTTTTTCAGATATCCAATGATGTATATAGTATATAATGCATTTTTCACTTGGTTGATTCCAATCTTATTTTAAATGAATACCATGGCTACTCCTAAGAAGTTAAATATAAAGTTAAGAAAACGCAGTTATGATCCAATTATTGGTAATCTTAAAGATGAACTGATTCCTACAGGACTATTCCAGCTACCATCCCAATCAGATGCACTTCAGCATTTCTATCATTTAAAAAGAAATCATATGGTTATGAACAATAAAGAGGAGGCTGCAACAGTTGTGCTTAATAAAGTTTAAAAATTCTGGGGCTTAGCTGGCATTAAAACGCAAGATATTTCCAAAAGCAGAAGACCAAAGGAAAGATTCTAACTTCAGTTAATGAGTATGAAACACTGAAAAAACACAAAAACAGGAATACTTTCGAAGATAAAAAGGATATTGTTTGTAAAAAATTAGATATGCTATTGGATATATCGGCAGCAGATGCTACTGAAATAATAATGAAAGACAGAATGAGAACAACAAGAAACAAAAGCGAAGATATAAAATTCCTTGAAGATCAAAGAACTATTCGGAATATGTACGTCTCCAGCCTTGATGAGTCTTATGTAACTTATGTAACCCTGTCTGGATGGAGACAGGGAGCGTGTAAGATCCTAGAAGAAATGATTGGGACTCAATTACTGTGGCTAGCATGTAGACATCATCTATACGAGCGCATTTTGTGCTCAGTCTATGCAAGTCTCTTCGGAAGTACAACGTCCCCTGAAAATGAAATGTTTAAAAGCTTCAGTTTAAATATTTGGCCAAAACTGGACATAATAATACCAACAAAAACACTAAAATTTAAAAATCGTCAATTGAGAGCCAAAGCTTCTGAGGTAAAAGATTTTCTAAGAGATGCACTTAATTCAGCCAGTTCACCTCTATTTCCGAGAGGCGACTACAGAGAATGTGCCGAGGTTGCTCTATTACTTCTTGGGGAAAACGTCTCAAACACTGGTGTGAGATGGGCTAAGCCTGGGGCAGTACACTATGCGAGGTGGATGCCATCTGTATTGTATCCAGCAAAGATGTACGCATTCTCTGATCAAGCTGGGTATGATTCAAATATGATAGCAAAACTAGAGAGAATGTGCATATTCAACTGCCTCTACTATATAAAACCTTGGTTGCTTGCTTCCGTCGCCTGTGATGCACCTGTCAACGATTTAAATCTTTTTAATAAACTCATTGAATATAAAAATTATGATCACGATGTAGCATCCAGTGCTCTTAAGGGATTAAATGGTCAGCTATGGTATCTGACTGAAGAACTAGTACCACTTGCTTTGTTTTCCCGGCAAATTTCAGATGCAGAAAAAAGTCTGATTGCAAAGTCAATGAAGAAAGTCTGTCAAATCAACCCGCAACACCCTCCTCCCAAAGGTCAGCCAATCTTTCCTAAGCTAACAAATATGTGATCAGTCTTTCCTTGTGAACAGACGTGTATTATCGAGTGTCCAGTGTTATCAATTGAATAAGTGGTTTTCGTTGAAGTGTTTTAAAAAAAATAGTGTTCGGTGCATTCTTAACTAAATTACTTCGTGCTACTAATCATTCATTAACGAATATATTTCATTTATTGACGTTATTCAGTACTATATTATTTGATCAAACGAAGGCTACTGCACGTGGCTTGCCTTGTTTGTTTTTCAAATCTACCAGAAAACGAGGAGTCATAAGGTTCATTTTTCCTTCTTTCGAGAGGTCAGGTAGAGTGTGGTCACACACCGTGTGAAAAAAAGGAAAAAAGTCGGGTCGAATCGCGGACAGATAAGTATTATAAATACTCTTCTTTTATAGATCTTTTTGTCGGTAGCTTAATTCTATATTAATTTAGTATAAATTTGTGTTACAAGAACCTGTTTCTGCGTTTCAAGAACTCGGTAGACCTACGTTGTAATTTATTAATTTCCAAACGCTCGTTTTTTGTTTATTTTTTGTGTTTTGAGTAATTAAAAGCATGGCACCCCCGTCAAGTACTTGCAGTCGCTGTGAAGGGAAATTTGCAGCTTACGCGTTTACAATGGCTAATAATAATGAAATGTTAGTTTGGAGGTGGTGCTCAAGCATGGAAGTGCTGAGGAACGAGTTAGAACGTGAGAAGGAGGCCAGAGTAAGGCTTGAAGAAAGCGTGATGCTCCTGACGGCAAAATTAGAATCCCTTGAGACTCCAGTTACGACCACTCCTGCCTCAGTTTCTACTAATAATATAATTAGTATTAATAGCCCTCTCTATTCCCCTACTTCCCAACCCTTCGTTCGAGTGCGTAATGGAGCCCCATTGAGAAAACCTAAGACATGTCTACCAGTAATAACAAACAATAAGTTTTCTGTTTTAGGTTTCGATGATGCTGAATTGCTGATGAACCGGAAATACGACTCGTTGGCGATTCCATTGTTCGAGGGCAGCTCGAGAAATTCTGTGGGAGAAACCCTCGTCGTAGGCACCGTTACCGCTACCCTGGTGCAAGGGTGGGGGATATAAACAATAGTGTTGGCCATTTTACAGACGGTATCTCCGATGACACAACTTATGTTATTCATGTCGGTACTAATAACGTTTTAAATTCTAGATCGGAAGAACTGCTGGCTAGGTACAGGGACTTACTAGACCGATTAAAGGAAAAAACTAATAAGATTGTTTTAACAGGTATACTTCCTCGAATTATCGAACGTAACGATTTCTACAGCAAGGCGACCTATATTAACAATAACCTAAAGTCTCTTTGCCAACAGGAAGGAGTGCATTTTGCGATTTTTTGGAACAGTTTCTACGGCAGGAGGGACTTGTTCCTCGGAGATGGACTTCATCTTAATGACGTTGGAGCTGCCCGTTTAGGAAGACTATTTCATAATACTGTCTCTTCTTTTCAGGCTGCCGTAACTCGAACGGTCCCAGCGTAAATTCGATAAATTTCCCCTGCGCTCGCGAAGGTGTCGCAATTACAAACAATTTGAAGGTTCTATCCTTAAATGCTCATAGCCTACGAAATAAAAGAAACGAATTTTTTTCTTTAATTGCTTGTAAAGACTGATATAATTGCGATAAATGAATCGTGGCTTAGCACTGAAACTCGTGACTTTGTAGGGGAGTATCAAATTAAAGGTTATAGACATTTTGTTAAAGTCAGAATAGGTAGGCGAGGAGGCGGTGTTATGTTGCGTATCAAAGATAATATTGCGAACGTTATAGAAGTAAAGCACACAATTCCAGAACCGATAGATTCGACTATAGCAGAACTTAAATTTAACGATTTCAAACTTGTTGTTGCGGTTATATATAGGCCCCCTAATCAAACAGCTAATACGGACGAAGCGTTATATCGTGAACTAAAGAGAATAATCGGTAGTGAGCAGGTTTTAGTTATGGGTGACTTTAATTGCGCCAACGTGAATTACGATACAATGCAGGGAGACGCGGAAGGTAATCGTTTAATTAATTTTCTCGAGGATAGCTTTCTTATTCAAAAGGTTGGGGAACCTACGAGGTTGGACAGTATTTTAGATTTAGTAATAACTACGGATGATAGGCTAATTACTGATCTTCAAGTAATAGAACCGTTAAGCAATAGCGATCACAATATGGTAGAGTTTGTCCTCTCAGTAAGTCACTCGAAACTAGCTAACTCAACTAAAATTCTTAACTTCCAGCACGCAGACTTTAGTAAATTTCGAAATAAATTGTCACACGTCAATTGGGAAAAAGTAATGGGGAACTCCAACGCAAAACTAATGTGGGAATCGTTTGAAACAGTATTTAGGACTATAAATGAGGAATGTGTACCGTACAAAATTAAACGTGCGAAAGTAAACAACAAGCCCTTGTGGTTTACTTCTAGAGTAGGAGACATTATAAAGAGTAGAGATAGGGCTTATAGGCTACATAAGTACGATAAAGACAATTTGTGGTTACGAAACAACTACATATCTCTAAGGCGTGAAGCGAAAAGTGTAATAAAAAAGTCCAAGCTCGAATTTGAAATGTCCATAGCTCGTGACGGTAAAGAAAACCCCAAGCAATTCTTTCAATACGTCAACAATAGAAATCCAGTAAAAAGTGTCTTGGGGCCGTTGAAAAATGTTAACGGAGATCTAGTTTCTGAAAACAAGGAAATGGCTACCTTGCTAAACGAATTTTTTTACGTCAGTTTTACTATGGAAGATGTGACGAATATCCCTACGGTCATAGACATAATACCTTTTGATAATGGTAATATTTTGGATAACATTGTGGTTAGTGAAGGGGCGGTAATGCGCTATATTGATAAAATGAAAATGCGTAAATCACCGGGGCCGGATTCTATATATCCCATACAACTAAAATAATTAAAAGATAGCATTGTTGTGCCGCTAACAAAGATTTTTAATGCGTCTATTTCTGAGGGGTGCGTACCAGATAATTTCAAGTTAGCAAACGTAACACCTATCTTTAAGAAAGGCGATAAAGGTGCGGCGGGAAATTATAGGCCAATCAGTTTAACGTCTATTGTAGGTAAGCTACTGGAATCAATAATTAGGGATCGTATAGTCGAACACTTAGAATTGCATAAACTATTTAGAAATACGCAGCACGGTTTTAGGCGAAACAAATCTTGCTTAACTAGTCTTTTAGAATTTTTTCAAAGCGTGGTTGACGTTTATGACAGTCATCGGGCGGTTGATGTAGTGTATTTAGATTTTGAAAAAGCGTTTGACACCTTGCCGCACAAAAGACTAACTGAAAAAACTAAGGCTCCTCATGGAATCAGGGGTGTAGTAATAAATTGAATAGAAGAGTGGTTGCGAGGTAGGAAACAGAGGGTGGTCGTTGATGGAGGGGAGTCGTGTTGGGCTAATCTAGCGAGTGGCGTTCCTCAGGGTTCTGTATTGGGACCCTTGCTTTTTCTGATATATATTAACGATTTAGATGCCTGCCTAGTCAATACGTTTCAAAGTTTGCGGATGACACGAAGCTGGGTGGTAGGGCGATTAATGACGAAGACAGAGGTAAAATCCAGGAAGATCTGAATAAAATCGTTGATTGGTCAGTCACATGGCAAATGACGTTTAACGTTGATAAGTGCAAAATTTTGCATATAGGTTCGCGTAACGGTAATTTTGCGTATAGTATGTCAGGGAAAGATTTAACAAGCGTAGAGCAGGAAAAATATTTAGGAGTTATAGTCATTGGTGATTTAAAAGTAGCGAAACAAAGTACAGCAGCGGTCAATAAGGCGAACAAAGTGTTAGGTTTTATAGCTCGAAATTTTGAGTACAAATCGCGCGATATTATAGTTCCTCTTTATAAATCATTAGTTAGACCCCATTTCGAGTACGCGATCCAATTTTGGAATCCGCATATGTGCAAAGATATAGACAAAATCGAAAGAGTTCAAAGACGAGCAACTAAGATGATTCCGTCGCTTAGGTCAAAGTCGTACAAGGATAGGCTTAAGGAGTTAAAATTGACTACACTTGAGACTAGGAGGCTAAGGGGTGATCTAATCCAGGTATTCAAAATTATAAATCGGTTCGATAACGTAGATAGAGATAGCTTTTTCGAAATAACTCAATATAATAGGAGATAGAAATAACGGGTGTAAGTTGACAAGAAGAAGGTTCGAGACAGCAGTTGCCAAAATCGTTTTTACGCATAGAATAGTAAATAGCTGGAATAGTTTGCTGGTAGAAGTAATTTGTAGCCCGTCTATAAACATTTTTAAAAATAGATTAGACGCATATGTTGATAGATTGGGTATAGTTTAAGGTAGTAAAATTAAGGCTTTGTGCTGATAGATTCCACAGCTCAGCAGAAGTGTTGTGGGATATAGGGAGGCAGCACCTTGGGTTAGGGGATACTCTGTGTCCTTATACACCCCATTTGAAGAGATTCCTCTGCCGAACGGTGCCCCCCCCCCATATTACTGTGAGGTATTGAAAAACTCATGATCTTCACTTGCCCAACAAACACCTTGAAATGGGAGACCCAAAATGGGTGCACACACATTTCTACGTTACTGTACAGTCTTTACAGCTACACCTACACTTTTCCTCCTAAGTATATATATTGTAATGTATATGGTTGTAAATTTTGACTTGGTCCGCAATCGATATGGACCGTGACTTATTTTTAGTTGGCAAGGTACTGGTATTGATGGATACCGTAATGAAATTGACTGGATTCTTTGGATCTGATATATTTGCATGTCGGTTAAAAATAGATATAGAGTGCAACATATTTGTGGATAGTAGTCTATTATGACTTGATCCTCTGGATCCAGAGATTCTATCTTTAGTTTTAAATCGATAATTAATTAGTTTGAAATTGATAATTATTTAGTTTTGTAAAAATTGGTCGTTGCGAATGTACAGGCAGTTTTTACATAAATTTCTTATGTTCTTGTGGTTCGGAACCCACGTAAAATTGTAGGTCCCCTCCGCCACCACGGACGACATACACAATACACAATTACGAACACAGTTAGGTAGACCAGCCATGAGTGGATCCTAGGGTCTTTGTTGGTCTGAAACATTATAACATTATAACTAACCTGTGTCAGTTAGTTGGTAAGGGTTCTTCAATTGTTTTCCAATGCTTGGGTACTAGTGGTGACTGGCTAAATGAACCTGTTACTTCTTGGAAAAATTGCAAATCTTTCCAAGTTATGGAGAACTTTGTCAAAAATATGAAAGTTGTGAATGATCCTGCCGAGAGAGCAATCAAGCTGATTGAAGATTTCAAAGACAGAATTGTTAATGATGAATCTCAAAAACAATTTCTGGTAAAAGTTATAGAGCAACATCGACGTTTTCCAGACTTCAAGAAAAAATCTTTGGCTGAAATGTATAATTATGTTAAGTGAGCGTTTATTGTGTAATGTTATGAAGAAGTATTTATCTTTTTAATTAAACTTTGGTGTAATTTTTTAATCATTGTAAAAGGAATTCATTTTTCTTTAAAAATAAATGCAAAAAAAAAAAAAAAAACGATGGGGACCTGGAATCAGGTTTGTTCCCACTCGAAATATACTGTAACTGGCTTGATAAGCTGGTCTAATTTCGAGCCCATCGTCGCGAAGCTGCCTGGGATGATGCTTCAGTGTGGCGGTAACACCCCTAGAATATATAATTAATTAAAATAATATATTATCATCAAGAAAAAATAATATAGTCATATGTTTATTCACAGAGAAGCGGAAAAACTTTCGTTTTCTCAGTCAAATTTTTAGGTCCCATATAAATTTGGGGTGGGTGGGGTCTGATATTACCGGAACTCCAAAAACATTAGCCTGTTGGACCATTAAAAATTTTAAAAGGTGAAATTATGGACCACCCTAATATAGAAACACACGAACGCTGAAACCAAAGAGGTTATTCCACATTTACTCGTAAGTCAGACTATTTGTGATGAGTGCATGGATGTCGAGTGTGATGAGTGTCACAAATGTGGTAAATGGACAAACTTTTTAAAATGACTGCACACGACAGCCCTGTGAAACCTTTTGTATCCTATATTGTCAAGTTAGCGGACAATTTAAAAAAAATGACTGTGTATATTCTTGCTCATAACGGAGCAAAATTTGACAAACAGTTCCTTTATAAGGAGTTGCTTGAACATGACTCATCGAAGATATTTACAGGCGACCCCTTGAAAAGAGGCAACAAACTAATACAAATGCAGATAAGCGGTAATGTTCAGTTTAAAGAAACCCTGCTGTTCACACCTTGTAAATTACCAAAGCTACCTAAGGTCATGGGCGTAGCCGCTGATGTTTTAAAAGGGTATTTCCCTCACACTTTCCTCACTAACGAAACTTTAAACTACGTAGGACTGCCTCCCCAAAACATTACTTAAACTAAACCAGCATGAGTGATAGTGAGCGTAAAGATTTTGACCGCTACTACAAAGTTTTAATGAAACTAGTCCTTACAATGTAGCTGATGAATCTGAGCGTTATTGCGTGAATGATGTGCGCGTGCTTAGAGTATGTTTCTTGGCCTTTAGAAGGATGTGATGTACATAGCCCGTTTCAAATTCTATCCGCTACAAGTCGCAACCACGATCGCCTCATTATGTTTTACGGTGTTCAAGAATAACTTCATGCCTAAAGACACCTTAGCCGTCATTCACAGAAACAATCCCCACAGTTATGGGCACAAGGCTATTTACTGGCTCATACACCTACAGGAACAGACCGGGGTATATATAAAACGCCCGCAACACGTACCCATTAAGGTCAATAGTCGTGTTTTTTGGGTTGTGTACTCCTTTAACGGCTGCTGGTGGCATGGATGCCCACGCCCTGAGTGTGCCGTCACAGGGGACCTCCATGGAAGATCCCCCGCCGACAGCCTCGTATTGGCCCGTAACCGCGATCAACGTATAGGCTCCCAATTCACTCACAAGGTCGTGTGGGAGCATGAGTATGATGCACGGATGGAAACAGATGGCAGTACCGTGAAGAAATAAGGGCCATCAAACGTTCAATGGTGTTGGACCACCTCAAATGTGGTGACAGCTTGTTTGGAGGGCGTACAAACCCATTCAAGCTATACTTTTCGCCTACGGAGGCCGTAAAACTCCATTACTACGACTTCTGTTCTTTATATCCCTAAGTGATGAAGAACAATCCGTACGCTGTAGGTGCATCTGAAAAACTGGTGGGCCCCGCCATGCAACCATCGAGGAGTTCTTAGCTAGCTTGAGTGAGTGCTACTTTGGACTCTCTTTCGTAGACGTGCTCCCCCCTCGCGATTTATGGATGCCGATCTTACCCGTCGTTGTAGATCACAAGCTCATGTTTCCCCTGTGCGTGAAGTGTGCAGAGGAGAACAATGGGGATTGTAATCATACAACCACTCAGCGTAAGATCAGAGGTGTATATAAGGGCCCTGAGCTGGCTGTAGCTGTTCGCCATGGCTACAGAATATTGAAGATACATGAGATATGAAGGTTTCAGAAGATACCCAACTTTTTCACGCCATATATAAACGCTTTTTTGAAGGATAAGGTAGAAGCATCGGGGTATCCGCGAGGAGTTGATACCGAAGATGAAAAATAGGCTTATGTTCAGCGTTACCGTGCCCGTGAAGGTACATAGCTTGACTGTTCCCAAATTGTTAAGAATCCTGGCAAACGCTTTAGTGCAAAGTTGTGTTTAAACAGTCTTTTGGGAAAATTTGCACAAAATACTGGCAAAGGGAACGTTCATTTGGCACAAAGTTATAGTGAAGTCTGGGATTATGCCAATGCTCCCGATAAAGAGGTTATGGAGATCGTGAATATAGGTAATATTTACATAATAAAGTACAACACCACCGAACTGGCCACACATACCTCACGGGTTACAAACATACCTGTAGCAAGCTTCTCAACGGCATACGCTCGCATCAAGCTTTGGGGACTACTGCGCTCTCTTGGGCGGAGGGTGCTGTACGCTGACACAGATAGCGTAATATTCACAGAGAGGGAGGGTGAATACATGCCTGCTATTGGGGAATTCCTCGGAGAGTTAACTGACGAGGTCAAGGATGAGTATGATGATGGTGCATACGCTGACTCATTTGTATCAACAGGACCAAAAACCTATGGGGTACAGGTGAGGGTGGGGAAGGATATGAAATATATTGTGATGGCGAAGGATATCACGCTTAACCATATGAACCTTCGAGTCGTTAACTTTGACTCGTTGAAGGATCTAGTGTGCTTGGAAGATGAGGACAACCATTCACCACAACTGACTGTGAGGAACCAGAACTTTCGGGCCCAGAAACGGGTGTGTGAAGGAACTTAGGGGCACGAAGGTATGCCATAACACCTATAGGAAACATTACCAGGTGCCTGTTACCTATGATACCGTACCCTTTGGATACCTTAATCCTTGATTGTTTATATACACACATATATATATATATATATATATATATATATATATAATTTATATATATATATATATATATATATATATATATATATATATATATATATATATATGATGAATAAAACCACGAAGGAAAGGAAACACAAAATGGTGCTCAAGCGCTTTCGTCTAATGACATCCTCAGGAACACTGAAGTACATAAAAGGGTTACAGCCTATATATAGGTTACAGAAAGAAAAAAAAAAAAATAAATAAATAATATATATATATATATATATATATATATATATATATATATATGCAATAAACGGAGAAGTAAAAATAAAAATTAAAAATTAAAGGATTATCAGAGAGGCTTACAGATTTGTAAGGAAAAAATATCGATTTTTAGCACAAGATCAAATGAATTATAAAAATACAAATTTATACTGGAAATCTGCTCGGGTTTTAACACTCTGCCTTTTTTGGTTAAATTTCGATATATATAAAAATAAAATGAAAATTAAAAGTTAATAAAGTAGCATACAAGTTTACCAAAGATTTAGCGTTCTACCCTTCTTATCTAAATCTGTTTTGAAGGAATTCAAAACAACAGGATCGAGTTGAAAAAGACCTTTGCTTATGTTGAAGTTATTTGAAAGTTGGATATTTCTATTAACAATGTTGCTAGAGTGGAATAAAACTGAAGCATTATTCCAATCAATACAGTGGGATAACTCTGACAAATGGACAAAAAGGGCACTAGACAACTGTCCTGTTCTAACGGAATACTGATGCTGTTTTATACGTGTGTGCAAATCCTTTCCCGTCTGACCTATGTAAAAGGAATCACATTGTTTACAACCAATTTTATAGATAATGCCTGAATTATTGGTAGGGCTATTTTTTACTATGATATTTTTCACAATATTGTTATATGAAAATACTACATTAATATCCAAAAGTTTAAGTACATTAGCAATGCCTAAAAAGCCCGGGAAAAATGGAAGTACTAAAATATTTTTTGACAAAGTACGAGTGTTATTATTGACACGATAGAAAGTTCGTTTTGCCTTCTTGAGACAAGATTCCATAAACGCAGATGGATAACACAGATCACTTCTAATACCGTTGATTTTTTCCAATTCGGCATCGATGTATTCCGGACTGGCGATCCTAAGGGCGCCGAGAAACATTGATGAAAAAATGACCTTCTTAGTGGGGGTGTCATGTCCCGAGTAAAAGTCTACGTAGGACAAATTGTTTGTTGTTTTCCGATAGATACTAAACTTAAAACCTGGGCTTTCCCTATGCACACGCACATCCAAAAATGGGATTGAATTGTCTTGTTCCACTTCTAAAGTAAACTTAATGGAGGGGACTTGATCATTTAACTGAAGGAGGAAGTTATCCAGGTCACGATTCATGGGCCAGATACACAAAATATCGTCGACGTACCGCAACCAAGGGATGCCAACCCCCAGGATTCTCGGAATGTAAGTAATTTCGAAAAACTCCAAATAAATATTGGAGAGAGGGGCGATAAGGGGTTGCCCATGGCCATCCCAAAAACTTGTTGATAATACTCGTTATTGAAAGTGAATTTACAGTCTTTGATGCAAAGCTTAATAAGTTCCAAAACAATGTGTGAAGGTAGTGGCAGGTCATACTTATGTAATTCTTGGGAGAGAAAGTCAAGCATATCGTCAATCGGCACTTTTGTAAACAATGAACAAACGTCAAAACTGATCAATCTATCGTTAGTTTTAGTACGTGCATTATTCAATTTTTCAGTAAGATCCATGGAATTTTTTACATGTGAATCAGAGATAGTTCCGAGAATGGAGGACAAGACTTTGACAAGCCATTTGGAGAGTTTATAAGTAATAGAGCCCACCGAGCTAATAATAGGGCGCATAGGGTTGCCAGGTTTGTGGGTTTTAATAAGACCGTAAAGGTAAGGCAGAGAAGGTGAAGTGGACATGAAAAGCCTTTGTTTGATGAAATTTACAACGAGTTGCGTCGGAGAACTACTTCACTTCGTAACATTTTGGATCGAAAAATTAAGTCTCATTCGAAATAGTCAGTGGAGTAAAAAAGCAAGCTCAAAGTGTGTTTTGAACCTTTCTTCGAAAAACATTAGTGACGATGCAAAAAGTGCCCTTGGATATGGTATGTCCTTTTTTATTGTTAAAAAACCTTCGGCTTTACAAATTTGTTACAGTCTCGCGTGTTTTGAAAAACAGTGTAATCTCCCTCAGTATTTGTTTAACATAGTTAAAGGCCTCGTTTATAGTGCGGCGAATAGTAATTACGAAGATAACTTTCCTAAACGTTTTCGCAATAGCCTCTCACAATTAAAAAAAGATGGGGAGCTCCATATTACTAAAGCAGACAAGGCTAACACCATAGTTATTATGGACAAAGTGGACTACATCGGAAAGATGAACGAGCTTCTCCAGGACCCCGCCACATACAGCAAACTTAGGAAGAACCCGTAGGATGACGTCATCAAATCATTTAATAGTGGCTTGAAACGCATTCTGAAAGATCATAAGGACTTAATTCCGCTTTTCATGTCCACTTCACCTTCTCTGCCCTATCTTTACGGTCTTATTAAAACCCACAAACCAGGCAACCCTATGCGCCCTATTATTAGCTCGGTGGGCTCTATTACTTATAAACTCTCCAAATGGCTTGTCAAAGTCTTGTCCTCCATTCTCGGAACTATCTCTGATTCACATGTAAAAAATTCCATGGATCTTACTGAAAAATTGAATAATGCACGTACTGAAACTAACGATAGATTGATCAGTTTTGACATTTGTTCATTGTTTACAAAAGTGCCGATTGACGATATGCTTGACTTTCTCTCCCAAGAATTACATAAGTATGACCTGCCACTACCTTCACACATTGTTTTGGAACTTATTAAGCTTTGCATCAAAGACTGTAAATTCACTTTCAATAACGAGTATTATCAACAAGTTTTTGGGATGGCCATGGGCAACCCCTTATCGCCCCTCCTCTCCAATATTTATATGGAGTTTTTCGAAAATACTTACATTCCGAGAATCCTGGGGGTTGGCATCCCTTGGTTGCGGTACGTCGACGATATTTTGTGTATCTGGCCCATGAATCTTGACCTGGATAACTTCCTCCTTCAGTTAAATGATCAAGTCCCCTCCATTAAGTTTACTTTAGAAGTGGAACAAGACAATTCAATCCCATTTTTGGATGTGCGTGTACATAGGGAAAGCCCAGGTTTTAAGTTTAGTATCTATCGGAAAACAACAAACAATTTGTCCTACGTAGACTTTTACTCGGGACATGACACCCCAACTAAGAAGGCCATTTTTTCATCAATGTTTCTCCGCGCCCTTAGGATCGCCAGTCCGGAATACATCGATGCCGAATTGGAAAAAATCAACGGTATTAGAAGTGATCTGTGTTATCCATCTGCGTTTATGGAATCTTGTCTCAAGAAGGCAAAACGAACTTTCTATCGTGTCAATAATAACACTCGTACTTTGTCAAAAAATATTTTAGTACTTCCATTTTTCCCGGGCTTTTTAGGCATTGCTAATATACTTAAACTTTTGGATATTAATGTAGTATTTTCATATAACAATATTGTGAAAAATATCATAGTAAAAAATAGCCCTACCAATAATTCAGGCATTATCTATAAAATTGGTTGTAAACAATGTGATTCCTTTTACATAGGTCAGACGGGAAAGGATTTGCACACACGTATAAAACAGCATCAGTATTCCGTTAGAACAGGACAGTTGTCTAGTGCCCTTTTTGTCCATTTGTCAGAGTTATCCCACTGTATTGATTGGAATAATGCTTCAGTTTTATTCCAATCTAGCAACATTGTTAATAGAAATATTCTTGAGTCTGCCATTATCCAACTTTCAAATAACTTCAACATAAGCAAATGTCTTTTTCAACTCGATCCTGTTGTTTTGAATTCCTTCAAAACAGATTTAGATAAGAAGGGTAGAACGCTAAATCTTTGGTAAACTTGTATGCACTTTATTAACTTTTAATTTTCATTTTATTTTTATATACATCGAAATTTAACCAAAAAAGGCAGAGTGTTAAAACCCGGGCAGATTTCCAGTATAAATTTGTATTTTTATAATTCATTTGATCTTGTGCTAAAAATCGATATTTTTTCCTTACAAATCTGTATGCCTCTGATAATCCTTTAATTTTTAATTTTTATTTTTACTTCTCCGTTTATTGCATATATATATATATAGGTATATATATATATATATATATATATATATATATATATATATATTATATATATATATATTATTTATTTATTTATTTTTTTTTTTTTTTTTCTTTCTGTAACCTATATATAGGCTGTAACTCTTTTATGTACTTCAGTGTTCCTGAGGATGTCATTAGACGAAAGCGCTTGAGCACCATTTTGTGTTTCCTTTCCTTCGTGGTTTTATTCATCATAAATATTTTTCACTTGTTACTTTCGTGAAATAATTTTCATATATATATATATATATATATATATATGTTTATCGATATGTTTATTTATTACGTATATTTGTTTCAATTAGGGTTTCATTTTCTCCTTTGTGTGCGTACTTGTGTACAACCCAAAGCTCCGCCCACTGTGAGCTCGGTCATGTGACTCCTGCTACTACCTGGACATATCTCTACTCCGGCGTGCTCAGTTGACCTCTGCAAACCATGGAGCTCAGATGTGTATTTTCTGACGTAGACGAAAAAATAGTGATGGCTACTTCTGATATGGTGTGTTCGACGTTTATGAAGTGGTATTCGGTAAAGTCGGAAGATGTGGTAAATACTGAAAGACGACCTACCCCACCCTCCTTTGAGACTTTAAGGCTATATTGAACCGTGCGAAGGAACAAGATGTTCAAATACTCTATGGATATTCCGGCGAGAGTATTGCCGGATTTCGCGGCACAAACGATGTAATGGACTACGTTGTAGGGCTAAACTGTATAAAAGTGTGCATATCCTGTGAGGTGGAAGGAACAGCGGATACATAATAAGTCTTGCTGATGAGTGGTGGGACAGGGAGTATTATGTCATGCTGCATCATACTGAGTACGCGTACCCTGCGGCTGAGAATGTGAACCTTTTCATCATGGACAAGCTAAAGTACTTTTACTAATACGTTCAAATATATCATGACGAGGGTCGCAGTGAGTTTGTGGCTAAAGAACTGTGTGAGTTTTTAATAGAATTTAGAGACGAGTATCGATTGTTAAACAAAAAGGATAAATACGGGCACATGTTTCTCTCAAATAGTGCAGCGGATTGTTAATGTGTGGAGAATGTCTAGTGCGCATAAGACATTAAAACTGAAATTACCCCATGTGTCTGAAAATTGCACGGTATAATGGCCACAAGTACTCATATGATTTATGTTAAAACAAATCCGTACACGATTTAACAGCTTATGGTGCGACTTGCTCCCCTGTCAATCCGATCCGCCCAGCCGTGGCTTATAGTCATCTCAGAGCTTGAACCGACTGGACGTGCACTCCTCGAATACGATGGAACTTCCTTTAAGCAGCATTCTCAATGCTTTGTATGATGTGTCCGTGACGAAGTCATTGCGCGTGTTCAGACGTGAAACCGGTGCCATTAACTATGTACTTGAAACGATTTGTAGACAAGCAAACCCTGGTAAACGTAATGTTGTTTATTTAAGTGTTGAAGAGATGAATAGAGTCTTCGTGATAGTTGAGAAGTGGGGTGAGGATCGTTATAAAATACCTGCAGGTGTAGGTACAAGAAGAGAACAGATTAGTGATGCCCCCTCATATGCCTTAGTTTGTACGTTGTGTATAAATAATGATCAGCCATGCATTGATATACGACTGATGTGGAAGATTGCATCTGATAATAACGTTGTTGTCCCTACGCGAAACCGATTCATCCTCGACAGAATGTTTGAAAATTTTGACACGGTTCTTGAATACGCATTCACCGCTCTGCTCGACAGATTTATCGAATGTAAGAATGAGCAGGGCGAGAATAGTCTAGAGCTGGATGCTTATTTAAAAGGTTTAGCCTCTTCGAAATATCATGAACTTTGGTACAAAGGACTTTAGCGGTACAGGGCAGAGCTCGCCTCCACTGTTCACGCTGAAGAATTGTACCTCTATATAATTGGAAAGGGTGTTTATAAACTTGTATTTAATAATGATATAAGACAGCTGGCGCTCTGATGAACTCTCATTATGCGCCTGGCAGGAGCCAGGCGAACACCCCTCTATCCTTCTTAGGTTAGGCCGTTAGGGCATAGGTTAGGTTTCCCTTTCGGGGGGTGAGGCCGTCCCACGTTCTCCCATAAAGACCCTCCTCCTTTGTCTCCCTCTCTTAGGTTAGAAATACCCTTTTGGGGGGGGTGAGGCCGTCCCAACTTCTCCCCCAAAGAGGTCAGGTGGACTCCTCAGCTTGCTGGGGGTTTCACCTTCATTGCAGCTTGGGGGATATCCCCTCCCCCTGGTTGCATACCCTTCCCCTTTGTTGCATAACCTCCTGCAACATTCCCCCCCTTGCAACATTGATCAACATTTGCAATTGCAGTGCAATCTAATCTTTTGCGGTCATACTAGTCGGTAGGACTTAAAGCATTTAAAAGGATCCATGTTTCAAGACGTGACAGCAATGTAAGAGCTAAAAGAAAAATTCGTTGTAGAAAATTGTTTGATAGATTTTCGTCCAATGATTTAAAAAAAATAGTTTTTACAGATGAAAAACATTTCACCATCGAGACTGCTCGAAACTCCCGGTCGGCGTAAGAAAGACGTTCCTCCATCGCGACTACCACCAGACAAGTCGGTTTTCCAAAAAAATCATGGTATTAGCAGGTGTACCGTGGAATGGAAAGAGGAAAATTCATTTCATTTCAGAAAATAAAAAAGTTAATTCAGAAACCTATATAAATCTCTAAGAGGAGAATCTTTTGCCTGATTGTCGGCGTCTGTATTATGGAAACGATTTCATACTCCAACAAGATGGTGCTACAGCTCATACTAGCAAGTTCACACAGGATTATCTACAACAGAATGTAGTTAACTTCATTGGAAAAAACGACTGGCCCCCACCAATCACCTGATTGCAATCCCATGGATTATTGCATATAGAACACTCTCGCAGAGAAGATTTATGAAGGCCAAACAGAAAAGTTCACAGAAATGCAACTAAAGAAAAAAATACTCGAATGTTGGGACAAAATAACATTAGCAGAAATCAGAAAATATATCATGTCGTGGAAGAAAAGGTTAAGATTAGTTTGTAAGCGGGACAGCGGACATATTGATCATATTTTTTGATAAGATGTGAATAATAAAAAATTTTCAGTTTATGGTATTCGTTTTTTCACCATACCTCATTGTTCCCTCAGCTGTTGAAAAAGTATTTTATGTAGAGGTCTGAAAATTTATGATGGCTTATTAATAGATTGAGGTAAAAGTTAAGTAAATTTTGGAAGTGTGAACTGCATATTTTTTAAGTTATTGATGTTCAAATCTCAAGGCAGTTATTTTGGGCCACCCGATATATATATATATCAGGTGAGGCAACACGCTTCACCTTCGCTGGAATGAACAATTCAGACGAAAACAAAACCAAGGTTACCACGGTGTATATATATATATATATATATATATATATATATATATGCGCTTCGGTGGTACAGTATAGTGATTAGCGTCGCTGACTACGAATTCATCGGCCCTGGCATCGAGACCTGGGGACAGCTGGCGGCGCGGGCAAATCCTAGCTGTTCATCCTTCCACACAATAAAGAAATTGGCTGGTAGATTGGTGGGTAGTCTAATGATTAAGACGCTGGGATGCTGGTAGGGCGTGGTTCGGATTCCACGTTAAACTATAGGGCTAAGGTGAAGTGACAAGCTTGACTTTCGTCAGAATTAACAATTCGTGCGGAAGGAAAACTAAGGTATGGGCTACGTTTTGGTGGATGCCATCACACGGTTTCCTGTCGATCATCGAGGTTTAACGACATGGGGAGTGAATAGTAATTATTATATATGGGAGACTGTCCTCTGCGTCCAGATTATGTAGCGACCCATGCTTAGATGTTGCGAAGAAGGTTAAACAACACATTATTAAACAAATATACATATAGTCAAAGCCGCTTATAAGAGTCGCCAAACGATTCTTGTACCCGGATGATTCTTAGAATCAATATTTAAATAAATAATAAAAATTAGTCTTGAAGGCGACTTATTCTTATATCCGTGCTTATTATGCGCAGCTTTGACTATATATATATATATATATATATATATATATATATACGAGTGGCGGTCAGAAAATAAGTTTACACGGCGTATAATTTTGTAACAAAAAGACCTCCATTGATTATGTTTGTATTAGGTCAATTCGTCGTTAATCATTGTTGGCAACACTGCACGTCGATTCGGCTGCCATCTACCGTCCACTGGTTATATGAGTCAGTTGAACATGACGGCTCGACTGGAACAGTATCCTGCCCTACGGAGCTGTCCAGGACGTTTACGTTTAATGGCCACTCGTAAACGTTCCAATGTTGAACAATATGCAGCTGCATTGATTATTGTACCTTTTTGTATGAAGTCTGCGAGCAAAACGCCTTTGTGGTCCCAAAACATGGTACCATCACTTTGCCAGCGGACCTCACAATCTTAAACTTCTTTGGTCGCGGCGAACCAGGGTGTTTCCATTCCATGCTTGCACGTTTTGTTTCCGGAGTACGGTGATGAACCCATGTCTCGTCTCCTGTGGCAATGCGCTCGAGAAATTTTTGACCACTGAGAGACTCGGAATTTCGTTGCAGAAATGACAGGGCACTGTTCCAGTCGAGCGGCCATGTTCAACTGACTCAAATAACAAATGTACGGGAGATGGCAGCCGAATCGACGTGCAGTGTTGCCAAAAATGATTAACGAATTCACCTGAGAGAAACATAATCAATGTCGGTCCTTTAGTTACGAAATTATACGCCGTGTAAACTTATTTTCTGACCGCCCCTCGTGTGTGTGTGTGTATATAATTATATATATATATATATATATATACATACATTATAACTGCAAACACGCAGTATAATTAACGTAAAGAACGACGCTTTGTATAGGAGAATTATCCGCGCAAGATGTGAGCGAAAGAACGAAACAAATGAAAAATGAGGTACCCACCCGGGAATCGAACCCGGGATCTTCCGATTGCTGGTCAGATATGATAACCACTACATTTGTTTCGTTCTTTCGCTCTCATCTTGCGCGGATAATTCTCCTATACAAAGAGTCGTTCTTTACGTTGATATATATATATATATATATTACTTTTAACAAATAAGAACTTAACTATAATTATGACCAAAAGTAAATATTATAACAAATACTCGTTATTTATTCTATAAAGTTACAAAGAGTGCGTATATGTGGTATATGTGGTATGAATGGAGTGCATTGAAAAGCGTGCTTTATGCGTTGCAGTATATACTGGGTGTCCTATTCGAAATGAAACAACTTTGAAACCTTATAATTTTTTATTGAATGAAGCAAACAATGTAATATTCACACAGTAAATAGTCAATGTCATAAAGTTCTCTATGATATATGTGAATTATAACATTTACATACATTAGATACATTGTGCATAGCATAATGTTTCCTTTTGTTAGGATCTTCACATATTATATGCTGAACAATTTGAAGCTTATATGGATAGAGCTGCAGCCGCTTGCGCGCGCTCTATGCACAGTTGAACGAGGAATCTGCAGTTCGACACTGGCACGACGGATGGACTTTCTCGGGCTACTACCTAAGGCGCCGCGTATTCGTTCATCATCTTCTTCCGATCTTGTTCGCCCTCCAGAGTGTTCCTTTAGAACACTGGCAGTCTCCTCAAATTTCTTGGTCCATGCATATAGGTCTCTTCTGGTGGGTGGTTCCTTGTGAAAGGTTGTCCGGAATCGCCGTTGCACCAGAGTAGAGGACTTCAATTCAGCCATCCATAACACACATTTCGCTTTTTCTTATGGGGTAAACATAATTCAATCTGAAACAAACAAAAAACATTATGACAAAAATTTGTGCAAAGTTTCAACATTCTCACATTAATACTTTAAAAATTACAGAGGTTCAAAGTTGTTTCATTTCGAATGGGACACCCGGTATTATAAACGCTGCTTTTTATCTGTAGATCGTTTTGTACCACGACGTTTGGTAAGATTTTAAACCATGATTTAATGTTTCCATGGTGACAGTTCAAACAAATGAGGGACAATGTGATGAGTATATTCTCACTAAGACGTTGTTGCATGTAATAAGATTTAGATTGGATAATGACCCAATTAGAAGATGATAGAGAATAAGTTTAGTATCGAAGTTCGTTGATAAAATTTTAAGATAATATTGTGTTATACTCATAGGCGGATTTACGTATAAGCAGAACAGGCACCTTCCTAGTGCGGCAAATTCTGTCGTATTTCAACCTAAATAGGGGCAAAGAAAACAAAAATAGAAAATAAATAACTTATAAGCACTAACAGATTAAATGGATTCACAAACTAGTTTTAAAGTAAAACAGATCAGCAGCCTGTAATACCAAACCAGCGATATCAAATGGCCCAAATATAAGCCACTTTAATTCCTACCTCGGGGCGGCAAAATGCTAAGTACGTACTTTCGCGATCGATCATAATGTTTTTACTGAAGACTCAGTGGTAGTTTGTGAACTTGAAAAGGGTGTTACACAATTGAATTTTGACACTGATGGAAATATGCATTTGAAAATAATTTGGATAATTTTCTCTTTAACAACATTCAGATTAAAAATTGACAGAGCTTAGAAGATTTACTTAATTTTTCAAATTGATACCAAAGCTACCTGCAACTATGTTAATGACTAAGACATAAAAAAATGTTAGTTTACTGAAGAAATTTTAATTTTAATTTAATTTCCTATAGATTAATAATTAATTATTGAGTGAGAAGTGACGGAAGCTGGCATAGCGATCAGGCCACACTAACCCAGCTTATTTCGCTAACTCTTGAATTATTATTTCTAGAAGCACCATAGGGAGTCGAACTCATGACTTCAGTGTCTTCACTTCACTTATACAGAAACGGTGGGGCCATTGAGGTACTCGCGGTAGTATAGTGGCAACAAAGGAAGATGGGCAGTAATGAGAGATGGGGAAGATGACGTCACGAAGGGGGAGGCGATAATGGGGGATAGTGAGGGTAAGGATAAGAAGAGGATGACGGTCAGGGGAGGATAAGGGGAAGCTCAATCTCGGCTATCAATGTCTTATCAGGTAATAAGATGGAAGTAAAATCTTGCTCGTTTTTCGCCCTTATTTTTTTCCAAAATTCTGGTAGTAGAAACAGCTTATATTTTAACAACATAATTCGGGAATAAATCGGCTCTTTATATATTATTTATTATATATATATATATATATATATATATATATATATATATATATATATATATATATATATATATATATATATATATATATATATATATATACACACACATACTTATATATATATATATATATACGTATATAATATGATACACACAGACCGTGCATGGAAGAAGGAACTCTTCTAGGAAAATTAAATCCACTATAGACCGAATAAGTAATGGGAAATGACAAACACTATAGTTTTTTTTCTTTTTCATGATGTTAGCCCGACGTGGGGAACGGGTCACTCGCAAAGAGGTCCCAAAAATATAGCTTCCCTCACCAGCTATCTGCAAAGCAGATAGGATCCAGCTTTGGGACAGGATCTAGGGTTTAAAGCAGCCTAGCCCCGCTACATTTAGAACCTCAATATAAGCAAAAGACTCGCTGCCTTCACGTCAGATTGAATACATCAAAGAAGCGGACATGTTATGTGCCTTGAAAAGTGGACGCTCAATTCTGCCAGTTGAGGTTTAAGTTTTGGGTTTTGGCAAAAAACATAATAGTTACCCCTTTTTCTTTGATGTATTCAATCTGACGTGAAGGCAGCGAGTCTTTTGCTTATATTGAGGTTCTAATCTAACCTAACCTAACCTAAGCCTTAACCTAAGAAGGTGTTCACCTGGCTCCAGCCAGACGCATTATGAGCGTCCTGGGGCCAAGCAGGTGTTATTTAGAGGATCGTGAGTTGCCAGATATCACTTATTTATATATGGAGGGGTTACCAGAGAGCATTTATTTTAATTGTTCAGGTATACCTTATTACGGTGAGTTGCTAGATACCACCATTTATTTTATTTACATGAGTTGCCAAATAATGTTTTTATTTGTATGAGGAGAGTTGGCAGATACTACCATTTATTTTAATTTTTATTTATATGGGGAGAGTTGGCAGATACCACCACTTATCTTATTTACACGACTTTCTCCTTAAAGTTGTTCAGAAAGAGAACTAATTATTTAAACGAAACCCAATATTAACAATAAAAGAAATACATTTAAACCGAAATAAATAAGACACCACTACATCATTCTGTTTATTTAGATGAATTATTGGAATCAGAAATATATAGGAAATAAATATACAATCAAACAATGAAATATATATGATCAAATAAAAATTTTAAAATAATAGTATAAGAAATACGATCGAAGAACATATATGTATATAATAAAAAATAAAATAAAAAATAATGTAAGAAATACAAAACGATGGAGTATAATCATCAAAATAATAGTTCAGGCGAAATATATATACACAATTATATTAAATAATTAAATATATTGAAAATTCATCAAAATACTTTGGGTTCCACTGCACAAAACACTAAACTCGAACATAAATGAGTCTACAGGTACATCATTACTGCTTTCCACTACACAGTAAATACGAATTAACATTATTTCGCCGTTCAAGTTATAGGGAGTCTTATACTCGATGTAATTGGTCCATTATTTCGCCGTTCAAGTTATAGGGAGTCCTATACTCGATGTAATTAGTCTTCATTTCGTACAATACTATTTTTGTGCCCGCTTTACTTTGGGAGGCGTTTAAAGAAATCATGGTAGAAATCATGGTAGGCGCAAGTGGTGGACTACTGAAATAGCCGAGGAGTTCATAAACGAGCGTAACAAAGCGTATGAACTAAATTAGCTCAATGGCACGGCAGCTAACTTTAATAGATATATCGAGCTTAGACGTCAGGTTAAAAGAACAGTTCGGAATGCTAAGCGTAATTTAGTGATAATTATAGCTGCGGATACTAAACATAATCCAAAAAAGTTTTTTGAATACGTCAATAATTGTAAACCGATAAAAGATAACATAGGCCTTCTAGTGGATGTTAACGGCGCTCCGGCTTCTGACGCACAGGCGACGCGATGGCAGGTATTTTTCATAAAAACCGTCTAGATAAGCATTTTAAAAATATTAATGTTGTTTAAAATAATACAACAATTGGCAACAGGAACTGTTGGGGTCGTAATCGGGAATGAGTCTGTTGACGTCTAATGCCAACTTGTGACATGCCAGCGTGTGATATGCTAAAAAAAAAAAAAAAAAAAAAACTAACACGAACTTAGTTGTAGCTTGTTAAGTAAATTATCCCACTTTTTGTTATTCTTTATACTTTGTTTTCTTCTATCCTTTATTGCATGTCTGTAACTCTCTTTATTGTAGGTCTATAGTTTGCATGGTATGATAGTGTTTGAGTTAAGAATGTTTTGTAATGCGTTCTTATTTTACTTCTTTTCATCTTTCACGCCTTTCCAGCCTAGTGGGCTGCATCCTGTACCTCTCTATGGAGTGGAGGATCGGTCTGTAACAGCTGGAAGAATGTGTTGCTTTGAGTTAAAAATGTGTTGTTCTTGAGTTAAGAATGTATTGCATGGTTTGTAAGCGTTCTTATTTTACTTCTTTTCATCTTTTTCCGGCAGAGTGGGCTCTACCTCCCTATGGAGTAGAGGACCGTTTTGCAATCTTTCCTATTCTCTCCGACTATTTTTCTGACTTGTCGGCAGTGGCCGACGGATGATGATGGTGAGCCTTTTCTATCTTTTTCTGAATGAATGTTTACCACGAGTGATAGGTGTTGCTACTTACTTAACCCCTTATTCTCTTCTCTTAACCCCCTACTCTTTCCTTTCTCTCGGGCTAACCTTAGAGTGGATCTTAGGGTCTTTGTTAGCCTTAGCTTCTGTAGATCTGTAGATCTTTAAACGAATTCAATCAAAAGCACACACAAAAATGCTTTCGTTAGACAAAACATCAAATACAAGTTTATAAACACTCCTTTCCAATCGAGTGTTTATTTTTACCGACCAGGCTTTTCATACGTGATCACTTCTTCACATAGCATAGTTGCAGTTGAAATAATCTTCTAAGTCGTAATGACATCTCCCCATTATATAAAGAAACAGTTCTTCAGGTGAACTCATTGCACCTGTATAAGTTTGCTTCCTCTTTTCAAGGTATCATCTGTAAATTATTTACAGAAAACAAAAATAACAGTGCAAATTTTACTGTACAGATGAATGAGTAGGGAAACTGAACCGCGCATCCGATGCTTTAGGCGAGGCGACCCTGTTTGCTACTTGCAACGAATCGCCTTTGAAACGATCTATGTACACCCTTCTAAAGGCCTGGAGACACCTGTTACCCTTAAAAGTATAGTAACATCAGACTTTTCAATTAACCCCTGTTAATTTGAATGTTATTCATTTTATTCCGCGCATGTTCCAAGTCTTTTAACCTGTTCAGATTTCCTATTAATGTTTTGGGGACATTTATTTGTTGTAGTCTTGCTTTAATATGCTTCCATCCTGATGGCGAGGGCCTATCCCACTTTCTCACCAGATCATGGACGATGTCTACGATATTCGAGGGGAGAAGGTGGGATGTCCTCATCCCCCAGTGGGAAGCCAGCCTAATTGATCGACTTTTCGACTAACAATTTACAATAATTCATGGATTATTCTATAGACTATAGAGTCATACCACCTAAAATCTGAAAGGAACTCACTACCTTCAGTGCAGAACATTATATTCAAACCACAAAGCTCCTAATTTTTATCCCATCTTTATAAATATATTCAGAGAGAGTGAAATTTGAAAAAGAGATTCATTTAATATCAACCTTTGCTAAATAAGAAAGGTAAACCGTGACATACCGTATGAATATTTGATATCATCCACGTTTCAAAACCGAAAAACAGACTTCAAATACTATTTAATCCAATTGTACATTAAAAGAAAAAATTCTTACAATCATATCGAATAATTATTTAAAAAAGAAAAGAAAGTTTTATCTTGTACAAAAGATTTTCAATCTTAATGATACCACTTCAATCACCCCTATTAAAATTTCTATCAATTCAAATTATTAATTTTTTAACTTTTTACACATTTTGGCTATTTATAATAATAATAATAATTAGTAAATAAATTACATTCATTTACTTTTCTCAGTCCTCGCTATATAAATTTTTTTAAAATCAACTTCTCTTTTTAATCCACAATAATGTGTAACAATGTGAAACTCGATTCGGAAAGCTTTTTATAAATTTAGTTATTAATAACTTCAACTTATACATTATTTACTACCTGCTCCATTCTTCATGCAATAAAAAGTTCTGCTTTACTTTACTCGTAGTTCTTACTCATAAAGATTTTAGATCCTACCTTTTACCGTAGAGTAACAGTTGAAATTTCTAGAAGCATCTACAAAATATGAAATGAGCTAGTTATTTATAAATTTGTTATAATTTCTGTGCTCATGTGGGAAGCAACATAAGAATTGTACTGAATATTTATATAAAAACTAAAAAAGAAAAGAAAATGATTGTCCTTCACAACTTCTTTGCATAATAAGTTTATTGTCTAAATGACATTCTCAGGCCCCCTCACAGATAAATTATTTATTTATTTTTTTATTTTTTTTCAGACCATGAAGTTTACACAATGTGTATATACAGTTTTTATTTCTTCGATAGATCGGAAAAGGAAAATTTGAAAAAGAATCTCAACTAAACGCGGCCAAGACACAACAATTATTTAAGTAATAATAATAAAAGAAATACATTCCACAAGAAAAAACGAAAATCACATGTAATTATCATTTAATTTATAGTCAGTGAAACCTACATCTTTGTAAGAACGTACCAACGCGATACGAGAGATGTCACATTTTGTACATCGTCTATTTCGAAATGTCACCTAACCGCTATTAAACTCACATTTAAAAGCATTTTCCGTGTTGCGGTCACCCAAAAACCCGGAACGAAAGATATAACACACCGCTTTGCACTTCTCGTATCTTTGTATGAGCCTTACTGTAAATAAGTGTAGGAGAAAAAGAATTTTTTTAATTTCAGTTCTTAAGTAAACGTTACTTAATAATGCATTTCATCTCCTGTTTAAACAATTTTCCAAGCCACATCCGTTATTTTAAACGATACAGAGAAAGCTCATTTATCCCTCTCGAATAGATTTTACACATTCTCCGAGTATATATTTCAAATGTATATATATATATATATATAATTCAAAATGCCTATTTAGTTAAACTTAGATCTACATTCTACACCATTTTGCATAGCATTTTTTCAGTTTCTTTTATGTTATTTATAATAAATACCAAATAAATTAAACCATCATGGCCTTAACTGCACTCCTAACCTTGCTTAAATCGGCGACAGGATACAGAGCTATGTCGCAACATTCGCTACACAGTAGAGCCTCTCTCGAATCCTAGTTATTGTTTTCAATATTGCAAATACTTATTTTCTGTATAAACGCTTGTGTGCGTGAAATAATTAAGTGGTTAAATTTTTAATGAAAGAGAAAATTTGGTACTTAAAACTGTTGACTCGTGGATATAGCGTTTCATTCTTACATTCTTAGCTGGCGTTTGTGTTTTCACCAAATTGATAGACTTAATCATTTACATATTCATAGACATAAAACCTATTTTACATGCATATGAAATATATTGTACACAGCGTGGATATGAGACAGACAATGTGCACCACCGTTTCTCTATAAACCAGGGCGAAGACACTGAGGTCAAGGGTTCGACTCCCGATTACGCAGGTTAATAATACAGTTTATTCCTGTGTGATTACCTTGTGATATTTTCTTAAGTGGTGATTGCACGATGTATATTCCCACCATAAAAAATGAGAATGCGGTTAAGACAATAAAAATAAACTCTCCGTCGCTCTCTCTCTCTCTCTCTCTCTGTATCACACAATTATTTTAGGAATTTACCAAAATATATATTGTATAAAATAATTAAAAAGTAGCATTTCCATCCTCTAATAAAGGTACATCTATATAGATACACTTAAGTTGTAGAAGACACTGATTCCCACAAGGAAAAAGAAAAAATTATTCCAAGGCTTTCCGTCTATTCAGAAGTACATCTCGTCAGGGAATGATTCTTTCTTTTGTGTCGTAATTTTATTGAGGTTATTCAAGCTCATATTCAGGGCCTACATTATATATAAGATCTGTGGCACATGGAACACACAGCCTTCAGAAGATGTGAACAGTTCTTCTGTGGATCAGTTCAAGTAAAGGATAGATTGAATCTTGCATTTCTATTTGAAGATGTAGGAATTTTTCCTTGACGTCCCCTGCTAAGTAACAACTCCACGGTATGAGGAGCATTGCTTTTGAGCTACTTCTTTTCCTTGTAACTCTCTCTCTCTTTCTCTTTCTCTCTCGAAGATCCTGGAAATTGTGGAAGACATGTTACAAAAATACATTAAATTATATATACATATATATATATATATATAGGATGAATTTCGCAACTAAATACATGAAATAAATATATGATGCAAACCCGTGAGGAAAAAGTAAAAATAAATACAAGACCTCTCGTTTATTCAACAGTACGCCTCGTTAGGGAATGAAGGAAAATGCAAGAGCTCAAAAATACTTATCTCTGTACAGCGCAAAGAAATAAGTTAGGATGGGTTAGCGAGGACTAATGAGAATAATAAAAGAAATACACTAGACAACTGGCTTAGCAAAAGAAATCGTTCCAATAACATATTCTCTAAGAATCAGCGAAGTTAAGCGACATTGGATCTTGGAGGTAGTTGGATGGATGACCGTCCTCCGCGCCCAGATGATGTAGTGACCCATGGTTCGGATGTCGGGTAAAGATGTACCCCTCCGTCATATGACTTTAGATGCTGCATTGAGGCTATTCCTTATTATTTCCAGATCTCCGAAATCTTGCATAATTACGTACTATACTCGCGTTTTTTCGTTTTTGCGTACAATGTTTATGATCTTTGAAACCCTTATATATTTATATATATAAATATATAAAAATATATCCTTTATATTTTTATTCATATATACAGATTTAACCAGATACACTGTTGATTTGTCTGAAATTTCCAGTTTGTTTTGAAAGTGTAATTTAAAATATACAACAAAAGGGAAATAATATCGTAATTAGTTTTTATTTTTATTGATTAGATAATGCATGTAGATTTAATTAATTTCATCATTATTATTCTCGTCAAATATTATAGTGGACAAGCTAGAGTTAGCATCCCCGTAACCTGAATCTTCGCGTCTCAGCATTGGTATGCGTGGACCGTCAGAAATCTGGAATTCGACCCCTGCAGGAGTACAAATATGGTGTATCATCAGATCTTAAGATGGCGGTCTACATTTCGCGTATTCCGACTCGATTACTGGGCCTGAAATGTTAGATCGAGTTGAATGCATGACGCATGTTCTTAATATATGTAATATATTTTCCATGAAATTACCACATCTTTTGATTATGAGTTATATGTATTTTATAGAGAAATTAATGAAAGATCTATTGATTTTCATAAAAATATAATTGTAGTTATAGTTTTAAAGACAGAAGTTTATACCTTGGTATCTTTCTGGGTGGCGTATCATCTGTTGACAACGACTCTCCTCTACGCCTCCGCAATGACGGATTTATTCTAGATGGTGTTGAGGTACTTGGATGTGGCCCCTCAAATACACGAATTGATTCGCTGAAATACAAGGTGGTAATAATACGAAATCTCGCTGCTAATAATTCATTTTACACTAGCATAAATAAGTATCATCGCAGTCTATTAATTATTGATCTCAGAATGAATTAATAAGTATGCAACTAATATATACAATGCTTTAATACGGTTAGCTTAAAACAGATAACACTGTACTATACTTCACATGGAGCCTCTCCAAAACGCATAGCTGATTAAAATGTATGCATAAATTCACCGATGTGACTGATACAGAGAGATTGACAATATGCGGTTAAAAACAGTATTGTCTAGTATATTTTTCTTCATGAAAATAGACAATTTTATGAAACGCCAATTGACACATGTTTATTTAATAATCATTGACAAGTAATTAAAGTATAACAGATATTCAATACATATAATAATAAAATAAATATATCTTTACGATAGAACTTCTTTTTTTATTTGATTGGACTTTCAAACTCATTATAAAGGACGTAGAAATATTAACTAACCTTCAGCGTTTTTTGCTCCTCTTTAAGCATTGCCTCCGTCTCGTACACAATATCTCAGCATAATTTTCGCACTCTTCACTGCTTAAATCGGCGAAGTAGCATGTGTGCGTCACTACTGGAATAACAGTAAGTAAAAACAAGAGTTTAATAACTTTACTTATACAGATTATACATAAATGTGTTGTATGTCCTTTAAAATGTTAGCTACGTGAAATGCATCATTTCCGTCTAATACATCGTGAATTTCAATTATACCAGTATGTGGGAATTAATATTTTTTAAAGAAAGTAAATTTTAAAATTCTAGAACGAATTATCTTCTTTACACAAGCAAAAACATGCGTTAGAATGAACATTCAATACAAAATGTATGCAATAATATAACAAATATATTACTCATCTACAATTTCGTTGAGAAAGATATGTTTACCAAAAAAACAAACATATCTTTCTTTACAATCAATGCTGTGGAAAGCTGCCATGCTGTATCAAGATCCTTCTCGTTCTGTGACAAACACTGAACTGATGTAAGTATGGTATCAGTCGCTACGCATATATGTACTTTGTATCCCCACCCATACATCGTGGGGTATACCCCTTCCCTCGCGTGCGTAACTACGCTTTATGTTCTTTTTACTTTGAAATCACTGATTGACTAAGGCACTAAGGTAAAGCTAAAGGTAAGCTAAGGTAAGCTAAAGAAAACATATTTCAGAGACTGGTTAGTTTTACATTCACAACTAGATTTATCTATCAGCAGACAGTTAAAGTAAAGACGTGTATTCGTATTCTGTTTTAAAATTATAAATTAATAACCACGCCTTAAATATACTAATATGTATATATATATATATATACACATACTGGGTATTTAATGATGATCTTAATTCACATTCTTTCTCGAGAAAGTAAACGGTATCTTTAGTTCGTTACCGTTGAATAAATTAATGTACATGCGAAATAATTTATTACTATAAACTCTTTCACTTCATTTTCAGATCAATGGAGAAGCAAGCATCTGAAGATCGTTTGATAATATCCGAATCACAAATACAACGGATAAGAATATTGGTTGAAGATGTCGACGAGGACATCGAGGCACTAATGCGGTAATGGTTGTTCATAATCTTAGATACCATCCGCCAATATTATACACTCTTATATTAAAAGTGCATTCATTAGAATTTATGCCCTTTTTATGTATGAATATGTTAATTAGATAAAACCTTTCACAATAACGTGATATTCTTTGCTCTTTCCAGGAGTTATATTATAAAACCCGACAACGACGAAAGCCTTAAGCCTTACGGTGGCCGAAACTTGAATACAGACGACAAACACCTTGTGGAAATCTCAACGGAAGAATAAAAAATTGTCGATGAAAAAAACGAGTATGCTAAGCAGACCCTAAGTGATGTCATATTTGACAGCTCCTCAGAAGCTACCCACACCACCGAAATTGAGCGAAGGATTTTATCACCCAATGTGCAGGCCGAAGAAGACAACGCATGTTTTATTGAATATACGCCAGAAGAAAAGAAGATTATACTGGCTATGGTACTGAGGGCTGAGGCTATGCCACCTCCATACGGATGTGGTACCGATCAACCAAATATCGAGGTTATTGATCTAGTCTCAGATGGCGAAGAGCAGACCCCGTGAGTAGCTTTTTATATTTTCGGTAAACTAGCAATAAACTGTTTCACAAAGAATAAGTCAAAATAAAAATATTGTGATAAGATTTGTGTGGTGTGCGTAATTTAGAATTGGTTGAGTTATTCCGAAATGATAAATATTGCCTTATTTAAATATAACTTGTTTGCATACATGTTATATACAGGGTATGTGATTAAACAAAATAATATATTAGGTTGTGTCCGGATGAAATGAAATTCGTGTTTTCTTTTTCAGTGTGCGTTTTTCCATACTGTATATGAAAAAAAAAGATCATGTATATATATATATATATATATATATATATATATATATGCTTCACATGTTATAGAAAAGAAATATTTTTTACCATACAACAGAGTCCAGTGTGAAGTTGAAACATCTTCAACAGCTGAACATCCGAAACACTCTGCTGTTATCTCTACTGTGACGGTAGCGCGTGATGCTGCAAAATCAGATGCAACAAATAGAACCAACGAGAGGGCAGGTGGAAAAATGGAAAAACAAGCCTTGTCCATCGTAAGTTGATACACATACAACCATTAATGGCAGAGCAACTCTCGAATTCGACGTCCATTAATTAGTACATAATTGTCTTATTACATGTACAGTATTTATACAATAAGGACCTTTTAACGGAAAAGTTCAAGATTAAGTCATTTACTCCGATCGTGAAAAACATTATTACTATTCCGTATGAGTTAAGAATATTTTTCTTTTTCTTCTCACACCCATAGGAAACGGAAGCTGGATGCTAACGGATATGACAGCATTGATAATTTTGAACTTCCTCCAAAAAAACGCAGAAGTCGACTCAGAAGGAGGAAAAAATCTATCATACACGATTCACGGACGATGAGTGCGATAGGTTAAAATTACCACCAGAATGATTTCTGCTCACTGTAATATTTGACGGGAATAAAAAAGACGAAATTAATTAAATCTACATACATTATCTAATCAATAAAAGTAAAAACTAATTACGATATTATTTCCCTTTCGTTGAATATTTTAAATTACACTTTCAAACAAAAATGGAAATTTCACACATATCAACAGTGCATCTGGTTAAATCTGTATATATGAATAAAAATATAAAAGATATATTTGTATATATATAAATATATAAGGGTTTCAAAGATCATAAACATTGTACGCAAAAACGAAAAAACGCGAGTATAATACGTAAATATGCAAGATTTCGGAGATCTGGAAATATTAAGGAATAACCTCAATCCAGCAACTAAAGTCATGTGACGGAGGGGTACATCTTTACCAGGCATCCGAACCATGGGTCACTACATCCTCTGGGCGCGGAGGACGATCATCCATCCAACTACCTCTCAGATACAATGTCGCTTAACTTCGCTGATTCTTAGAGAATATGTTATTGGAACGATTTCTTTTGCTAAGCCAATTGTCTAATGTATTTCTTTTATTATTCTCATTAGTCCTCGCTAACCCATCCTATCTAATTTGTTTACGCTTACAGAGATAAGTATTTTTGAGCTCTTGCATTTTCCTTCATTCCCTGACGAGGCGTACTGTTGAATAAACGAGAGGTCTTGTATTTATTTTTACTTTTCTTCACGGGTTTGCATCATATATTTATTTCATGTATTTAGTTGCGAAATTCATCCTATATACTGTGTGTGTCTATATATATATATAAAATTTGATGTATTTTTGTGATATCTCTTCCACAAATTCCAGGATCTTCGAGAGAGACAGAAAGAGAGAGTTATAAGGAAAAGATGTACCTCAAAAGCAATGTTCCCCATATCGTGGAGTTGTTACTTAGCAGGGGACGCCAAGGAAAAATTTCTACATCTTCAAATAGTATGCAAGATTCAATCTATCCTTTACTTGAACTGATCCACAGAGGAACTGTTCACATCTTCTGAAGGCTGTGTGTTCCACGTGCCACAGATTTTATATGTAATGTAGGCCCTGAATATGAGCTTGAAAAATCTCAATGAAATTACGACACAAAAGAGAGAATCATCCCCTGACGAGATGTACTTCTGAATAGACGGAAAGCCTTGGAATAATTTTCTCTTTATCCTTGTGGGGATCAGTGTCGTGTACGATTTAAGTGTTTCTATATAGATGTACCTTTATTAGAGGATGGAAATGCTACTTCTTCATTATTTTATACAATATATCTTTTGGTAAGTTCCTAAAATAATTGTGTGTGATACAGAGAGAGAGAGAGAGAGAGAGAGAGAGAGAGAGAGAGAGAGAGAGAGAGAGAGTTTATTTTTATTGTCTTACACCGCATTCTCATTTTTTATGGTTGGAATATACATCGTGCAATCACCACTTAAGAAAATATCACAAGATAATCACACAGGAATAAACTCCTGCATTATTAACCTGCTTAATCGGCAGTCGAACCCTCGAACTCAGTGTCTTCGCCCTGGTTTATAGGGAAACGGTGGTGCACATTGTCTGTCTCATATCCACGCTGTGTACAATTTATTTCTTATGCATGTAAAATGTTTTATGTCTATGAATACGTAAATGATTAAGTCTATCAATTTGGTGAAAACACAAACGCCAGCTAAGAATGTAAGAATGGAAAGCTATATCCACGAGTCAACAGTTTTAAGTACCAAATTTTCTCTTTCATTAAAAATTTAACCAATTAATTATTTCACGCACACAAGTGTGTTATACAGAAAATACGTATTTACAATATTGAAAACAATAACTAGGATTCGAGAGAGGCTATTCTATGTAGCGAATGTTGCTACATAGCTCTGTATCCTGTCGACGATTTAAGCTAGGTTAGGAGTGCAGTTAAGGCCATGATGGTTTAATTTGTTTGGTATTTATTATAATTAACATAAAAGAAACTGAAAAAAATGCTATGAAAAATGGTGTAGAATGCAGATCTAAGTTTAACTAAAATAGACATTTTGAATTGTATACAGGGTGTACATAAAGTCTGGATCTATTTTTGTGAAGCACTTGGAAATTATATGAAATTCAATCATAAAATGATAAAGTGGTAACATTTATTAAATAATTAAGAGCAGGATTCGACGTGACGCCCATCAGTATCCCTGCACAGCTCAAATCGTTCCGCAGCATTTCTAAACACATTCTGGAGCATTCGCGGGGTTATGTTATCTGCAGCAGTTCGTATACGTGTACGTAAGTTTTCAAGACTCGTAATCTTCGTCTGATAGACGTGCGATTTGATAAAGCCCCATGCAAAGAATTCTAAAGGGGTTAAATCTGGTGATCTCGCTGGCCAAGGTCTGTTGCTTCCGCGTCCGATCCAGCGATTTGGAAAACGTCCATTTAGATAATCCTGAACAATTTTGGCATAGTGACAAGGAGCACCATCATGTTGATAGACGACGGAGATAGGATTGTTAGTACCGTCTTCTATCAACATGATGGTGCTCCTTGTCACTATGCCAAAATTGTTCAGGATTATCTAAATGGACGTTTTCCAAATCGCTGGATCGGACGCGGAAGCAACAGACCTTGGCCAGCGAGATCACCAGATTTAACCCCTTTAGATTTCTTTGCATGGGGCTTTATCAAATCGCACGTCTATCAGACGAAGATTACGAGTCTTGAAAACTTACGTACACGTATACGAACTGCTGCAGATAACATAACCCCGCAAATGCTCCAGAATGTGTTTAGAAATGCTGCGGAACGATTTGAGCTGTGCAGGGATACTGATGGGCGTCACGTTGAATCCTACTCTTAATTTTTTAATAAATGTTACCACTGTATCATTTTATGATTGAATTCCATATAATTTCAAAGTGCTTCACAAAAATAGATCCTGACTTTATGTACACCCTGTATATACACATAAATATTTACATTTGAAATATATACTCGGAGAATGTGTAAAATCTATTCGAGAGGGATAAATAAGCTTTCTCTGTATCGCTTAAAATAACGGATGTGGCTTGGAAAATTGTCTAAACGGGAGATAAAATGCATTATTAAGTAACGTTTACTTAAGAGCTGAAATGAAAAAAATTTATTTTTCTCTTACACTTATTTACCGTAAGGCTCACACAAAGATACGAGAAGTGCAAAGCGGTGTGTTATATCTTTCGTTCCTGGTTTTGGGGTGACTGCAACACGGAAAATGCTTTTAAATGTGAGTTTAATAGCCGTAACGTGACATTTCGAAATAGACGATGTACAAAATATGTGACATCTCTCATATCGCGTTGGTACGTTCTTACAAAGATGTAGGTTTCACTGAATATAAATTGAAATGATAATTACATGTGATTTTCGTTTTTTCTTTGTGGAATATATTTCTTTTATTATTATTACTTAAATAATTATTGTCTTGGCCACGTTTAGTTGAGATTCTTTTTCAAATTTTCCTTTTTCCGATCTATAGAATTAATAAAAACTGTATATACACCATGTGTAAACTTCAGGTCTGAAAAAATATTAAAATAAATAAATAATTTATCTGTGAGGGTGCCTGAGAATGTAATTTTGACAATAAACTTATTATGCAAACAAGTTGTGACGGACAATCATTTTTTCTTTTTTAGTTTTTATATGAATATTCAGTTCAATTCTTGTTGCTTTCCACATGAGCACAGAAATTATAACAAATTTATAAATAACTAGCTCATTTCATATTTTGTATATGCTTCTAGAAATTTCAACTGTTACTGTATGGTAAAAGGTAGGATCTAAAATCCTTATCATTATGTAAGAACTGCTAGTAAAGTAAAGCAGAACTTTTTATTGCATGAAGAATGGATCAGGTAGTAAATAATGTAGTACGTTGAAGTTATTAATAACTCTAATTTATAAAAAGCTTTCCGAATCGAGTTTTACATTGTTAGACATTATTGTGGGTTAAAAAGAGCTGTTGATTTTTAAAAAATTTGTGTAGCGAGGATTGACAAAAGTAAATGAATGTAATTTATTTACTAATTATTATTATTATTATAAATAGCCTAAATGTGAATAAAGTTTAAAAATTAATAATTTGAATTGATAGAAATTTTAATAGGGGTGATTGAAGTGGTATCATTAAGATTGAAAATCTTTTGTACAAGATAAAACTTTTTCTTTTTCAAATAATTATTCGTTATGTTTGTAAGAATTTTTTTCTTTAATGTACAATTGGATTAAATGGTATTTCAAATCTGTTTTTCGGTTTTGAAACGTGGATTATATCAAATATTCATACGGTATGTCACGGTTTACCTTTCTCTTTAACAAAGGGTGATATTAAATGAATCGCTTTTTCAAATTTCACTCTCTGAATATATATATATATATATATATATATATATGGTTTGCAGCATATTTTTATTTTGTAAAGGAGGTTCGTATAGTTTGGGCATTAATCACGTTGTTTCTATCATAAAACACACACACACACACACACACACACACACACACACACACACACACACGCGTATCTCCGCATAACCAAGGCACCGACTTTTTTAAATCCATATTTCTACAAAACCAATCAACCAACCCTAATTTAATCTAACACAACCCAGTCCCATCGAACAGAGAGAGGAAAAATAGGTGTTTCAGACGTGATTGAGTGCTCGAAAGGTGGTTTCTATTAGGTCATTAAAGAAGGAGGTATTCGTTAATTTAACCTTACCTAACCAAACTTTAATGAACTTAACCTATCGTAGCGTAACCTAATCAGGGCTGACATATCTATTTTCCGACATTAAAAATGCTTCTAAATATTTGTATAAATTTTATAATGTTCCAAGGTAGCAAAGTGTTACATCCTCCCCAATATTGCCTCACTAAATCTGTGAATTATCATACACTCGACCTCACTTATCCCCAGTTGCCTACTTGCGCGCGCGCCTCCAATACACATACACATACATATGCACGCACGAAATATACATGATCTTGTGCACTGACAAAGGGGTAGCGACAGCAATTGGGGGCGATCCTGACCATCTGGAGTGACCTCTGGATTAGTGTTCCTATATTTGAATCAGTCCAAGGACCAAGGCACATTGCATAATTTATGCTGTCTAACAACATGGTGGGAAACGTTATCATACCGTTTCATTTTATTTATTTAGTAAAAAGTCTTTCCAAGAAATGTCTGATGTAGATTAGTTTTAGGTAGGGTAGAGTTTTATGCTATCCTTCATTTTACCCTTTCCTTTAATGATCGTCATGCTCTGAAGCAACGATAAAGCTTTTCTTTTCACTATTTAATGTTTTCATATAGTGTAAACCTTCGTCCAACGCGTGTTTGTCTAGCGCGAATTTGCTTAAACACGGAAAAATAAATGCGAACAATTATTTGCCGAAAGCGGAAAATTTGATTATACACGGTCCGCCAAACACGCTCTAATACAGTAATACTATACGCGTGCCAATGCGCGCTCTAGCGTTTTCTCCTATACTCTTCAACACTCCCGCATCTCCCTCCCTCCCGCGTCACCCCTCGCATCATCCTTTGTCTCAGTCCCGCTACCGCGTTACGTTCAGTGAAGTTGTGTTACATTGTTTTTGTCGTATTTTGCCGTTGTTTTGCTATTACCCTTAAACAGCAGTATGGCACCTAAACTTAAAGCATCTGCAAGTGATCGTGAAGAGAAGAAAAGTCGTAAGGTTATGACATTAGCCGAAGAAGTGAATGAGTCTACCATACGAACCATCCGAAAGAGTGAAGAAAAGATGCTTCCTATTTTCATTTAATATATTTTTATTTATCATATGTAAATATCATTATATTTATGATTTTATTATGTTCTTATTTCATATACAATATAAGTAGGGAAATTCATTTGTGTGTGAATAAAAAATATACATATCTAAGTATTAATGGGAGACTTTACGCGGCCACGTTCATGTCTCCCCATTTATCCCATGAGGTATTAAGTTTGTCCAGTGCGGATTTATCTAAGGCGCCGTTCTCGAGGAACCTAACCCCCGCGTTGGACGAGTGTAGTAGTATGGCTGAAAAATGGCAGAGTGCATATGCAATTGCAATATTGATCAAATGAGTGCCAGTGCCACCCACCCCATCCCCTTGTTGCAAGGTGCCAACCTCCTCCTCCAGTGCCAACCACAAGGGTGCCAAAAAAAAGGGGGGGAACTCCCCCAGCAAGCTGGGAGAGTCAACCTAACCTCTTTGGGGAGAAGTTGGCACGGCCTCACCCCCCCAAAGGGGTACACTGACCTAAAAGAGAGACAGGAGGAGGTAGAGGAAGAGACCATACAGCTTCTGCGAGATGCAGAAGCTTAATGAGAGCTCAAGGTAGCAACACTTGACTTACAACTCGAAATCCGCCAGTTGGCGTAGAAGCCAGTGCCTCCAGGCATTATCAGCCAGTTGGCACAGTGTATATTTCGTTTGAACAGACAAAAAGCGCACACAAACTTCCCGACTATATATACGCTCATGGAATCCCTATTATTACACACGCCACTATATACACGTTCATAGGTCTTCAACCTAAAATTACTCACACACACACACACACACACACATTCTCCCTCCCATTTCTGCTAATTATAGTATTAGAATTTTAAAAATTATTTTCCAGTTTAGATGATTGTAAAATCGATTGTCACTAAACAACTTCATATATATATATATATATATATATATATATTAGGGTGATGCACAAATCATGACCATCGTGGATTTTTAGGGATACCCCCTCATTTGTTCCAATTTGTCACAAAAACACTTTGTGAGAATTTCCAGGTCAAACAAATAACATCCAGAGGTCGCGCCCGCCAATTGAAAATTTGAAAATTACAAAAAATTAGAGTAAAATCAAATTTTTTGAATTTGTTCTTATTTTTGTTGCAGGTTTGTTGCAGGTTGCAGGTTTTGTGCAGGTTTGCTGCAGGCAGAGTGGTAGGTGATGCGTATATGAGCAAACAGCAAACAGCGTTCAAGGAAATCGGTATCGCAGTGTGCTTGTGGCAGTGTCCGGGAGAGGTGCTATATCAGTGAGTCTCTCCGCCTCAATTTCTCTTCTATTTCCTGTATCTTAATTGTGAGGAAAATGAGATCAAGAAGCTCAACAGATATCTGGCTGATCGGTCAACAAATAGATAAATTGAATCAAAGTAAGCTTCCATCAAAGAAAGAAGTAATTTCCTTATTCATGAATTATAAACATGTCAAGAATGAAACCGTCATAGAAGCATTAACTTCAACCGTTAATGACGTATTGGAAGTGTGGCAGAGAGCAGGAATACCAACAACCCAGAAATGTAATGTTGTGAAGAAATTAAATAAACTGTATGATGAGTGGCAAGGGCTGAAGAAGAGCAAAGGAAAAAAATCGAAGTTTTCAATAGAGAAAGAGAATACATGGAAAGAAAAATTGGATGGACTCTTTGATATTGCGCATGCAAATGCTAACGAGTTAATAACTATCGAAGAAGATAGAGAGTTTCTACGGCTACAAAGGGAAGGTCGAAAGGGTAAAATGATGGCAGTTGATAAGGATGAAGAAAAACGTCGAAAGGAAGCTGCGAAGAGACATGAAAAAATGGATAAGAAAAGGTTAAGTGAATCAAATGCATTTGATGAAACAGTTGTTCTTGCAAGCAGCAGCAGCTCCTGCAGTGATTCACCTGCATCTACGGAAGAAGAAGTACATCTGGAACAGCCCTCAACATCCAAAAGAGGCCTTCCAAGAAAAAAATTCAAGATTATGAATGAAAATCTGCTTTCCTCATTGGATGTTGCTAAGATCAGCGACCGATCAGCCTCTTTAATAATTATTCCAACGATCGCAAATGTTGGAAAAGATCCAGAGAATTACAATGTTAGCTACTCATCGATTCGCAAGGCAAGACAGAAATCAAGACAGAAGTTCAGTGAAAACTTGAAAGAAGAATTTCAAGCTGACAAACCCTTGATTGTTCATTGGGATGGCAAACTCCTCGAAGACATTACTGGGAATGAGGTTGTTGATCGGTTGCCAGTCCTAATCTCTGGCAGTGGAGAAGATCAACTGCTTGGAGTGCCAAAAATAGATCATGGCACAGGAAAGGATACTGCAAATGCAGTACATCAGGCGATCATTGATTGGAATCTAATAGATAAGGTAAAAGGCATGTGTTTCGATACAACTGCATCGAACACAGGTCATAAAAACGGAGCTTGTGTCCTAATTGAACAGAAAATGGAGAAAGATTTGTTGTGGTGTCCTTGTCGACACCATATCCTTGAAATCATGTTGGAAGCAGTGGTATCCCCTGCATTACAGGCTTCATCAGGCCCTGACATTCAGTTATTCAAAAGATTCAAAACAATCTGGAATAAGATTAATCTAACTTCATAAGATAAATTAGAAAATTATCCACAAAAGGAAAAAGAGGAAGTCATCAACTTTGCAGCAAGAAAAATCAATGAATATCAACCTTGCGACGATTACAGAGAGTTATTGGAACTGACAGTCATCTTGCTTCCAACGACTGGAATAAAATTCAGGAAGCCTGGGGCTTATCATAGAGCCCATTGGATGGCGAAAGTCATTTATTCGATGAAAATCTTTATGTTCAAAAGTCAGTTCAAAATAACAGCAATAGAAGAAAGAAATCTAAAAGAAATTTGTTGGTTTTCTGTTTCAATTTATATTAAGCATTGGTTTTCAGCACCCAGCGCAGCAAGTGCTCCACGAAATGATCTGAGTCTTCTCAAGAATCTTCACAGCTACAAAAGCACAAATGAACAACTAGCAAATGCTGCTTTAGAAAAATTCAAGAATCATTTGTGGTATCTCTCAGAAGAGTTGATCGCATTGGCTTTCTTTGATGATAAAATCAGCTTTGACACCAAAAGAAAAATGAAGGAGGCTCTTACAAAATCTTCGGAGCCAGATCTTCCAAAGAAGACACAAATAGACATCAAAACTATTGACAATAAGCAGCTTGAAGATTTTGTAACTGCTAACACAAAGTCTTTCTTCAGGATACTCCGATTGTCTTCAACGTTCTTGAGCAAACCAGTAGAAGATTGGCTTCTCGATGAGAGTTATTGGGTTGCAAAGAACGTAGTGAATCACATGAAAGTTGTTAATGATATTGCTGAAAGAGGAGTGAAATTGATTGAAGATTATAACAAATTAATTACCAATGATGAACAACAGAAGCAATATCTACTGCAAGTTCTATCAAATTATCAGAAGAAGCTTCCGGACAAAACTAAGAAAACTCGTATCTTTGACGCAACAGTAAAATTTACGAGTATATCCATTCTACTGTATGTATCTATTGTAAATATCTATTGTATTGTATCTGTTTTATGAACAAATGGAAAAGAGGAAGGTGGTATGATAGGCCTCCTGGGGAACTTCCACTCAAAAAAAAAAGTAACGTGACGCTTGCTGTACCTCCTGGGTGTCATGGAAATCAGCAAATTTTCAAATGGCGGGCGCGACCTCCAAATATTCGAATTTTGACCCGAAATTTCCCCAGGATCATTTTTCCACCAAATCAAACCAAATGAGAGGGTATCTCAAAAATTTAAAACAAAAAAATTTTACTCCCCCACTTTTGCATCACCCTAATATATATTATCACAGGTAAGGTAATAAAACATTTTACATCAACCAGTGATGGATTATTTCGCACATGCATTAGATTCTCCTGCTAAACACCTTCAGACTTCTTTTTCTGATTAATCCGTCGGAGATACAGGTAAGGCAATAAAACATTTTGCGCCAATTTATTCTTTTAAAACACGCGTTGTCCATTCGAATCGATATTTATCATACACCCAATCTCTCGACACAAACATTTTAGAAACTTTGATGGCTAATCCGAGGTTCTCCCTCCCAATTCTGCTAATTATCATAGATCTTTTTTTTTTAATTATTTTCCAGTTTTAGATGATTGTAAAATCGATTGTCGCTATACAAATGACAAATAATATTGAATTTCTATGTTGCATTCCATCCATCCAGCTAAATAAGTTTTCTCTCTCTCTCTTCTCACTCTCTCTCTCTCTCTCTCTCCTCTCTCTCTCTCTCTCTCTCTCTCTCTTCTCTCTCTCTCTACGAATCTGTACATATACAGGATATCTCCATTAAATATATTTTTTGCAGTTCTCCACATCGTAAAAGGAGAGACTTTTGGAATTAAGGTAGCCATTAATGATATTTTATTTGAGCGAGGGGGGTGATTTATTAACATAGGTAGTCCCTATAGTTGCTCATATTAGGCCTATAGCATATAATAAGAGGTCTCTCTCTCTCTCTCTCTCTCTCTCTCTCTCTCTCTCTCTCTCTCTTACGGTCCTGTGTCATTTCTGAAAGAAATCTGTGGAATGGATTAGTTATATTTGACACGCCCCCCTGAATTCGCGGCTCGTCCAATTACAACCCAATGGGCGCGACATGTGAACGAGTTCAGGATCCCTGGTTAGTGGAAAGTCTCGCTTACACTTTATGGCCACACCCTAATTCACCGACGACCAGCAGGATACTCGCGATTCGAATATTGGGGGTGGCTACAATCAGGATCACGTATATAAAAGGATAAAAGGGGGCATTTTCAGCTGGAACCCACAGCAGTTATTTTCACCAGTGAATAAACAAATGTATTCCCTCCATCATGAGTCATTCACAAGAACTTTACAGCTCCCCGCAATTGTTTGAAGACAGGGATTTCTCTGTAGGTGCTACGCTCCACCTTTTCGCCGCGACTGAGCGGAATGATCTTCTCTCCACACAAAACGTTAATAATATCTGCAATGATCCTCCGTTTGAGCCAGCAGAAGTCTCTACCCTCGAGATGTGAGTAAGTACATAATAATTTAATTTGTGATTCATTTTCGGGCGATATATATATATATATTAATGATATTTTATTTGAGCGAGGGGGATGATTTATTAACATAGGTAGTCCCTATAGTTGCTCATATTAGGCCTATAGCATATAATAAGAGGTCTCTCTCTCTCTCTCTCTCTCTCTCTCTCTCTCTCTCTCTCTCTCTCTTACGGTCCTGTGTCATTTCTGAAAGAAATCTGTGGAATGGATTAGTTATATTTGACACGCCCCCCTGAATTCGCGGCTCGTCCAATTACAACCCAATGGGCGCGACATGTGAACGAGTTCAGGATCCCTGGTTAGTGGAAAGTCTCGCTTACACTTTATGGCCACACCCTAATTCATCGGGCCCGGGTTCGAGACCCGACGGCAGCCGGCGCGCAGCAAAACCCAGCTGTTCATCCTTCCACACAATAAAAAAAAGTGGTTGGTACATAAATGGGTACTCTAGGTGGCCTAGTGGTTAAGACGCTGGGCTGCTGATGGGGCGTGTTTCGGATTCCACGTTAAACTGTAGGTCTAAGGTTGAGTGAAAAGCTTGACCTTCGTCAGAATGAACAATTCGGGCGGAAGCTAACCAAAGGTTAATAAAAAAGGTTATATATATATATATATTTTTTTTTTTATTTATATATATATATATATATATATATATATATGTGTGTGTGTGTGTGTGTGTGTGTGTGTGTGTGTGTGTGTGTGTCATTCAGTGCTTAACCTTTGCAAGTGTTAGTTAATTTATAAAAAGTCATAATAAACGAAGTGAAAGGATATCTGCACCGGGGTTCGAGAAACGGTGTTGACAGACGATGCGAAGTACACGCAGCTGATCTCCTTTTGAACCCAGTTAGGCTAGTTGCTTTGTGTTTATTATTTGATCCGATCGCACTAATCGGCATTTTATCTTATTGTAAGTCTCTCTTCATATATATATATATATATATATATATATATATATATATTATATGAGGGTACTTCAATAAGTATCCGCACTTTTTATTTTAGTGATAATATAGTGTATATATACAGTAATACACTATATACTCGTAATAACGAGCCAAACTGAGATCTATAGGCTTATTTAGGCTAGCAGCAGTATAGGCTTGTTTGGGCTAGCAACAGTATAGGCTTATTTAGGCTACTCGTAGCTGTAACATATCGTAGGAGTAGTGAGCATGGCTGCGCCGCTTTCAATTTGTACTCTGGAAGAACAGAGATCCGTGGTTCGTTTTTTGTGGCAGGTGTGAAAGGAGCTGAAATTTACTCGCGTTTATGTGCTCAGTATGGGAATAATGCGTTACCACGGCGAAGTGTGTACGAGTGGATTCAAATGTTCAAGGAAGGTCGGACATGTGTGATAGATGCTCAGCGCTCAGGACGATCATCAACCTTAACCAGTGGTGACAAGCAGGAAGAAGCCAGAGCCATGATTTTCGATGACAGAAGATTAACAATAAAAGAAATTGCATTTTCATTAGACATCAGTCAAGGGTCAGCCTATTCGATAGTTCATGACATTCTTGGCTTTCACAAGCTTTGTGCAAGATGGGTGCCCAAACAGTTGACAGAAGAGCACAAACATAATCGTATGGACGTCTGCTCTCGTCTTTTGGCGCGGTATCATAATGAAGGTGAAAACTTTTTGGAGCGCATTAGTACTGGAGATGAAACCTGGATCCATCACTATGAACCAGAAAGAAAACGACAGAGCATGCAATGGAAGCATCCAACATCTCCCGTTGCAAGGAAGTTCAAAGCGCAGCCGTCAGCAAGTAAAGTTATGCTAACACTGTTTTGGGATACACGAGGCCCTATCCTTGAACATTATCTAGAGCGTGGAACTACAGTAACAAGTGCATCGTATTCTGACATGCTTCGGAATGAGCTAAAGCAAGCAATTCGCACAAAACGGAGAGGGAGATTGTCGATGGTGTTATTCTGTTACACGAAAATGCGTGCCCTAATACCGCTGCACAGACTAGAAAATGCCTTCAAGAACTTAATTTAAAGTTCTCGACCATCCAGCCTACAGTCCAGACCTTGCACCTTCGGATTTTTACCTGTTTCGACCACTAAAAGACGCTTTGAGAGGTCAGCGATTCCAAGGCGATGATGACCTGAAGGAGGCGGTGCATGACTAGCTACGCACACAGCCAAAAACATTCTTTTGTGATGGCATTACGAAGATTGTAGATCGCTGGAGTAAGTGTAATGAGAAACAGGGAGACTATGTTGAGTAACGATGCGTTTATAATCTATCAGATGTGAAAATAAAATTGTGAAAATAAAAAGTGCGGATACTTATTGAATTACCCTCGTATATAGGTTTATGGAAGTATATGTTAACAACTCGGTCCCAGGTTCGATACCCGGTGCTGGCAGATGATGCGTAGCTCATCCAGCTAATCTTCCTTTTGAGCCCAGTTAGGATAGTTGCTTTGTGTTTATTATTTGATCCGGGTACCCTATCCTACATTTTCTCTTATTGTAACGCCTTGTGACTCTCTCTTCCTATATATATATATATACATATATATATATTGGTGAAGGCCGCTTCTGGCAAGCTTCAATTTCAATTTAAGCAGAAAGCAACAGACAAGGAAAGAAACATCCATCAAGTTGGATGAGGATGAGCATAGTTTGTGCTTGAAACGTTGCAATATACAAAATATAGTCCCTTTCCAACTTGATGGATGTTTCTTTCCTTGTCTGTTGCTTTCTGCTTATATATATATATATATATATATGTTTATGGAAGTATCATATATGTTCACAACCTGGTTAGGCCACCTGCTTGTTGTTTATTATTTGATCCGGACGCCCTAATCGGCATTTTATCTAATTGCAACTCTCCCCTCCCATACATACATCGCGGTGTCGTGACATATAAATGCATATTTACTACTGGATACTGTGCTAGGTTTTCTGTAATTAATGTATTCTAGTAAGAATTTCGAGAGTGAATTTTGTTTATCAAATATTTACGTTTAATAAATTTATAGAAAGTTCTACAGGTAGAGTTTTAGAATTACTAAAACTTTAAAGAATTCCAACGGTACTGGGCTCGAGACCCTGTGATGGTAGGCATTACGTAGTATGCACAGTTAGGATAAAAGTATTTCCGGCGCTGTAAATTAGTGTACTTGTAACGTCTTGCAGCTCTCTCTCTCTTCATATATATATATATATATATATATATATATATATATATATATATATATATATATATATGAAAAATTATTTCACCCCTTTGTGTTTCTTTTCCCTTCGTGGTTTTATTCATCATATATATATATATATATATATATATATATATATATATATATATATATATATATGAAAAAAAACACGAAAGAAAGGAAACACAGTGTTGCTCAAGCGCTTTCGTCTAATGACATCCACAGGAACACTGAAGTAAATAAAGAGTTCAAGACTATATATAGGTTAAAATATATATATATATATATATATATATATATATATATATATATATATAAAATTGTGGGAGGAGCATACAAATTTGTAAGGAAAACTACCAATTTTAGCACTTTGCCCGAATTCAACACAAGATCAAATGGATTGCTTACGACCAATTTTATAGATAATGCCTGAGTAGTATGACCGCAAAATGTATGAGTGCAATGTTGCATAATGTTGCAAGAGTGTCACTCCCACCCCCCTTGCTGCCAACCCCATCCCCCTTTGTTGCAAGGCACCCCCTTGGTGCGAACCCCCACCCCCCCCTTGTTGCCAACCTCAAAATGGGGTTGCAAGGGGTATGCAACTTGGAGGCATCCTCCAAGCTGCCCCCCCAAAGGGGAGTGCCAACTCTTTGTTGCCAACCCCAAAATGGGGTTGCAAGGGGTATGCAACTTGGAGGCATCCCCCAAGCTGAACCCCCCTAAAGGGGAGTGCCAACCCTTTGTTGCCAACCCCAAAATGGGGTTGCAAGGGGTATGCAACTTGGAGGCATCCCCCAAGCTGAACCCCCCTAAAGGGGAGTGCCAACCCTTTGTTGCCAACCCCAAAATGGGGTTGCAAGGGGTATGCAACTTGGAGGCATCCCCCAAGCTGAACCCCCCCAAAGGGGAGTGCCATCCCTTTGTTGCCAACCCCAAAGTGGGGTTGCAAGGGGTATGCAACTTGGAGGCATCCCCCAAGCTGAACCCCCACAAAGGGGAGTGCCAACCTTTTGTTGCCAACCCCAAAATGGGGTTGCAAGGGGTATGCAACTTGGAGGCATCCCCCAAGCTGAACCCCCCAAAGGGGAGTGCCATCCCTTTGTTGCCAACCCCAAAATGGGGTTGAAAGGGGTATGCAACTTGGAGGCATCCCCCAAGCTGAACCCCCCCAAAGGGGAGTGCCAACCCTTTGTTGCCAACCCCAAAATGGGGTTGCAAGGGGTATGCAACTTGGAGGCATCCCCCAAGCTGAACCCCCCAAAGGGGAGTGCCATCCCTTTGTTGCCAACCCCAAAATGGGGCTGAAAGGGGTATCCAACTTTGTGGCATCCCCCAAGCTGAACCCCCCCATAAGGGGAGTGCCAACCCTTTGTTGTCAACCCCAAAATGGGGTTGCAAGGGGTATGCAACTTGGAGGCGGAGTTATCCCCCAAGCTGAACCTCTCAAAGGGGCAGAGAAAGGAAGAGGGGGAGCCTCTTTGGGAGAGAAGGTGGGACGGCCTCATCCCCCAAAGGGGCAGAGAGAGAGAGAGGAGGAGGAGAGGACCCAGAGGAAGGGTCTTTGCCTGGCGACCGCCAAGCATATATGAGGTCTTCAGCCACCCCGCCGCTCTCTTATAGGCCCCTAATCAGCCAGTTGGCTTAATCAGCCAGTGCCTCCGGGCATCATCGCCTCCGGGCATCAGTTGACGCGTCGCCCGTTGACGGGGACGAGTCCCGCGCGTCCGGTTGCTGTGGGCCCTAGGCATCGCAACAGTGTACATTTATGTGCGTTAAAAAGGAGCCGGGTTTGCACCCCTGACGTGGCTCGTTACTCAGGGTACCCTAATGCCTTCCCGTGGGTCTAAGGCTGGCGTAAAACACTTCAATTCAAAAAGAAAGAAAAAAGAGCCCCATAGGCCTAAGGCGTCGGTAAAACATCTCGTACGAAAAAAGAAAATAATTAAATCACCGAAAAAAGCTTTCAAAGATTCATTATATATATATATATATACTTAAACGAATTTAAGAATATTTGCTTTAATTCTATCCTGCATTATTTTTGCAATAAAACGCGAAACTTTAACCCCATATATAGTGTTTCAGTACTTGTTTCTAAGTAAGCGTGAAATTATTATTATTAATAATATTATTACCACTACTAATGATAATATATATATATATATATATATATATGGGGTGTAGAAACAACTCGTACGCAAAATAAATCCCAACCGTAGGTTTAAGGTGGGGGTAAAACATCTCGTACGAAAAAAGGAAATAATTAAATCATCGAAAAAAGCTTTCAAATGAATCATTATATATATATATATATATATATATATATACTTCAAGGAATTTAAGAATATTTGCTTTAATTCTATCCTGTATTATTTTTGCAATAAACCGCGAAACTTTAACCCCATATATAGTGTTTCAATACTTGTTTCTAAATAAGCGTGAAATTGTTATTATTAATATTATTACCACTACTAATGATATATATATATATATATATATACATATATTTCAATTTTGGAAATCTTGGAAATGTACAGAAAAAGGCATCTCTTTATGTCGTATCTTTCGAGTTTAATCTACGTTCAGGAAGGCAATTTAGAACAGATGTTTTTCAATCCTTCACACATAATTCAGACGATTTATGGTATGTTTAGTCCATCCCATGATAAACTAATCAAACTACAAAACAAGATTCGAGTTGGGACCCTTTCTGGCGCCTTTCAGTGCAAATAACATGTTTCTTCAATAGCAAATCTGAAACCATACGTACATTTTTTCTAATCACCATTTGGTCGTATAAGCAGATAAACAGTTTTCCCGTAATGTTTAAGACATCTACATTTTCTGCCAGTTTGGTACAACTCACACAATACGCACATCATTTCTAATCAGCATGTGACCATTTAAGCAAATAAGCATTTTGCCCGTAATGGTTAAGACGTCTTCCACAGTAAATATATTTGTTTTTAACCTTACAAAGCATGACAATGAGTTTTCCGAAAAAAAATAGACAAACAAGATACGGCATGTATCTTAAATTTATTTTTCGCAGAAAACCGAAGTGAATTGTTCGGAAAATAAAAACATTGCCTTCCTGGCCAACCACTTTTCCCAAATCTTAAAAACCAATATTTGTTCAACGATATGGAATATAAGAATATCACAGAAAAAATAAAAAGTTGTATCAGATAAAGTCCCTCGCATCGGAACAGATGGCCCACCCAGATTTGATGCGGGCAACCAATCACAGCACTCTGAAGCGGTTCCAGGGCCTCGGTTGGGCACCATGCAAGCCTACGCATTATGCTCCGCCCAAAATTCACGGAATCAGCCAATCACGGCACTGTGGGGCGGGCCCCTTATAAAGGGAGAACTTCAAAGCGAGACTCAGTTTCGTTCGTTCATTTCTAGCTAGTGAATTACACAACAACAATGAGTCAGCTCTCTTTGTACAACACCCCCGATTTGGTGGAGGATGACCCCGATTATGCCCATGCATCACGCATAATTTTCACAGCTGCAGACCAGAATGCGTTATTTTCTAGCCAAAGTATCGCTGAAAATGGCGAGGCAGCGGAACATCCTACAGGCAATTCAACTGAAATGTAAGTGATTATATTCTGCGTTTCATTCATGGTTAATTAACTTATAAGTGCCTAACCTTATCTTTATTCAGTGTTTTCTTACAACGTAAAATTATTGTCATTGCTTTTGTCTGATTACTTCGTGATTATTTCTAGATATATATGGGGTGTTTTATTTGTGCATCTCTCGAGAGTTTAAAAATTTGTAGAAAGTTCTACAGATAGAAATTTAAAAATATCAAAATTTTTAAGAATTGCATGTGTTTTGAAAAATTATGTTTAATTAATGTATATTTATCTGCAATCAAACTCGTAATGGCGCTTGAAGATGGGGAAACTAATCTCAGAGCTTAACCATACGGTAACTCTATATATATAAACTGATGCGTGAAAAGCCCCAATAGCGAAATATATACTCTAACATAACCTAGCCCAACCTAACCTAACTTAGCCTAACCTAACCTATCCTAGCATAGCCTAACCGGGCGTAAACTAACCTAACTTAGCCTAACCTAACCTAACCGGGTGTAAACTAACCTAACCTAGCCTAACTTCGCATATCATAGCTTAATTTAGCCTAACCTAACCTATCCTAGCATAGACTAACCGGGCGTAAACTAACCTAACCTAACTTAGCCTAACCTGTCCTATCCTAGCGTAGACTAACCGGGCGTAAACTAATCTAACCTAGCCTAACTTAGTCTAACCTAACCAAACCTAACTTAGTCTAACCTAACCAAACCTAACTTAGCCTAACCTAACCTATCCTAGCATAGCTTAACCGTGCGTAAACTAACCTAACATAACCTAACCGCAGACAGTGTCTCTCAGCGCAAACAAATCTCATTTATTTATTAGCATTGAAAATTAGTTTGTATTGTTTCTCGTTTATAATTGGCATTCTAATTTCCTTTTGTTCTGAATTTTTCTACAACGTAAAAATTATTCCCATTGTGTTTAGTTATTCTGTTTCCATTGCGATTATATCATCATTTGTATATATTGTTGCAACATCTTGCAATGCAATGTTGCAAGATGTTGCAATGCGCCTTTTACACGTTTTGCATTTTGTTTCTCTATTCAATTCAGAAAATCGTATTATGTTTAAGTTATCGTAGGTTTTTATTTATTGTCCACGCTCATTAGAAATATTAAAAACTAATAAGAATTGCATGCGGGGCATATTTATATACACCGTTTCATTCAGTGCTAGTTAACTTATAAATGCGTTTTGAAAAGTATTTTTAAAATATTGGCTGGCCGTAATAAAGCGAAGTGAACTGCTATCTGCCCAGAGGACGGCCTCTATTCATATATATATATATATATATATATATATATATATATATATATATATATATATATATTTGCATATATATATATATATATATATATATATATATATATATATATATATTTTCCTCTGTGTGTGTATTTGGGGTAAAAAACAAGAGGTTTTTATTTATTATCAATTTATCGAAAGTTCTACAGATAGGCTTTTTAAATTACCAAAACGCTTAAGAATTTTCTGCTTTTTAAATACGTGGTATTTTCTCTTATTGTATCTCTTTATTTTTACTTAACCTTATAGGACCGATGCGGAACTTGATCGCATTATAGCCAATTTTGATGAAAGGGGAACAAATGCTATGGATGCTTCTCCGAACAGCCTACCCAGCGATACAGAAGTCGCAGTATTGAGTCACAGCCGGCCAAACGAGTGCCAGTTTGTAGAGGAGCTGATATAAGTGTTTTTAGATTATATACAGGGCTATTCAAACTGATTCACCTGATTTCAAATGAGAATATTTTTTAATATTACAAATACAGAGTGATTTCTGATACATCAACCAAAAGAAAAACTGTCCAAATTTTGTCTCTCACCTCATAAATGCTCTATGTGACTTCCCCTAGTTACACGAGCAACGTCGACACGATAGTCGAATTCCTCCAATACTCGCTCCAGCATGTCCGTTGTCACTGACTCTACGGCAGTAACAATGCGAGTTCGGAGCTCATCCAAAGATGTGGGCAACGGTGGCACGTACACAGTATCCTTAACGTAGCCCCAAAGGAAGAAGTCGCACGGTGTAAGATCCGGCGACCTAGGGGGCCCGAAACCTGCAACACACAAAACGCCTTCCGCTGTGCGGACGCCATTTTCACACTGACTGTTTGTTGCTAGGCTAGGCCACGGCGTGACTTTGGAGCCCTCTCGCGGTGATCTTGTAAAACTCGGAGATTTCCTCTTTCATGTGGTGTATGCCCAGTTGATGCACGGTTGATAGGTACGGAAGTATTCTCAGTTGAAAGCGGATGAATCTCTTTGAATAGCCCTGTAGTATGTTTTTGGAATCGTCAACAATAAGATTGGGTAGGCCAGGTTAGGGTAGGATATATATACTGTGTGTATATATATATATATACATATATATATATATATATAATAAACAGGAACACCAGAGAAAATACAAACATCCTTCAAGGTTTAATAGTACCAACGTTTCGGAATGCACTAATTCCATCATCAGGGCTAAAACAATAAAATTCCAAATCACGTACAAAATACAAATTGCTTAATAACAATTTAAAATAAACTTAAAAAATTATAAAAAGTGGCTAAGAAAATGTAAAACATTAAAACTAAAAGGTAAATAAATGTGAAGTTAAAAAGTTAAAATTATAAAAAAGTAAAAGCATTAAAACTGAAACGTAAATAAAATAAACTAGTACCTTAACCAAAACATAGCAGATCTATCGATGATTCGTCAGAATTTAGGTCTGGTTTTAGCTTATAAATAAACAAAGACTCCATAATTTTAAGCTTAAGGTCAGAGCTTCCGGCAGCAAGTACGGCGAAATTAGACTGTGGAATTCTGTGGTTATTGTTGTGCGAGTGATTACGTTTGAGAGAATTAGGTTGTTTGCCAAGGGGTAAATTTGTACGGACCGATTTACCGAGATGTTCGTAAATACGAGATTTTAAATGTCTTTTAGTTTTTACTATATATGACCCCATACAGTGGTCACACTTGTATTGATAAACTATGGATGACTTAAGAAGTGTAGGAATAACATCCTTGTATTTAAATAAATGGTAAATCGATTTAGACGGGGTGAATATAATTTTTATACATAGTTGTGGGTAGAATTACTTGAGCAATTTTAAAAGTTTGTTTCTAATGTTAAAGAGGAATTAGTTTTTATTATCTTAATAAAGAGGAATTAGTTTTTATTATCTTAATGTCCAAAAAGGACAGAGAGCTCTCTGTCCTTTTTGGACATTAAGATAATAAAAACTAATTCCTCTTTTGAAACTTCCGTTTACCGAAAGCCGACATTCACCAATCTTACTACGAACTTTTCTTCCTTTATCCCTTTAGGTTTCAAACGGAACTTAATTTCGACTCTGACCAATAGAGCTTTCAATCTGTTCAGATTACTTTAAACTACACGATGAACTAGATTTCATCCGAAAACTCCTTGCCAAGAATAATTTCCCTTCTAGACTGGTGGAGACTACAATAGGCAGAACCTTAAATAGACTAATAAGCCCTACAACTAGAGACTTAATTACAGTCCCCAAAGATATCCTGTATTTTACTTTGCCCTATATGGGAACCTCAAGTTTTAACATTAGAAACAAACTTTTAAAATTGCTCAAGTAATTCTACCCACAACTATGTATAAAAATTATATTCACCCCGTCTAAATCGATTTACCATTTATTTAAATACAAGTATGTTATTCCTACACTTCTTAAGTCATCCATAGTTTATCAATACAAGTGTGACCACTGTATGGGGTCATATATAGTAAAAACTAAAAGACATTTAAAATCTCGTATTTACGAACATCTCGGTAAATCGGTCCGTACAAATTTACCCCTTGGCAAACAACCTAATTCTCTCATACGTAATCACTCGCACAACAATAACCACCCAATTTCACAGTCTAATTTCGCCGTACTTGCTGCCGGAAGCTCTGACTTTAAGCTTAAAATTATGGAGTCTTTGTTTATTTATAAGCTAAAACCAGACCTAAATTCTGACGAATCATCGATAGATCTGCTATGTTTTGGTTAAGGTACTAGTTTATTTTATTTACGTTTCAGTTTTAATGCTTTTACTTTTTTATAATTTTAACTTTTTAACTTCACATTTATTTACCTTTTAGTTTTAATGTTTTACATTTTCTTAGCCACTTTTTATAATTTTTTAAGTTTATTTTAAATTGTTATTAAGCAATTTGTATTTTGTACGTGATTTGGAATTTTATTGTTTTAGCCCTGAAGATGGAATTAGTGCATTCCGAACGTTGGTACTATTAAACCTTGAAGGATGTTTGTATTTTCTCTGGTGTTCCTGTTTATTATATATATATATATATATGTATATATATATATATATATATACACAGTATATATATCCTACCCTAACCTGGCCTACCCAATCTTATTGTTGACGATTCCAAAAACATACTACAGGGCTATTCAAAGAGATTCATCCGCTTTCAACTGAGAATACTTCCGTACCTATCAACCGTGCATCAACTGGGCATACACCACATGAAAGAGGAAATCTCCGAGTTTTACAAGATCACCGCGAGAGGGCTCCAAAGTCACGCCGTGGCCTAGCCTAGCAACAAACAGTCAGTGTGAAAATGGCGTCCGCACAGCGGAAGGCGTTTTGTGTGTTGCAGGTTTCGGGCCCCCTAGGTCGCCGGATCTTACACCGTGCGACTTCTTCCTTTGGGGCTACGTTAAGGATACTGTGTACGTGCCACCGTTGCCCACATCTTTGGATGAGCTCCGAACTCGCATTGTTACTGCCGTAGAGTCAGTGACAACGGACATGCTGGAGCGAGTATTGGAGGAATTCGACTATCGTGTCGACGTTGCTCGTGTAACTAGGGGAAGTCACATAGAGCATTTATGAGGTGAGAGACAAAATTTGGACAGTTTTTCTTTTGGTTGATGTATCAGAAATCACTCTGTATTTGTAATATTAAAAAATATTCTCATTTGAAATCAGGTGAATCAGTTTGAATAGCCCTGTATATAATCTAAAAACACTTATATCAGCTCCTCTACAAACTGGCACTCGTTTGGCCGGCTGTGACTCAATACTGCGACTTCTGTATCGCTGGGTAGGCTGTTCGGAGAAGCATCCATAGCATTTGTTCCCCTTTCATCAAAATTGGCTATAATGCGATCAAGTTCCGCATCGGTCCTATAAGGTTAAGTAAAAATAAAGAGATACAATAAGAGAAAATACCACGTATTTAAAAAGCAGAAAATTCTTAAGCGTTTTGGTAATTTAAAAAGCCTATCTGTAGAACTTTCGATAAATTGATAATAAATAAAACCTCTTGTTTTTTACCCCAAATACACACACAGAGGAAAATATATATATATATATATATATATATAATATATATATATATATATGAATAGAGGCCGTCCTCTGGGCAGATAGCAGTTCACTTCGCTTTATTACGGCCAGCCAATATTTTAAAAATACTTTTCAAAACGCATTTATAAGTTAACTAGCACTGAATGAAACGGTGTATATAAATATGCCCCGCATGCAATTCTTATTAGTTTTTAATATTTCTAATGAGCGTGGACAATAAATAAAAACCTACGATAACTTAAACATAATACGATTTTCTGAATTGAATAGAGAAACAAAATGCAAAACGTGTAAAAGGCGCATTGCAACATCTTGCAACATTGCATTGCAAGATGTTGCAACAATATATACAAATGATGATATAATCGCAATGGAAACAGAATAACTAAACACAATGGGAATAATTTTTACGTTGTAGAAAAATTCAGAACAAAAGGAAATTAGAATGCCAATTATAAACGAGAAACAATACAAACTAATTTTCAATGCTAATAAATAAATGAGATTTGTTTGCGCTGAGAGACACTGTCTGCGGTTAGGTTATGTTAGGTTAGTTTACGCACGGTTAAGCTATGCTAGGATAGGTTAGGTTAGGCTAAGTTAGGTTTGGTTAGGTTAGACTAAGTTAGGTTTGGTTAGGTTAGACTAAGTTAGGCTAGGTTAGATTAGTTTACGCCCGGTTAGTCTACGCTAGGATAGGACAGGTTAGGCTAAGTTAGGTTAGGTTAGTTTACGCCCGGTTAGTCTATGCTAGGATAGGTTAGGTTAGGCTAAATTAAGCTATGATATGCGAAGTTAGGCTAGGTTAGGTTAGTTTACACCCGGTTAGGTTAGGTTAGGCTAAGTTAGGTTAGTTTACGCCCGGTTAGGCTATGCTAGGATAGGTTAGGTTAGGCTAAGTTAGGTTAGTTTGGGCTAGGTTATGTTAGAGTATATATTTCGCTATTGGGGCTTTTCACGCATCAGTTTATATATATAGAGTTACCGTATGGTTAAGCTCTGAGATTAGTTTCCCCATCTTCAAGCGCCATTACGAGTTTGATTGCAGATAAATATACATTAATTAAACATAATTTTTCAAAACACATGCAATTCTTAAAAATTTTGATATTTTTAAATTTCTATCTGTAGAACTTTCTACAAATTTTTAAACTCTCGAGAGATGCACAAATAAAACACCCCATATATATCTAGAAATAATCACGAAGTAATCAGACAAAAGCAATGACAATAATTTTACGTTGTAAGAAAACACTGAATAAAGATAAGGTTAGGCACTTATAAGTTAATTAACCATGAATGAAACGCAGAATATAATCACTTACATTTCAGTTGAATTGCCTGTAGGATGTTCCGCTGCCTCGCCATTTTCAGCGATACTCTGGCTAGAAAATAACGCATTCTGGTCTGCAGCTGTGAAAATTATGCGTGATGCATGGGCATAATCGGGGTCATCCTCCACCAAATCGGGGGTGTTGTACAAAGAGAGCTGACTCATTGTTGTTGTGTAATTCACTAGCTAGAAATGAACGAACGAAACTGAGTCTCGCTTTGAAGTTCTCCCTTTATAAGGGGCCCGCCCCACAGTGCCGTGATTGGCTGATTCCGTGAATTTTGGGCGGAGCATAATGCGTAGGCTTGCATGGTGCCCAACCGAGGCCCTGGAACCGCTTCAGAGTGCTGTGATTGGTTGCCCGCATCAAATCTGGGTGGGCCATCTGTTCCGATGCGAGGGACTTTATCTGATACAACTTTTTTTATTTTTTCTGATATTCTTATATTCCATATCGTTGAACAAATATTGGTTTTTAAGATTTGGGAAAAGTGGTTGGCCAGGAAGGCAATGTTTTATTTTCCGAACAATTCACTTCGGTTTTCTGCGAAAAATAAATTTAAGATACATGCCGTATCTTGTTTGTCTATTTTTTTCGGAAAACTCATTGTCATGCTTTGTAAGGTTAAAAAAAATATATTTACTGTGGAAGACGTCTTAACCATTACGGGCAAAATGCTTTTTGCTTAAATGGTCACATGCTGATTAGAAATGATGTGCGTATTGTGTGAGTTGTACCAAACTGGCAGAAAATGTAGATGTCTTAAACATTACGGGAAAATTGTTTATCTGCTTATACGACCAAATGGTGATTAGAAAAAATGTACGTATGGTTTCAGATTTGCTATTGAAGAAACATGTTATTTGCACTGAAAGGCGCCAGAAAGGGTCCCAACTCAAATCTTGTTTTGTAGTTTGATTAGTTTATCATGGGATGGACTAAACATACCATAAATCGTCTGAATTATGTGTGAAGGATTGAAAAACATCTGTTCTAAATTGCCTTCCTGAACGTAGATTAAACTCGAAAGATACGACATAAAGAGATGCCTTTTTCTGTACATTTCCAAGATTTCCAAAATTGAAATATATGTGTATATATATATATATATATATCATTAGTAGTGGTAATAATATTAATAATAACAATTTCACGCTTATTTAGAAACAAGTATTGAAACACTATATATGGGGTTAAAGTTTCTCGGTTTATTGCAAAAATAATACAGGATAGAATTAAAGCAAATATTCTTAAATTCCTTGAAGTATATATATATATATATATATAATGATTCATTTGAAAGCTTTTTTCGATGATTTAATTATTTCCTTTTTTCGTACGAGATGTTTTACCCCCACCTTAAACCTACGGTTGGGATTTATTTTGCGTACGAGTTGTTTCTACACCCCATATATATATATATATATATATATATATATTATATATAATATTATATATATCATTAGTAGTGGTAATAATATTATTAATAATAATAATTTCACGCTTACTTAGAAACAAGTACTGAAACACTATATATGGGGTTAAAGTTTCGCGTTTTACTGCAAAAATAATGCAGGATAGAATTAAAGCAAATATTCTTAAATTCGTTTAAGTATATATATATAATGAATCATTTGAAAGCTTTTTTCGGTGATTTAATTATTTTCTTTTTTCGTACGAGATGTTTTACCGACGCCTTAGGCCTATGGGGCTCTTTTTTCTTTCTTTTTGAATTGAAGTGTTTTACGCCAGCCTTAGACCCACGGGAAGGCATTAGGGTACCCTGAGTAACGAGCCACGTCAGGGGTGCAAACCCGGCTCCTTTTTAACGCACATAAATGTACACTGTTGCGATGCCTAGGGCCCACAGCAACCGGACGCGCGGGACTCGTCCCCGTCAACGGGCGACGCGTCAACTGATGCCCGGAGGCGATGATGCCCGGAGGCACTGGCTGATTAAGCCAACTGGCTGATTAGGGGACTATAA